>OZ020308.1:52938098-52979791 GCA_963971305.1 Arcuatula senhousia | reverse complement strand
AAGGCTGCTAGTTGTTTTTCATTTGGGTTTTCAAATTTCCGCCACAGCCACTTGGAGTATGTGATATTCCGCTGGTTACATCGTACACACACTTATTCCACATCCCATTTTTTCTATGAACAAGACTTGTGTGTGATTGTTTTCTTTTATCTTTTAAGAGTTTGTTTTGGTCTCAAATTGACGTCATAGTAGTGAAGAAATTTTGTGAAATTATGCAAGGTCTTATCTCTGGCCTTAAATCAGAAAATGCTATACGTTTACAATGCTTCATCAAAGGGGAAACCTTAAGACACATTAGACTTAACAGCGACCCATTAAATCTCAGAAAAATCCTCGAACACTTTGAGAAAAAAACTTATTGAGAGAGATTACAACAAAACGGAAGAGAGGTGCTTTAGAAATCCAGCGGTCATCTGCCTAAAAATCATCCTCAAATAGCAAATCAACCCCCTTAACTATGTATGAACTTATCATCTCTACTCTCCCGTCGCTAATGACCCTACTGCTATTCAACTATTTAGTAGCTTACAGACGCAACAAAAACATAGCTGACCTTATCTCCTCAACTCTGGTCAAGCGTATCAACCAGTAAAGTATATCATTAGCTTAGATTGCATACGGTAACATTTAAGGACACATGATAATCTATTTGGAGCTAATTTTTTACGTTTCTTTTTTGATCTGATCCCCCCTTTTTTTGCAGTTTCTTGATTCCTTATTTTTTAAAGACGAACTTTTTTAACCGACAGCAAGAGAGTAATTATCACCCCAATTAGAATTTGATTTAACAGAATCATACACATAACACTTTAAAGAATCATATACTCTTTGAAAAACAATGTACTCTTTTTGACAATTCTTCATGGTATAATCCATGTTAATTGATAACGGAAAGAAGACAAAAGATATAAAGGAAACGTTATACCATAGATATATTATACATAGAAAATATTATTGGGATCTGGGAAATTTTTGTTTTCAGTTTTTGAAAATTTAAGATCGACATTCTGGGATTAGACCCCCTCCAGTCACCCACTCATTCTAATTAAGAAATCTGCTGCCAAAATATTATTGCAAACAACTAAAAAAAACTAAGACGCCTTTGGAGTTAAAATGGAAATGCTCAGTTCCTTAACAAAATCAGTCTTTTAGTATTCTTTTATCTTGTTAGGATTATTTACAGTGTAATGCATTACAACTTTCAAAGTTCGCGTTAAAGTATTTTAATTTAATTTTTTTCGCAATATGTTTTTTTTTTCAAAATAAGCCTTAATTGGTATGGGAGCTATGGGTAATAAGAACAATTTTTTCCCTTCATCGCTGCATTTTTTTTTTACAAAACATTAAATTTGAATAAAAACAACCGACCATTTTTACAGCGCTATTTTCTGCATGCAAATACATCCTACCAACTTTTGATTAATGCATTTCGTTTATCTTTAATTTTAACGCATATCTGTTTTAGCCATAGATAATAGTGAGATGCGGCATACATGTACGTGACACAACCTCAAATAAAAACTACAAGCGTATCGCTGTTTCGAACTGCATGCATTTTTGAAAAGTCTTTGGTTTTATCATAGATGTATAACCCATTATACATCTATGGTTTTATCAAGTTTTGTGCCGTCTATATCGTTTCTACATAATTATTCACCAAGACACATGAGTATTAAAATTAATATATTTTAAATATTTTAAAATGAAATTACAATGATTAAAAGAAACGAATAGTGATATTTAAACTTCTCATTCAAATAAATACCTTTTAAATATTCAGTTCTTTACAAGTTAAAAACACTGTTTTCTCTCCAAAGTCAGAAGCCAATATTGTAGTTTAACGTCAAGACTATAAATATTTTCGATGCGTTGAAACAAAGGGACTAGTCATCGCATTAATTAGCAAGAAACAAAATCAGCGGTTGTTTTCGAAATGCCCATATGTTCGACAGGAACACCATTATCTTTATATTATCACTTCCACGATATGATAGAAAAAAAGTCTTTTCATGTGACCGTGTTATCACATGAATTATAATTTGTCGCAATCTCCTGTATATACCAGATTTGATTGATTTTGATATACATTGTATCATGGAATTATTAAATTACTTCCATGGATATATCTGTCTTAATTATGATTATAAAGTAATTTTGGTTTAAATGATCTCTTCATTTCAAACAAATCACTAAAAAATAAAATTATTATAATATTTATTAAATATGTACCCTAAGAGAGGTGTTTTAACTCAATATAATGTAACATCGCCGGACAATGGATTGACACATGCATTCCAAAGATGATATTTTTACACTTCAGCCAAAATGTGACGTACTTCTAACATTTTATCTTTTTAATACGATTTCTTTTTTTTTTGTTCAATTTAATTTACATGTGGCACTTTCCTTTTAAAAACATTTGATGATGTATCAAATCTACTTAACCATGGCTATAACTAACATGTTAATTGTCCACGGTAATTGGTAAAGAAAATTTTTCAAAAGATATCCGGTAAGAAGATTCTCTTATTGATAACAAATGAAATCAGTTGTAATTGATGGAACTATAGCACTTCACAGTCAGATTCAATGGCGGGAAATCAAGCCTGTGTAACAGTAGTCTTTGATTCATATCTGAGTACATAAATTTACGAAGAAACACGACACCATCTTAGTTCAATCCCGTATATCAAAGGAGACCAGAAGTTCTAACCCGTATATATCTACCCCTCTCCATGTTATAAACGGGACCAGAAGTCTACCCCTCTCCATGTTATAAAGGGGACCAGAAGTTCACATCCGTATATCTAAACCTCTCCTTGTTATAAAGGGGACCAGAAGTTCTAACCTGTATATCTAAACCTCTCCTTGTTATAAAGGGGACCAGAAGTTCAAACCCGTATATCTAAACCTCTACATGTTATAACGATTACCAGAAGTTCTAACCCGTATATCTAAATCTCTGCATGTATAAAGTAGACCAGAAGTTCTATCTCGTATATCTAAATCTCTCCATGTTATAAAGTGGACCAGAAGTTCCAACTCGTATATCTAAACCTCTCCATGTTATAAAGGGGACCAGAAGTTCTGACTCGTATATCTAAATCTGTCCATGTTATAAACGGGACCAGAAGTTCAAACCCGTATATCTAAACCTCTCCGTGTTATAAACGGGACCAGAAATTCAAACCCTCTGCATGAATAAAGGAGACCAGAAGTTCTAACCCGTATATCTAAACCTCTCCATGTTATAAAGTGGACCAGAAGTTCTAACCTGTATATCTAAACCTCTCCGTGTTATCGAGGGGACAAGAAGTTCTATCCTGTATATCTAAACCTCTCCGTGTTATAAAGTGGACCAGAAGATCTAAACCTCTCCATGTTGTAAAGTGGACCAGAAGTTCTAACCCGTATATCTAAACCTCTCCATGTTATAAAGGGGACCAGAAATTCAAACCCTCTGCATGAATAAAGGAGACCAGAAGTTCTAACCCGTATATCTAAACCTCTCCATGTTATAAAGTGGACCAGAAGTTCTAACCTGTATATCTAAACCTCTCCGTGTTATCGAGGGGACAAGAAGTTCTATCCTGTATATCTAAACCTCTCCGTGTTATAAAGTGGACCAGAAGATCTAAACCTCTCCATGTTGTAAAGTGGACCAGAAGTTCTAACCCGTATATCTAAACCTCTCCATGTTGTAAAGTGGACCAGAAGTTCTAACCTGTATATCTAAACCTCTCCTTGTTATCGAGGGGACAAGAAGTTCTATCCTGTATATCTAAACCTCTCCGTGTTATAAAGTGGACCAGAAGATCTAAACCTCTCCATGTTATAAAGTGGACCAGAAGTTCTAACCCGTATATCTAAACCTCTCCATGTTATCGAGGGGACCGGAAGTTCTAACCTGTATATCTAAACCTCTTTGTGTTATCAAGGAGACCAGATCTCTTAACCTCTCCGTGTTATCAATGGGATAAATTCAAACCCTTATATATAAAACTCTCCATCTTATAAACGGGACCAGAAGTTCAAACGCGTATATCTACCCCTCTTCATGTTATAAAGAGGACCAGAAGTTCAAACCCGTATATCTAAACCTCTGCATGTATAAAGGAGACCAGAAGTTCTAACCTGTATATCTAAACCTCTCCGTGTTATCAAGGAGACCAGATCTCTTAACCTCTCCGTGTTATCAAGGGGACAAATTCAAACCCTTATATATAAAACTATCCATGTTATAAACGGGAGCAGAAGTTCAAACCCGTATATCTACCCCTCTCCATGTTATAAACGGGACCAGAAGTTCTAACCTGTTTATCTAAACCTATTTGTATTATCAAGGAGACCAGAAGTTCTAACCTGTATATCTACCCCTCTCCATGTTATAAAGGGGACCAGAAGTTCTAACCCGTATATCTAAACCTCTCCGTGTTATCAAGGAGACCAGATCTCTTAACCTCTCCGTGTTATCAAGGGGACAAGTTCAAACCCTTATATATAAAACTCTCCATGTTATAAACGGGAGCAGAAGTTCAAACCCGTATATCTACCCCTCTCCATGTTATAAACGGGACCAGAAGTTCTAACCCGTATATCTACCCCTCTCCATGTTATAAACGGGACCAGAAGTTCTAACCTGTATATCTACCCCTCTCCATGTTATAAAGGGGACCAGAAGTTCTAACCTGTACATCCACCCCTCTCCATGTTATAAACGGGACCAGAAGTTCTAACCTGTATATCTACCCCTCTCCATGTTATAAAGGGGACCAGAAGTTCAAACGCATATATCTACCCCTCTCCATGTTATAAACGGGACCAGAAGTTCAAACGCGTATATCGACCCCTCTTCATGTTATAAAGGGGACCAGAAGTTCACATCCGTATATCTAAACCTATCCATGTTATAAAGGGGACCAGAAGTTCTAACCTGTATATCTAAACCTCTTTGTGTTATCAAGGAGACCAGATCTCTTAACCTCTCCGTGTTATCAATGGGACAAATTCAAACCCTTATATATAAAACTCTCCATCTTATAAACGGGACCAGAAGTTCTAACCTGTATATCTACCCCTCTCCATGTTATAAACGGGACCAGAAGTTCTAACCTGTATATCTACCCCTCTCCATGTTATAAAGGGGACCAGAAGTTCAAACGCGTATATCTACCCCTCTTCATGTTATAAAGGGGACCAGAAGTTCACATCCGTATATCTAAACCTCTCCTTGTTAGAAAGGGGACCAGAAGTTCACATCCGTATATCTAAACCTATCCATGTTATAAAGGGGACCAGAAGTTCTAACCTGTATATCTAAACCTATTTGTGTTATCAAGGAGACCAGATCTCTTAACCTCTCCGTGTTATCAATGGGACAAATTCAAACCCTTATATATAAAACTATCCATGTTATAAACGGGAGCAGAAGTTCAAACCCGTATATCTACCCCTCTCCATGTTATAAACGGGACCAGAAGTTCTAACCTGTATATCTACCCCTCTCCATGTTATAAAGGGGACCAGAAGTTCAAACGCATATATCTACCCCTCTTCATGTTATAAAGGGGACCAGAAGTTCACATCCGTATATCTAAACCTCTCCTTGTTATAAAGGGGACCAGAAGTTCTAACCTGTATATCTAAACCTCTCAATGTTATAAAGGGGACCAGAAGTTCTAACCTGTATTTCTAAACCTATTTGTGTTATCAAGGAAACCAGATCTCTTAACCTCTCCGTGTTATCAAGGGGACAAATTCAAACCCTTATATATAAAACTCTCCATCTTATAAACGGGACCAGAAGTTCTAACCTGTATATCTACCCCTCTCCATGTTATAAAGGGGACCAGAAGTTCAAACCCGTATATCCACCCCTCTCCATGTTATAAACGGGACCAGAAGTTCAAACGCGTATATCTACCCCTCTTCATGTTATAAAAGGGACCAGAAGTTCACATCCGTATATCTAAACCTCTCCATGTTATAAAGGGGACCAGAAGTTCTAACCTGTATATCTAAACCTATTTGTGTTATCAAGGAGACCAGATCTCTTAACCTCTCCGTGTTATCAATGGGACAAATTCAAACCCTTATATATAAAACTCTCCATCTTATAAACGGGACCAGAAATTCTAACCTGTATATCTACCCCTCTCCATGTTATAAAGGGGACCAGAAGTTCAAACGCGTATATCTACCCCTCTTCATGTTATAAAGGGGACCAGAAGTTCGCATCCGTATATCTAAACCTCTCCTTGTTATAAAGGGGACCAGAAGTTCTAACCTGTATATCTAAACCTCTCCTTGTTATAAAGGGGACCAGAAGTTCTAACCTGTATATCTAAACCTCTCCGTGTTATAAAGTGGACCAGAAGATCTAAACCTCTCCATGTTGTAAAGTGGACCAGAAGTTCTAACCCGTATATCTAAATCTCTCCTTGTTATAAAGGGGACCAGAAGTTCTAACCTGTATATCTAAACCTCTCCGTGTTATAAAGTGGACCAGAAGATCTAAACCTCTCCATGTTGTAAAGTGGACCAGAAGTTCTAACCTGTATATCTAAACCTCTCCTTGTTATAAAGGGGACCAGAAGTTCTAACCTGTATATCTAAACCTCTCAATGTTATAAAGGGGACCAGAAGTTCTAACCTGTATTTCTAAACACCCCATTTTACAAAGTTGAACAGAAATTCTAAAACGTAAATCTAAACCTCTGCATGTATAAAGGAGACCAGAAGTTATATCTCGTATATCTAAATCTCTCCCTGTTATAAAGGGGACCAGAAGTTCTAACCCATATATCTAAACCTCTCAATGTTATAAAGGGGACCAGAATAAAGCTTAATTTAGTATACATGTAGATAGGAGGACTCGGAATCATAGCTCCATGCTCGGAGTAAACATCTTATTAATAAGTTATTCCTGTAGTTCCAATCCGTAATTTTAACTTTTTTTATTTTCAAGAAAATTTGGAGTTCATGTATCTAATTCAGAACCAAAAAAAAACAAAAACAAAAGGCATTCAGTTTAATATTGCGCCCAACGCGCGTTTCGTCTATATAAGACGCATCAAAGACGCTCATGAGCAATAGAAAAGTTGAAATGCCAAATGAACATGAATTAAATGTATGAGAAGGTGACACAGCTTGATGATTTCTCTATCAAGCAAAACATCAATTAAATGTTTCTTTTTTTCTCTTGCAAAGGCTGAACTTTCTTTTTCTTAACATGATGATGATTTTAAATATCTTGATAGCTATGCAAATCAGATAAATAGATGACTTTTCATTTTAGTTCTTAAGTTTCTTGAAAGAAATCGAGGGAATAAAAAATCAACTATCCACTAATAAATAATTTAATTTATTAGACTTTGGTGCATCCCAAACACATTAGTGTGCCTGCCGGAGCGGGTTAACCTCGAGGCAAAAGCCACCAGCAGAGCCAACTATCACAGGATTCTTAAAACAAAAAACAACAAAAGTCCAGGCAATAGAATTTTTAACCAACCTTCAACTGGTTAAAATGACGGGTGCTTAAGTAAGCAGAAATCGCTTACTTTTCCGGAGACCAGAGTTTACTTTCACTCATCAGAAATTAGCTTTGTCGGTAGAGATTTGAATCTTTGTCTTCTGTTTGTATTAGTTGTCTATACTTGTTCTGTTTCCTTTTTTATATGAAGTTTTAGGCACGAATGCCTTTTTTTTTTACTTTTTGATCTTATTAAAGCTAAGAGTTTAAAGTTATGAAATGAAAATTATTAAAATTTTGCACCTAGTTACATATATATACTTGTATTTATCTTAGATCCTAATATCATATTACATGTATTAAGTTCTTAAGTATCTTCACTCTCAATATTATAATGAAGACTATATATTATTGGTGTTATAATGAGGGCCTTTGCCATATCTGTCCGTCTGTCCACAACCAAAAGTGTACTTTTATATAGATCTATTCAACTTTAACACAAATCAAAAACGTTTTAAGGTTCATCTTTACACTTCGGAAAAAGTGACCGATATTTTAGGTCTTTTTTCAGTCTATGTGGAGCCTAAACTATACATTCAATTGCTTAATAAAGCGTAGCAGCGTCTAGGTAAATATTTTTTGCATAAACTTCTAGTATTTTTTACGTGTACACTTGATCCGTTTTGCCGGGGCATTTTCTTTGCGTTTTTCAGTTCAACCAAATATAGCCAAATATCAACAATGCCCTGTCATTTGGCCTCCACGTGCAAGGTAGTTTCATTATTGGTGTTAATAAATCTACTCACAATCGGTGTTATGGAAGGTTATTTAAGGGTAATTCATGCTTTATTTATGGGACAATTTGAACGGAAAGAAAATGAATAGAGAAAACAACAAAAGCAATCTTGTTAACTGGAGGGGAAAATGATCGGCGATTTTTATATCTAGGCGCTGCTACACTTTATTTTCTGTTTCTATGTGTCATTTAAGTCGTACATAGACTAGAAAAACAGGTCAAATATCTACCATTTTATTCGAAGTGTAACCATGAACCTTAAATGTGCTGAAACACTCTTATTTTCTTTAGAAACGTCGTGAACCCAGACGTATCAACTGGAACCATAATTTTAAAATAATTATGGATTCAGTTGAGGACTATGCCATAAAATGGGCCAAAAGAGAACAGCAGAAAGAGAACATTTAACGTTATGTCAGAATTCTAAAGAATTAATGGAGATTCTCAAATCTAAGTCAGTTTCTTCTTGTAACAGCATCAAAACGTTCGATTTTTCTACCCTTTATACTTCTATTCCACACGCACAGCTCACATCACGATTGACACAACTTATACAACGCAGTTTTTTTTCAAAAAGAATGGAAAACGCAGGTACAAATATTTGGTCGTCGATCATGTGAAATCATATTTTGTCATCAATGACTCTAAATGATAACTAGAAAATGTGTCTATGAGCCACAGGATGGCCCTCTCGTTCTTGAAATATCATTGACCCTCAATGTGTATTACCTGGGATATGGACCTTTAACAAGAAATTGATCAAAAGTGTTCATGTGTAAAATATAAGTTGCTGTGACCATATTTCTGGTGGGTGGTGCCATGTTACCAAGACTCATCGAAGAGTGAAATAATATTGACCCCTAACATGTAGTATTCAAGATATGGACGTTAACCAAGAACTTAACCAAAGTCATTCATGCATAAATTATAGGTCACAGTCACCTCATTTCTAGTGGATGGTGTCACCTTATCCAAGACACATCTAGAGGTGAAATATCATTGACCCCCAACATCTAGTATCCAAGTTACGGACCTTAACCAAGAAGTAAACCGAAGTCGTTCATGCATAAAATATAGATCACAGTGACCTAATTTTTATTGGGTGGTGTCATGTTACCCAAGACACATCTAGTGGTGAAATACCATTGACCATCAACATGTAGTATCTGAGATATGGACCTCAACCAAGAACTTAACCAAAGTCATTCATGCGTAAAAAATAGGTTACTTGAACCGTTGCGGCTTCAACTAAGAACAGAGACCCAATGAATGCTGCCGTTTTAAGAGAGAATAATGGGTCCGATCTTCATTTTACTTGTACATCTGCTTAAGTGAGTTGTGGGCCATTTGTTTTTATCGTGGTTGGGGAATCGTGCAGGAGTTGGCACCGTTGAACCGACACATTATAGTCGTCAAGGAAGGTACTGAATGTTAAAAGAACCACCAATGATGGTGTAGCTCGACAGTAAATGCCTATTATGAACACCAAAACATTGGTTGGTCAAGATGTGTTGACCACAGAGCAACTAAAAAAATAAATTATGGATAGGAATTCCTTGTCACACTTTCAATGCCATGGTATGTGTTTGAATTATATACATATAGCTATGTCCTTGTGCCAATGGCAAGATGGATGCATGGCAGCTCTTGCGCTACTTTGTCCACAGTCTTTCATTTATGAATTCTATGAACATGTATTCCACATCTCGTCATTTTCGGTTAGGATATATTACATGATAAACTCGTGCAGATGTAATTGGTTTCGATGTGATTTTTAGTAACATAAGGGTATTCCTAATTTCTCCACTCTTTTTTCTATACCGTATATCATGTTCATAGCCAAATAATAGTACAAAAGAATTGACGGACTATTGGGATGTCGGACAATCGATGTATTGGGCTATTTGGGTGAAAGTCTATCAATGCGTCGGAATATATGACCGTCAGACTATCGGGCCGGGGCTACACCAAGGAGTTTGGACCGGATTTTTTTTATTTTTAAAACAAAACTCATTGTGACAAAGAATGTGAAGTTTGCGACAAGTTAATAAGACTAATAAAACGGGATATAGTATTTGGAAAAAATGACCTATTAAAATGACAGTAGAATGTGATGAATAGCATATAGTAACAAGCAATTCTATCATATTTGAACAAAATCCCATCAGCGGATTGTGAGAAGTTGCCTCCACAGAAACGTGACAGATTGACACACGAACGAAATGACGGACAGGAACTTTTACTTAGTCCCTCAGTCGACGCGGGACAAAAAGAGACATTGGGTTCTGGTTGTATTCGTTTTATTTTTCTTTTGTTCTTTCTTTTTAGGTAAATGAGAGTATGTTAGAACGTTTTGTTTTGTCTTTGTGCTAGAATAAAAAAAATACCTTAGGATTTCAACAATTTAGAACATTTAATTAACTGAAAAGTTAGACTTTGATGCATCTGAAACACAAAAGTGGTTGTGTCGGATCGGGAAAACTCGGGACAAACGCCACTGGTAGAGCCAACCACCACGGGATTCTTAAAAAAAACAAATGAGGAGCTTTAGGGTTTTTTTTTTGTTTTATTGTTTTTGTTTTTTTTATAAGATAAAACTATATATATTCTATTTGGAGCTGGCCATCGGTGTGAAAAAATTTTCAGTTGCACAAAAAAAAAAGAAAAGAGTTACGGGTGAATGATAATTACCACAAGACCTTTTTATTTCATTATATTCTATTGCAAATTACTATGAATGATGTAATCAGGTGAACCTGTCTTTCTTTGTATCAGAGCCGTAAAATTGATCAAGGGAACATGCAATTATCGTCTTTTTATAAACCGGATACTCTCTAGCTTAATAGTTTTGCATTTCTTTGTGAAATAGAGAGGGCTATAATATAACAGCTGGACTTGCAATACGGTATTCTTTGATGAACTTGTCTGATGCAAGAAAACAAAAAGCGACCAATTTCCTATATATTGACCGAAAAAAATGCTGAGCCAGTTGATTACAATGGTAATCAGTCTGTAAATTTTACGACATAAGTTCTCACGACCTACCGTGATAAAAAAAGCATTGGCTTCGATCATTTGAAAATACAAAATATTTAAATCTCGATCTTATTCCCTAATGTGCACACTCTATCCTGTTTTGGTCTTAAATAAAGTCTCAAACAAAAATGTGTATTTTAAATTATTAAATAATAATCATATAATTTTCAATACAATTTTATGTTTTTCTTTTAATCTAGTTAAATAGAGAGAAGTTTTTTATTAATAAGCCAAAGAGGCAAAAATTAATTTACATGTTTTCAAAAGAATAAAGAACAAACGGTTAAAAATAATAAATATCGAAATTTAGTAAAGAATCTCTTAATTGGGTGATGAACGTAAACAGGCTGATATCTAAACAATGCAAATTTTCTGATGGTGAAAAACGTAGACCGGAAAAACAGAGTAATCTATAACAAATTAATATTATTGCGATCCACCAATTCTCTGGTATGACCGATTCGTTTTTGTCATTTTCTCTGGACTATGAGATTGATCATTCAAGTTCAGTAGTTTTGTTATTACCTTTATGAATTATACCAGATATCATACATTTAGGTCTTGAACTTGTCTTCCATTTTTGGATAAATTCGGTGATTGTTGTAACCTTTATTTTCTATGACACTTTATTATACCCCTTCTTCGAAAAACAGGGGGGGGTTATTGGTTTACCCCTGTCCGTCCGTCATTCCGCAACATAATTTTTCGTAACAGTTTTCTCAGCAACCACTTCTCGTAGCCTTTTGAAATTTCATGTGCGACTTTTTAATGAGGTCCTCCGTTATTGCAAGTATACTGATTTCAGGTTCATCAGATCATTATACCTCCTGTTTACCGACTTTTTACATTTTCTACATATTTGGTGAAATATTATAATTTTTATAACTGTTTTGTCATCAATCACAACCGTTTGAGCCCTTTAAAATTTTAAATGTTACTTCGTTATGAGGTACTCATATTAGTATTAATTTCAGGTTTGTCAGGTCACTACTTCTTGTTAACCGACTTCGCACATTTTTAAGATATTTCGTCAAATGTTGACAATTTACGTAACAGTTTTCGCAGCAACCGCTTCCCCTATAGCCTTTTGAAATTGTATATATGTGACTTCATTATTAGGTACTCTTTTGCAAGTATCGATTTCAGGTTTGTTGGAACCCTGTTTTAAATGAAGCGGGGATATACTGAGTGAGCATTAGCTCGCATATTTCTTGTTATCCATGAATAGCTTAGTGTCCGTCCTCGGAACGCTCAACTTTACCATTCTATCGCTCATCATTCATTGCGTATCGCTCAATATCGCTCCGTTCAGATTTGCGGCGATTTTTCATTGATCGTGAGATCTGCATTCTGTTTTACGGATTTAAAGTCTAAAATTTAATACTAAATATATAACGTGTGATTTCTGCATCTTTTTTTAACTCTTTTTTTTTAGCAAAGGTCCAGGTGAGCTATTGCAATCACTTGGCGTCCGTCGTCGTCTGTCGTCTGTCCTCTGTTAACAATTTTTCAAAAATCTTCTCCTCTGAAGCTACTGAACAGAACTTTATGAAATTTTATATGATTGATCCGTAGGATGTCTTGTACTAACGTTGTGTTTCGATTTTTGACGTCAAAAAACATGGCCGCCGTGGCTAAAATTAGACCATGGGGGGTCAGACTACTGTTTTGGCTTGTAAATCAAAATGTATAAGAGATATATATGAAAATCTGATGCCACTCTACAGCTTCAGCATCAAACGTTCTACAAGTCTCCATAGGGTCGAAGTTGTCAGATGAACCCAAATAGGGGTTACAGCTCCTTAAAGGTGAAAAATAGCTTTTTTTCATGCTTTTGGCTTATAGAATGAAAAGTATTGTAGATAGAGAAAAGCTGTTGCTTGCTTAACTGTTCAGCTCATTTAGCTCTGTTGAAGTTGTCAGATGACCCCTTATAGGGGTAACAGCCCCTTAAAGGCGAAAAAGAGTGTTTTTGGTCTAAAGAATGAAAATTATTGCAGAAAGAGAAAAGCTGTTGCTTGCCTAAATGTTCAGCTCATTTAGCTTTACGAAAGTCGTTATAGGGTTGAAGTTCTCAGATGACCCCTTATAGGGGTTTCAGCCTCTTAAAGGCGAAAAATAGTGTTTTTGGTCTATAGTATGAAAACTATTGCAGATAGAGAAAAGCTGTTGCTTGCTTAAATGTTCAGCTCATTTAGCTCTACAAAAGTCTCCATAGGGTTGAAGTTGTCAGATGACCCCTTATAGGGGTTACAGCCCCTTAAATGCGAAAAATAGTGTTTTTGGCTTATAGAAACAAAACTATTGCAGATAGAAAAAAGCTGTTGCTTGCCTAAATGTTCAGATTATTTAGCTCTACAAAAGTTGTCATGGATTCGAATTTGTCACATGACCCCTTATAGGGGTTACAGCCCATTTAAGGCGAAAAATAGTGTTTTTGGCTTAAAGAAACAAAACTTTTGCAGATAGAGAAAAGCTGTTACTTGCTTAAATGTTCAGCTCATTTAGCTCTTCAAAAGTCTTCATAGGGTCAAAGTTGTCAGATGACCCCTTATAGCGATTTAAAGCCCCTTAAACTAAAGGCAAAAAAATTGTGTTTTTGGCCAATGAAATGAAAACTATTGCAGATAGGGAAAAGCTGTTGCTTGCTTAAATGTTCAGATGATTTAGCTCTACAAAAGTCTCCATAGGGTCGAAGTTCTCAGATGACCCCTTATAGCGGTTACAGCCCCTTTAAGGCGAAAAATAAGATTTTTGGCCTTTAGCAGATAAAGAAAAGCTGTTGCTTGCTTAAAAGTTCAGCCATTTAGCTCTACAAAGTCTCCATAGGGTTGAAGTTGTCAGATGACCCCTATAGAGATTACAGTCCCTTAATTAACATGTTCATGTTATTGACTTATATAATGAAAACTATAGCAGATAAGGCATGTAAGGAAAAGTTGTTGCTTGCTTAAATGTTCAGTTCATTAAGCTCTTAACAAAAGGGGTCTTTAGAGTCAAAGTGTTCAGATGGCTCTTTAAATAACATTTTGCACGTTTTTGGCCTACAGAATGGCAACTTTTGATGAAAGAGAAAAACTGTTACTTGCTTAAATGTTCAGTTTATTTAGCTATACAAAGTTCTTTATAGGGTTGACATCAAGATCAGGTGAGCGATTCAGGCTCATGGGAGCCTCTTGTTTCTAATGAAAATGCAGAAAGAAAATATAAAGAATAAAAGATAAATCTGTATGTAATAAAAACTGTACGTGAGTGTCAGTTTCAAATTGGTATATTGATTTAGTTTTGAAAAAAATCAAAGTCTCATAAATATTGTCGCGGCCTCCGACAATAGTATTCCATTCAGACATAGACGCAGAAAGGCAACGTCTTTTCTATCAATTTCAATATTAGATTGAAAAAATAACGAAATTTAAATCACTCTTCTTTCATAACTTTGCCTCTGATCTTCTATCGGCCGTTCATATGTTGTCACATCTGGTAGGAAACCCATGACCTTCAAAACGAGTCTGTCTAATATATCTTTCTCAAAATAATCAAAAATGTATGACCTGGCAAGAAAGACAAAATTTGCATCACAGCCTAGTCAAAAGAGCTTTTAAGCATTTAACATGTTTTTGTTCCACTTTTTTGGCGCTGTTGACAAAATTCGGCATTATGAAAATCGACAAAAACGGACTCGGCAAAAATATTCTATGACAAATAAATATGAAATTTGCAATTTGGATGAAACTTTATGACTGGTCTTTCTACTTTTCGGCATCTGCGGATCGTGTCTTTTCAGCATACATTCCATATTCCTTTTTTAAAAATTTCATCTGGGAATCGGCATGGAAAGGGAATAACACGGTTCCGTGTTTCCTTTTTTCTTTGACATTCCCTTCATACATTGAGTGTTCGTAAAACTTTTTTTTCGTTTTTTGTAAGGACATTCGTTAGAATAAGGCTTATTTAATCAATATGAAATACTTTCCCAAATGAAACTAAAGATTGTTCATGTACTCAATCAATGTTCACTAGATTAAGAATTTCTAATAGTTTTCTTTAAATTGAAAGTTGGAAGGTATCAAAATTTACCAGTAAAAAAAAATGAAACCTTCTTTGCCATGTCGGATGTCAATAAGACGAATTTGTTTACGATATCTTCAAAGAAATATAATTTAAACGTAATTCATTGCAGAAATCACGGCAAATGTTAAAATGTCAACGATTCTGTTATTTTCGGAAAAAACAAGTTTAAGGGATGTCGCAATTCAATTTGAAGTGCAATATATATATATATGGCGAGTTGTTTTTTTTTCGTAAAAACAAAAATTCAATATCATTGACGCAATCCTGTCTTATACAAGATCTAAAACCTTGATTTCTGCCAAATTTAATATGCATAAATTCAAACTAAATTACTATAAATATAAAGTTTAATCAAGATAAATTTCTAAATAAATGTTCTCTTAAATTAATATTAAATCATTATAAAATACAAGTTTTATTGAATTATAAATTTATTTTTAAATTAGAACTAAACTTGTCATATTTTTTTTCAAATCAGAAATTTATTTTTCCTTCATTAATTTTTCAATTATTAAATTTTAAACTAGAAGTTTCATTACTTAAAAATTTAATAAACGTATCATTTCATGCAGTGAATGATGCAAATAAATATCCATCATCAAAACAGTCGGATATTTTCTTGTTTATGATGGAATTTTGGCGGGAACCGGTTTTTTTTCATACTGGCTTAATTCAACTTAATCTTAAATCCCCTATTGCTTGATAAGTTGAAGCCGATGCTGCTATGTATTATTTTCTGTTAAGAGCTGGTAAACTATACGTGACACATTGGAACAGAAAAAAAAATCAAATTTTGGCAACTATGGTACTGCCACAAAATCTTTATTTTGCATAATTCTAACAGAAACTAACACTTGAGCAAATTCAACCACAGGAAAGACATTCTTCTCCACAAAAGATACAAGGACGACAAAAGTATCATCTTGAATAATAACCTCGAAATGCTTACTGATGTTTTCTTATATATCGAACAGAAAACATAATCTAATTAAATTCACCTTTCAACAATTTATTTAACCTCAATAGATTTATTTTTATATATTACCATCTATGAAGGTGCCAGCTATAAATCCACTATAATATTCTGGGCATAAACCTACATAGACGTACCAATATCTCCATATAGCTAGCTAACACCCTATTAACAAGTGTGTTTAAAGGGTATTTATCAAGGAGAAACATTAATACATTTCAAACTTAACAACGATGTCAACAACCTTAAACAACTCTCATGCTATTTGAGAAGAAAAAAAGAGGTTATCAAAAAACAGAAATAAAAATCGCCACGCATGAATCAAGCTTTAGAAACACATCGCACCATGGCTTTGAAACCATGCAACACCTCCAATAGCAATGCAACCCCCTTAACTATGGTCAAATTGTTTGAACTTATCAGATTTCTTACGAAAACATTTAATCAATCATTACTAATGATCCAATCTAATCAACTATTTACAAGACCACCTATCACAGCATACAGACGCTATAAAACCTTATCTGACCTTATCACATCATCTTTGATCAGACAACCAGATAAACCAACAATAATTTTATCTCAATTATGTTATTATCTAAATTAACCGGAAAATTTTAAATATCACCTCTTTCATCAAAGAGTTTTATTTGTCATTGTTTTAACACCCAACTTCTATCTATATGGCGGGATAGCCTATCCCGCCATATAGATTAGCTGATGATTGGAAGCTATTTTATAAAAATCCGTGAAAAATATATGCAAATTAAAAAAAAAATATCGTTTACAAGCAGGTGACCAAATACATTATCATCAATATCTACAGTCATATAAGGGGGCTCGAGGGTCTAAATTTGAAATTATAGATTTTTCTGTAATTTGACTTACTTATAGTCCTTTGTGTTTGGATAAAAAATAAGCAATAAAAAATGGGTGTCGCCGTTCATTTAAGCCCGCTATTGAGGTTCTCAAAATATGCTATTTTCCATCTATTTTATATAGATTATATAGGAAAAATGATAATTTAAAGCTTAAAAATGACATAAGAAAACATCTAAGCAACATAATTTCTTCAAATTTGCAAATAATGTGTGTTTTAATGCATTCTTAAAATTGAATTAATAAAAAATGGGGGTCACCGTGCAAATAAAAAAAATGAAATTAAAAAAACTGTTGGAATTATGCCATTTTCACACACACAAAATATAAAGAAAATGAGGATTTCAATGTAAGAAAACATGGCATACAGAAAGAACTGAAAACTAGATTTTATTTTCCAATTTACACAGAAGGTGTGTTGTTTAATGTAATCAGTGACTCTGCAACAGACATTGGAGGGATTTACCGATACAATACTGCTGCGCAAAAAATATGCGCTAATTTAGACCCGCGAGCCTCCTTAAATCTGCATAACTCTTTCATCTTAAGCACCTTTCATCAAGGCAATAAAACGCCGATATGCAGAAATAGGTTAACATGGACAATTATACAACAATGATTCATCAATTTGCTAAACATCCTTTGTAATACATGTGCACATTAAATTGTGGCGCAGGTTCTCAATTGTTACGGAGATGCGTTCCTAAAAAGTAATTAAAATGGTTTTTATAATATTTGTTTTACATAGATTATGAAAAATAAAGTTTCTTAAAGGAAAAAATCCATATGCATGTGAGTTGGTTTAGAAATTATAAAGCCTTTCTAGATTGGGCAGGAAATCGAACTCCTCTGGATTTTTTTATTGGTATAACGCAAGATTTCGACCAATAAAACACGAAATTAATGATTTAATCCTACTTAATTTTGGCATGATTGTTTATTCAGACATTATTTCAAAAATAATGAACTAAAATTAGGGGGTCAATAATAAAAATATTTTCCATATATTTGGGTGGATTACCCCAGAGAATTCCCAAAATTTTTGTGAAATGAAAACCTCAGGATCGCATCTCCTTAATAACTTTATACTAGTTTATGCATGCCGAATATTGACTTTTTTTTTAAATAAATCAAACGAAACTTTTTAAATTGATTGTAGCAATTCGAAAATATGCTGAAGGCTCTTCATGATGCTGTTAAAAATGAAGATAAAGAGACTGTTCAAAAGATATATAGAAAAGCATTGCAAGAAGTTCCACTTTCATCACGTTGGGAAAGTTCAATGTTTAAAGATGCAGATTTTGACCACTTTTCTCAGACTTTAATTCCGGATGATGTTGATTTTGAATTTGTAAACTTTGTGCCATTAAAACCACAGGAAACGGAAATTGTTTGTACAATGCGATATCAAAGGCATTAATTTGAAATGAAACCTTATCCAATATCTTAAGGGTGATTTCTGCTGCTGACCTTTTCTTAAATGCGGAGCTTTATTGTGAAACCAAGCACCTAGAAAACGTTTTAAATCACAAAAACCTTATTAACCAAGATTTTGAGCACAACATGGTACTGATGTTATCAGACTTTGCACTTGACAAATATGATCAAACAAAGAAACTAAAAGACGCAATAATAGCAGAGTCTTTGGTAACATGTCGTGATAGAAGCTGGTCCGGTATGCTGAACGTTGTGTCACTTTCAAATGGCTTAGCAATTCCAATTTATTCAATTTATCCAAACTGCAACAAAGCAATACGGCCACTTTTCCATAGACTGGTTGAACCATTCGAATTAAGTGATAAAGAGACATCCAAACTCTCTATTATGTGGACAAGAGATGGTTGCCTAGATGATAGACCCGGAAGTTTGTTCCAGCCAAACCATTTTGTGCTCATTTCTAGTATTAGTCCAGAATCTTTGCATGATACTGTGAGGCAGAAGTCAGACGTTGGAAAGGAAAACCAGAATAAAACAGGTGCATATACACACTATCCTGAAAAGAAATAAATATAAATATAAACTTTGATTTTCGATCTTAACTTCATGAAACTGTACCTCCATGTTTTTGTGTTTAATGTAGAAGTTTAGCCATTCAGAGGTATGATAGCTCATTTTATCAAACTGGTATTTTTGACCTTTTTTTATTCATATTTATTTACTCTGCGTTTCCATATATATTTACCTTCTGAACACAGGAGCCGGGTGCATTTTCTTCATTATACATACTATAAAACCACCTAGGTTTTGAACTAAGTTTTACTGAAACTAATACTTGCCGTATTTTTTTATATTTTGTCATATCGAGTCATACGAGGGCTCACTTTGTAGCAAAAAGACTTAGCGTTGAGGTGACAATGGTAAAATGATGATAAGAATATCGGTTAAGATTAATGTAAACTTTTTCACTGGCCACCATATTTTCTCTGCTGGTTGAGTTAGTACCCTTGTGGTTTTATAATATATGTATTGAAAAAAATGCGCCTGGTCCTGTGTTTCTATTCTTAACATATTTATTTATACTGGGTCGGGAAACAAGAGTAATGCTTATATTAATCCCTCTCCAGTGTGCAGTCTGCGAGAACTGCCTTCGTAGCGGCCCCAATTGAGCCTACTCTTATTGAATCTGCTCTCCCCATACACGGGCCAACCTTTTTTCGTCCCTTCCGAAAGAATAGCAACGTATCTTAAGACCGCTCTCGCAAATGGTGTCAAGACAGAGTCGAATAATTGGTCCGTGAAATTTTCACCCCAGACGAGAATCGAACCACGAACGTTGGTGTTTCTGAATTGCGTTTGTTGTTTTATCCTATTTGGTTGAGGGCCTCTGATTAATTTTGAAAGATAAATCGCGCATCAGGCGAAGCGGATTTCTGCAATGATCTAATATATCAATAAAAAAAGATTGTTGCAAATAATTTTGTTTTGATGTTTGCATATTTTACAGTTGAATGTTATTGATATTTTGTAGGTACACCATCCGTCAAACGTAAGGACAGAGCGTTGGACATTGCTCAAATACTAGAAGATTTAAAAAACTCATGTGGTTGTCACAGAGAATGCAACCTTGAAATTCTAGATGAATCCCTAGTGTACAGATGGAGGCTTAGGTATTATTCCTTACCACAAGGCCTTCAGCGACAAACCAAACTACTCGAAATGTAGAGATTCAAAATCTGGAGAGTGTCATTTTGTAGAAGGAAAATTTATTTGCAAGTTAGTACTGATTATTTAAACTTCATCAAAAACTAATAAAAATTGTATTATACTCAAAACATACCATTAAAAATCAGCAAATAACTTTTACTACCTGCAGGTCTTACTACTTCTGCAAAAACATGTACAATTATTTTTTATATTTAGAATAATCAGAACTTTGTTAATTATAATACTTTAAATAAAACAATATTTCTATTAAA
Organism: Arcuatula senhousia; assembly: GCA_963971305.1. Classification (NCBI taxonomy): domain Eukaryota; kingdom Metazoa; phylum Mollusca; class Bivalvia; order Mytilida; family Mytilidae; genus Arcuatula; species Arcuatula senhousia. The sequence continues at coordinate 52,959,149 of OZ020308.1, read as the reverse complement.
TAACAAGTCAGAACTTTTGACAGAAATAGAAGACTAGAAAATAGAAGTAGGAAAAATAACATTATTTTTATAGCGACAAAATGAAAAAAAACAGATTCATTTATTCAATGCTGGTAATGTAAGATATTGCATGCCACATGTAAAAATTGCTTTAATACCTAATTCAAAGAAAAGTAAAGAAAAAGACTTACATTTGTTAAATTTTCTTTAGCTTTTAGAGCAAATATTCTTTGATGTGTAATTACCTTAAATGGGAATGCAGTCAAGGAATTATTAACCGTTTTTTAAAGGTTATTCCCCTTTCGATGTATATTTAAAGTAATAATCCATTGATATATAATTATGTATATATATTCTTTATGAAAAATGTGTTTGACTTACAAGTCTGTTATTATAATAATATATAGGGTAGCATGGTATAAATCATTGCTGAATATCTCCCCACGAACATACTACAGACTGATTGAAAGAGCAGACAGTGGATTATTTTGTCTTTCACCTACTCAAAGTACCAAAAATGATCTAAGAGGTAAGCAAATTACGAATCCATTTAAATTTTCAGTAAAAGTTTAAAAACGTGTTTGTTTCCAAACAAAATTGTATATTCAATACAATAAAATTCAACACATATAGCATTGGAATAAAATACATTTTCTAAATTGTTCGATTGCATTAATAAAAAGAACACATAGCTTGTTTTCTTTTCGGGTGTTGAAATCAGAATAATACATGTAAGAATTCTATACATCAATCGGACCTTTATACGTCATATATCGATTCTGGGGGAAATGAAACACCACGAAAGAACACGATATCATATATTTGAAAGAAATTACCCATTTTTATAAGAAAGACTCGATAGATTTGATGAAGCCGATGTGCATGTCAGAATTAGTAATATGAAATGGAAATGGAACTTAGTCTCTTTTCGTAAAATACTGATATAATCAACCCTTTACTGAAAAGGTTGGCGAATTTTGTTATTCACCTACAGAAGATTTTGGATGTTTCGAATGCGACAAGTAGATATTTCCCATGGTTAATCACATTATGACTTGCTACTTAATTTGACAATATGTTTAAAGTTACAATATAAAAAGAAATTCATTGATTCCTTATTCAAGTTCACATCTTTTTCAAAGTTAATAGGGTCACTTTTATATTCCATTTTAGGTCAAATTGCATTGGGGTTTATGACCAACTTCGTAACCAATTATACAGATGACCATCCAGTCAATGGAAACAAATACTTACCACCTGGCATGACATTAAGAGATATACATGAACGATATTGCGACAAGTACAAAGATTCAAAGCCTTTGAAACTTTCAAGATTTTATGATATCTGGTCAAAAACTTTTCATCATGTTAAGCATCCAAAGGTATTCATTTTAAATTGGTCAATATAATTATAATGATGAGTAATTAAAGAGGTAAGGAATATGTACAAGTGTATACAGATACAAATGAAACTGAGTTATTATTAACCCAAGAGTAATTTATGATCAAGATTAAGTACAAGCTTTGTTCAGTTGGGCGCCACAAAACTTGTATTATTCCCAAGTTTGAATATTCTCAAACTGTCATGTTATACGGAACAATCAAAAAACAGTTATATTAAACTTGAGAATAATTGTTTTGGTGTCGAGCATCGCTGGCGCGAACAAGGCGGAGCCTCTCGCAATGCAAGTTCTTCCATTGCATGAGTATATATCTCTATTTTAACCATTTTCTTCTCAACGTAACAACAAACCGAAAGCTTTTATTTTTTTTCTATTTAAATGGGGAGGAATAACATGAGTTGACAAAACATACACAAAAGCTTCTTCGATATGTACATTCGCCGTTCAACGCGATGCTCGACTTAAAATGAAAGTCATCAAAGGTCGAGTTTTCTAAACAGATTTTGTCATGCATGACACGTGTTTCGACTGTTGAAGTCTCGTCAGATGCGTTCGCCAAAAACAATGAAGGACCAAAACATATATCAAACCAAACGATATTGAACACCGCACAAACCAAAGTTTCCGAAAAGTGAGCCAAATCAAGTAAGGGTCGCTAAGCTGAGACTTTTACTTATATTACAATAATTTTGAATACTATTTTTAGTTTTGCAGCATGGCAAGATGTCGAGTGTGTGTGTTGGCTAGTGAACTATTAAAAACAACATCAGATCCAGAAACGAAGGAGAAGATAAAAGCGGACTTCGCAGAACATTTGGAAACGCAAAGGTAAATCAGGTTGTTATGACACGCATGTAGTATTCTCTTTTGTATGATAATAACGCCAAAGTTATGGAACTCATACAATAAATCACAAATGTACAACAATACAAAACATGGACATACTAGACGAAAAGAAGAGTTTGATATTGTACAGAGATTCGATAGCAAAATTAATGTAAAACAAGGAATACCTTCAGGTTAGTATTTGTTAAAAATAAAACAGGAAAGAAGTTCAAAACACTTGGACAAACGGATAGATTTAATTGTCCAATTGCAAACATTTTAATCACAACATTTCACTTTAAGCATACATGTACTCCATATGTACAAAACTGATACGTTTTCTAAGGGTCAGGATTTATTAATAGAGCTTTACTGTTGACACACATTTTACTGTCGTCAATTCAAATCAAATGACAAATCCTGACCAATAATGTATCTGCAATAAAAGTCTTTCAAATAAAAATAACAGTGAACTATTTCTAAATTTTTAAGTACAATAATCTGACAGATGAATCAACTTTATACATATCATGCTTGTAGACGAGCAAGACAGTCCTATTATGAAAGAAGAGATGAGGGGATATCAAATGTTGATGTCACAAGCATAATAGTAGATGGCATGGATCAGGCAAAGACGCATGTTCCTCATTTTGTGAATACACCTAAAGTAAGGGAGCAACGATTGTTGATTAACTATGTGACTAGGAAGGGCTTTACATGATATTCATTTGAAATTTAGTAGGTTCAGTATGACAATTAAGGTTACAACATAATTAACGAACGAAAATCAATAACGCAGCTCATCGACGAAGACAAGCCCTTCCATTGCAATCTAGTAAAACAATTAAATCACAATATTGTTGTGGGATACAATATATATGTAAAGACAGTGATCATCCCAGTGCAACTCATTTTTTAACTACACATCCTATGCCTTTTTTGTCATAAAAGACCTCTGCTGCCGGTTTTGGCCGGGGCGGTATGAAAATTTTCGTCAAGCTTTTCTTCTCAGAAAGCGTACATGGTATTGTTTTAAAATTTGACAGACCGGTTCAGTAAGACAAACTATATCCCTCGTAACAATATTTAGACTTTAAAAAAAAAAACATTATTCCTGTTTTGGACAGGTCGGTCAACATGAACAAACTCTTGTCAAACTTTTGTCAGAAACTGTACATGATATTGATATGACATTAGTAGGATGGCTCATTTTGAGAAACTATACACTTTCGTAGCGATTTTATAACCCGTCAAGGCTCTTCTCGCTGTTGGACCGGGCCGATACAAAAGTTTTCATCAAGCGAAAAATAGAAACCGTACATATTTATTTGCTACATAATACAAAGAACACGTTCTATGTCCGTCAAGCTTAACTCAGAAGTAATAATACATGCATTTGATTTGAAATTTTTTATTCAATAATTATCAGCTTAAATATTTAATTGTAGAGCCTGGATCCTAAAAATGTATTACAGTCGCATATCACTGGAGTAATAATTCATGGTAAAGAGACCAAGTCATTTATTGACATCGGCCAATTCCCCCACGATTCCAATTTAACGGCATCATGTATACTTAGATCTTTATTTAGCTCAGTGGTACCCGACTCAAACAACAGAAAAGGATTGACTAAAAAGTTTATATCCAGCTAGACAACTGCGGCAGAGAAAACAAAAATAAGTTCTTGTTGGCATTGCTAGCTCTTCTTGTGAAATGGAAAAAGACTAGAGAGGTACTTCAGATATTTTGTTTGAAAATAAGAATTTACTAGATACAAACACATGTTAAGGTAGAAAAGAACACTATGCCGAAAACTCCCTACAAGAGTAAATTTGATTTAATTTAAAAGTAACATAATAAGATACAGTTTGAAATAAAATACAAGGTTAGCTCCTCGTTTGCATTATTATCCTTTACAAAATGTTGACCAATTGTAAGAAGAAGAAGTTTTCAAAAAAGATTTTTGAATAGAATTATCGGTTTATGAATAAAATTTGTTAGGGAGTTAATTTGAAATAATTTTAAATTTCCTATTGTTATTTTAATATTTTATTTGTATTTTTTTTTATTGTTTGTGTCCTCTACCTATAATGAAGTACCAATGACTGTTTCAAATCGAAAAAGGAAAAACAATATTAAATTGTAAAATCTTTTAAAGATCAGATTTACGATAGTCTTACATGGCTTTAATTTTGTTAATGTTCACTTCAAAATAATTTAATTTTTGAAAAAAAAACGAACAACAGGTTTCGATCACCAGTTAAAGTACAAATTAAAGTATCTAGATGAGTAATGAAGAGACAAGCAAGCAACAGGAATAAACTCTGTAACTTAAAAGCTTTAAGTTTTGTTTCTTAATCATACATTCAAGATATTTGATTGTACAATTCTTATGCAGATTTTCATTAATTTTCTCATGGTGGGTCATACCCACGAGGATATAGACCAGCGATTCTCAGTAATTTCAAGAAAGTTAAGGAGATCCCCGGCCAGAACATTGAATGAACTCAATATGGTTATAAAAGAAAGCATGAGTAACATCAGCGTAGAAGGAGTTAATCAAATCTTTGATGTAAAGAAATGGGTAGAACCATACGTTGCAGCGATTGGTGGTCACAGCGAACCTCACTCATTCTGGTAATAAATTACTTTTACAGTAATTGTTTTGTTTTATAAGTCACACCAATTTTGCCCTCTTGAAAACAAGTTGTAACTATTTCACTATACCCGTAAGAAACCTCAGGTTCAAGGTGACAGCCGTCCTTTCCTGGATTTAGATAGAACTACTACACTAAAAAGTATCAGCATGGATCAGTAAATTATTTGGGAGCAAAAGTGAACAGCGATTTACAAATTAGGCTTACAATTAACTGATAGCCACACGATTACTATATCATCAACATCTTCAAAGCATAACGTATGTGTCATAATTTTAAAATATGTTCCATTGTTATCAATGTTTGAACACAGGCACAATATTAAAATGCGTTTTATGGACATACTTTTACCGAACGTTATTAACGCCGCGGGCGCTAAATACCCCTTAAAAAGGCACATGATTAAGTTTTGTCTATAAAGTTGTAAATTAATGGTTATATTTGCTGCTATGAATAAATCATCTAGTTTGTAGATTTAAAGGCAGTTTAATGCGCTAGAAAGCTCGAAAAACAAAAAAAAAAAAATAGCCCAAGAACTTCAGAAATTTACTTTGAAAATTGAATAAAAAGCATTAAAGCTGAAAATTAATTTTCCCCCAAAATGAAGATTTTCACCACTATATATCTTAAACAGAATGTCACCAAGGTTTGTTTTTCTTTGCCTCTTTGTAATCTCTACACTAGTGTGTTAAATTTTCCTGAAAAAAAACCAACTTAGTACTAACAGTAGAATTAATAGCCTTACATTGAAAACGTACGTTCATAAAACATACATTTTTTTCAATATGCGTCAGAACAGCCTTAAACGTACTTTAAGTTTATGCAGTTAGAAAAACACGGAACATTGAAGTATTTGAATTCATAGAAACAAAAATGTCAAGGAATTATCATGTTTTTATTTGTTGTAGGTTATTTGAAGACAGAGATGGTCACGTTGCCTTAAAGTATAAAGCGTGGCCGTCTGATGAAATATGGCTACCTGAGGAAGGCTGCGTAGAAATTTTCAAACAAGATCTCGATGGAAATCAAACTGTCCCAGAAGGCATTCCAACCTTTGTCCAGCCTGATTGGGAAAAACTAAATCTAGATGGTGTTAAGGCGAACATAAACAATATAAAAGATTTATTCAGTAATGACCTGCAGAATTGGTGGGAGTCTTTTTTTAATGATCCGAATGTTTTTAAAGATGACGATTCCGAGAATTTATGGATACTGGACATGCTTTCCCCATACGACACGCCTTTAGAAGTTAAGGATCAAGCTGAATCATCCGATGTTTGTTCACCTCTCTCACGAGCAATGGAAAAAGAGAGAAAAGTTCCCTTGGTGAGTCTTTTCTTAATTTAAATAAATATCATAGAGGTTATAGAGAATATCAAAACGGTCCACTTTTTAACGTAAAGAGGTTTCTGAAACCGTGATCAGAATCACCTGGACAAATGCCTTGAAATTAGAATTTATAATCTTTTTAAATCGTTTTAAAGATAAAAAAATAATAAAGGAGATAATTCTTCTAACTGGCATTTGCAGTGTAATTGGCCATTTCCGATGTTTTAAAATAAAATTGAATGGATCTTGTCCGATTTTCCGGACATTTGCAAGTAAGAATGATTCAACCTATGACAATGATAAATTGAGTAAAAAAGGGTAACAACAGAATTACCGAACATAAAGATCAGTATCATAGTCCAAAGTGCGGAAGACCAGCAGTCCTTTTCACAAAAATTCTTAAGTTTATTCTTAAGATTTATTGTTACGATATTCGTAGCGCAATTCTTAAGTCCTTTTCACGAAACCTATCGTAAGTATTTTTTTTCTCTTACGAGAAACGTAAATAATTATTCGTAAGAAAAAAGTTACGATTACTCTTACGATAAATTTTACCCTAGCAACATACTTTCGCTTTCATTTTGCATGCGCATTCGTCGATTTCCGGTTACCGCCATTGACAGGTGCGCGACATTGTTGACCTTGCAACTTCGGCTTGTACCTCTGTAAGGAAATAGAAAGTGGGGAATCAAGATAATGCATTGTGTGGTAAAACATTTTGGACCACGATTTTGTTTCTTTATATTGAGTTCACCAAAGTAAGTTGAGTTAGTTTTTTTTTGGCATTTTCAATTTCTGTCAGTATGATTTACCGTCTTGGCATTTTGTCAAATTATTGCTTGAATGAAAAATTATGAATGATTTTTTTGTGGCAGTCACGATCTGAAGAATGATTTATGGTCATCTTTATTTATCATTTGAGCATCTCTGTGTATTATACTAAAGGTGCCATCTGATGATAGGATGATGGGCCATATTAATTCAACAAAAAATTATTTAAAAAATAAAATTATTTGGACCGAAGCTCTGGAAGTGCATTTGTCGTCTGCTTGAACACCTAGAGTAAAATGGAAACGGTGTCCAAAGCTAAGAGAAAGCCCAATTGGTCCGAAGGGGAGCTTGATGCCCTTACAAAAGGTGTTGCTGAAAACTACAAGACAATCAAGGGCAAATTTGGAAGCACCATTATAAATGATTCTAAAAACAGGTGTTGGAATGTGATAACTCAGAGGTATGCAAGATTTTCTACAATACCCCTCCCCCTTTTGTGCACAACACTAAAAAAACATATTTTGTTTAAGAACCATCATTTTACTTAAAAGTTAAGTAAAATCTGGTCAAAGCGCCACCACTAAAATTTTTTACAGATTTCTTTCTAATAATGCTGATGCAAAGAATCCCATTCCCACCTGACTTGGGCAATATTTTTATTGGTTATATTATGGAGCCTAGTTATAATTCTGATTTTATTTTTTGAATGTTTGAAAATGAATGCTTCCGACCTGCCCCAATATTTGCAAAACACACTAAAGTCATACATGTCATGCATGTATGTACTATGTAGAGAATGTGATCATTCATGTATGTGAGTTTTTATTATTTATAACTAGGGTCAATGCAGCTAACCCATCTTCAAGTAATAGAGAAGTGGCAGATGTTAAAAAGAAATGGCAAGACCTCCAGAGCATCACAAAGAAGAAGGAGGCATCCCGTATCAAAATGATACATCAAACAGGAGGTGGTCCTCCTCCTGAGGATTGCAGTAAACCCTGGGAAAGAGCTGTGAGTAAAATTGTTTCAGCAAATGTACACTATGTATGAAATAAAAAAAACAACAGAATTCCAGAAAATCAATGTTGCTACACTTGACACACCTTTTTGTTAAATCAAGACTCATCAGCGGTGTTCTACCTAAAAGACTGATATTGCCAAACACAACATTTAATAATTTATTTGTACATCAGGCCAAAAAAAAAGTAGGTGAGTTTACTGTCACCCGACCCTACCTAATTTTTACCCCCCCTACCCTAAAGTTTTTTTAGCATTTTCCATTTTAAAGCACTGTTAAAGTCACAAAGCTGCCCCCATAGACTCAAGGTTAAAAAAAAAAAAAAAAAAAATAATTTCCTACCTACCGACCCTAATTTTTTTCAGCATGTGACAGTAAACACGCATACTTTTTTGTTTGGCCTCATATGAATATGAAGAGTTTTTCTTCTTGGTACAATTTTTTGTTGAAAATGCATGTACATGTTGTTTAACATTTTATTTTTCAGAACATGCTGTAGATAAAAATGAAGAAGGCAAATGTAGATTAAAAGAGCAAAAGGAGCTCTTCAATAATATGGAAAAAATGGGGATATTAATAGTTTTTGAGTTATTTACAAAATGTCAAAATTTAGTTAGAATGACAATATGTGTATGTTTGGGATTTATTTGTGTTGGGCACCCCGACACTAGGAAAGTGTCCTTAAGTTAGCCTTTCTATCAAGTCTATTTCCAGGGTATTTTAGTTTGCTATTAAAATTGCAAAATGGTGGCGAGTGATCACTGCTCATATTGCAGGCTGACTGTCTGTTTTCATTGAGATTTTTATTTTAAATGCTGTTGCATGTACAATGTAGTTAAAATACAGTGTTGGTTGTGTCACATGCACTTTAACATTCAACATTTCCTATGCATGTAGCTGTATTTATTTTATATGTTTTCTGTTGTCTTGGCTGTTAAATTACTTAAACACTTGAAAATTAAAAGAAAAGTACATTTAATAAATAAACATGTTGTACTTTTTCAAAGATTATCTCAACCTTTACAAAGACACAGTTGGAAGGCATAGTTGGTGGAGAGGACACCTGTATGCAAATGGACATCACAGATACATGTACCTTTGCCAGTACTAGTTCTTTACAAGGTTTGCCCTTTGACAGCTGTGAAACAGACTCTACCAGTAGAACTCCATGCAACTTGATACAGAATATCAATGATTGTGGTACAGTAAAATAGATATTATACAATAATTATCTAACAATATAAGACATGCATGTGTACACTGTACATTCTAAAATCCAAATTTCTAGTAATGAATGTTTATTATAATATTATCAACTTCACATGTACGCACACATTAGTATTAAAAATAAACTTCTGTTAGTTTTTGTATTTGGTTTATTTGGCCATATTGTCTTTTCAGTAAATGCATTGATTGTAGTGAATAGTTGCATAACTGAAGACGTGAAGTACTTAAATCCTACATCTATCCAGTAAATCACCACCAAATTTATAATCCCCTAATATAGCAAGAGTTTATTACATATTAAACTTTCTGACTTGTACTTCCAGGCCAGTCAATCATACACTAAATTAAAATTGTACTTAGAACAAAGATACATAAATTGAACATAATTGAAGTAATCTTGGTATGTAAGAAGTAAACTATATGTAGTTGTGCATATTATCAGATTTGAAATTTCTACAGTAATTCCTAGTCAAATTACCAAATGTATTTAGTATGTGAGCATGCTCACCAAGGTTCATTCATTAAGTCCAATTTATAAAAGTGTAAATTTTAAGTTTGTTCTATATCTACTTTCTGTTCACCAACTGTTATGATTATTACCCTGTATCATGTCTATGTTCAATGATTGAACATTTTCATAATAATTTATATCTTCTTTCTGTATATGAACTGTTTTGAACATAACCCTCTGTGTTCAATGTTTGAACATTTTCATAATAATTTCCTCATCTGTAGCAATCTTTTATTTCTAAGTTCTGATTGGTTCTTAGATTATTCATCTTCTTGGCTTTGAAATTCTATGGTGGTTGAGAAGTTTACATTGTTGTCTCTGGTCATGTTGAAGACTGCTGGCTGTTTTCCATTGTGATTTTTTGAATTGCCATTTCTTTATGTTGGTTATGTCGCGTACACTTATTCCACATCTCTTTATCCTCTATCTGTACTTGTCTTTCCTTATTTCTTTGTGGCTAAGCCTAAATTTTGTGTTGTATTTTTCCAGTGATTGTTATTTGTATTACATTCATTGATTGGTTGCTATATTTCCATTGTATTAGTACACTTGCATTTTGTTTATGTTTTGATTTTTTGTCAATTTTGATTTATATAGTTCATGTGTACCTGTCCTTAGTTTACAGGGAGATAACTCCAATTCAGTTGATTTTCTTTTCCTTTCAGATTTAGTTTGTTCATTTTCAGGTTAATATTATTATTTAGATTTATTTTTAATCATTGCTTTTTCAGATTTGATATTGATTTATTGCTTTATTTTATTGTTTATTCTATTGTAGGTGAAGCTTGTATTATTTTTTTTTCTATTTTTCTCCTACTTAGAGTTTATTTCTATTTTTTTTCTTTTGTAGATTGTTTCCTTTTCTTGTAGGGATTTTGGCTTTTATTTTTTTTCTCTCCTTACAGATTATTTTTTGTTCTTTAATCTAATAAAAGATATATGCTGGGCAATTGGTGGTTGTCATTTTTTTTTTTGTGGCCGATGTTTAGTAGCAGATCAATTAGTTTAATAGAGAATTTAGAGATCAAAATTTTAAGTTTATAACCAACACGAATAAATGAATTTAATAATGTGATAACATCAAATGTGAAAAAAAAAGATTAAAAAAGTTACTTAATTAAACCAATTCACAAAAATCTATCTAACATTGTGTAATCATTAAATTCTAAGTTTAAAATCGGTTGATCAGCTCCCTTCTGACAGCACTGCCTTCACTATTTGGATCAACATCAACAGTGTGGTTGTTGTTTACAAGTTGAATGTTCTCCAGTCCCTCTGGCAAAGGGAGACCATCCTTGATGGCTTTGTTGTGCAAGCGGAAGCATGCCCCAATCATCTTGACTCCTCTGCATGGAACAAACTGCAGGCTTCCACCGGTCTTGTGAAGGCATCTGAAAAAATGAAATGTTATTAAATTGGATTAGCAAAAAGTATAAGAAACTGTAAAGAATATAAATCAAAGTGAAGATTTGTTTGTCTGTTTGTCTACCCTTAATCAGGTTTACCTTAGATTGAATTTACTTTCTTGTTGGTAATAAGTTCTTTCTACTTCCTTTCTGGGGCTTGCATATCATGGAGCACATGGGTCCATTTAATTAACACATCAAATTATTTTACAAGGGTTATTGATTCTCACCTAAATCTTGCTTTCAGAACACCAAATGACCTCTCTATGGTGTTCCTAGTAGCGATGTGGGCTCTGTTATAGTTGGCCTCTTTCTGATTGGCTGTGTTCAACAGAGGTGTCATTAGCCATCTCTTGATGGGATACCCTGAATCTCCAAGAAGCCATCCACTCTGTGTTTCCATCAAACCAGCAAGGTTTGAATGATGCAAGATAAATGCATCATGTGTTGCACCAGGCCATTTCACCACAATGTTTGTAAACCTAAAAAAATTCATCAGTAAATACTCTTGACCGAATACAAAATATTAGAAAATATGTAAAAACTTTAATTGGTTTTGGTATAAGTGGGCCTGCATCTTTATTGATGTAAACAATTTCTAGCTTTGAATTTACATGTACCTGAGATATGGACCTTAACAAATGTCATTCATGCGTATAATATAGGTATAGTGGGTGGTGTATTGCTATCCAAGACACCTTTAGTATTTGAGTTAGGGGCCTTAATCAAGAACTAAACCATAATCAAGAACTAAACCAAAGTGGTTCTGGTGGACGGACGAGGGCAAAACTTTATGTCCAATCCAAATACGTGGTGGGGCCATAAAATCATTTATCATCTTGTGAGCGTAACTCCTATAAAACTACTGAACAGAATCCAACGAAACTTGGTATGTGGGAAGGACACTATATATGTAGTTGTGCAAATTACCAGCCTGGGGACATTTTGATTTTTTTTTGTTTGCGTTGCGGATGTTTGAACTTATAACTTTGGGAAAGGGGACGGCATGGCATCGTTTTATGCAGGCAATTTACATAGTGTTTAGTATTTTCAATCTTAGCCAGATTTATTGTCTTGACCTTGTTTGTAGTTTTGAGTTCAGCGGTTTTAAAACAAGTACACGTTGTCATCTTAAAATGATATGCAAGCTGTGTTTTTTTAAGCACGATTCATGAATGTTACTAGCCAAGAGGTTGTTAAATGTTATATGTGTACCTTAAATCAGCAGTACACACAGCCTGTACATTTATAGCATGAAACTGTTTCCTGCAAACATAGTTCGGCTCATCATCTCCGGACATGCCCATTATTGGAATAAGGGTGCCATCAATGGCACCTAAAACATTTGGAAAACCAGCAATCTGGTAAAATCTATTTTTGATCTCCATCTGTTCTGCAGGTAACGTGGGGAATCTGATATCCATCCTGGAGCAAATTGCATCACACACAGGATGGATTACTCTAGAAGCAGATGCAATGGATATACCATGTACATCTGCAACCTCAGAAAGGTAATCTCCTTTGGCAAGAATTCTCAACGTTGTCATGACCTAAAATTAAAGTACCAAACTTAACATTGTCTATTTAAAGGATTGTAAATATGGGGCTATTTTTATGCCCAATTTACGAAAGTAGAAGTAATATAAGTCCGTCTCATCGGGTCTACCTTCATGTTGAAGTTACTTTACCATACCCGTAGCCAGAAGTTTTCAACGGGGTTCGAAAATGTGAAGAGGGGGGTTCGATTTCCCATATTTTTCTGACTTTAATAGTGCTTAACCCATTTTTCACCTGATTTTTCCCTATTTTCATCAATTATTTTTTGTCCAAAGGGGGGGGGGGGTTCGTTCGAACCCTTTGAAACCCCCCCTGGCTACGGGTATGCTTGAAATATAGCTTCTTACATAGTTTTAAGTGAAATATCAGATTTCTCAATCAAGATAGTTAAATGATGGAATTTTAAGCTCGAGACTCTGTCGAGAGCTTAAAATTTTGTCATTTAACTATCGAGATTGAGAAATCTGATAATTCACGAGAAATGATGTAAAATTGACCAATCAATTTATAAGAACTTAAAATTCTCTAGAGAGAAGAAATGTTTTTTTCACAACTGGCTTGGAAGTAGTTAAATCGGATGAAAATTTGAGAAGTACGGTATCATCATGAGGGTAGAATTAATACACCAGGGTATGAGCAAAATAAACAAAATCAACATAGAATTGCCCATGTCTCATCAATTTTATTGTTTGTTGATCAGAGAAAAGGGGTTGTATTAATGTTTTCCTACAAGTTGAAGTAACTTTACCATGAAAGAAATACGGAATCATCACGAAACTGTGTAATATATGCTTCAGGTTATGAATGAAATTTTGTTTTCATGAAATCGTACTTGCCTCATCAAATTAATCGTCTGGTAGTTTTGGAAAAAAAATGTCGCAAGTCTATTGGACATAATTATTCATGTTGTTCACTACCATTGTGTAAAATCTTGCGTACGCAATGGACGGTTTCCAGGGCATAACATAGAATTTCATGACACTTACTAAATAATGTTATGATGTAGGGAAGCTACCTTTTGCTTCTTCAGTATTTTAAAAGTTATACCGCGTGCAGTGACGATCTACATTTATAATGTGATGCCCATTTTTTAATTGGTATTCTTCCCACCCGCGATAATTTTTACTTGCGATTTTATTTTGTTTCCTGGAATAAAAGCATTGTATTTTAGCCCACCGGCTTGACAAATACCATTTTCTATGCATTCGTCGCCTGTCATCCGTGTTGCGAAATAAAGAATTGCTTAAGTATTCAGCTCTAAGAGATCTCGTATTCCGCTTTGCATAATAAAAAGTTGCTCACCCCAAAAAAATCAATCAGACAAAGGGAACTTGCAAACCCACTTGTAAACACGTGTTTTATTGTGCACCCTCGATCTTTCTACTCGCCCTTTTATATGTGCCTGTTAGAGGCTGTCTCAGCTTTTTTTCGAACTTAAAATATTTGAATGCCCTACCATACTCCATTGCTTCTTGTATTATGTCACGGTACTCACTATGATATCCCCGGAATAATATCATAATACATGTACAGCAATGTGACAAAAGTGAGCACCTAAATATATTTCCGCTATGCATTTATATTTAATAAACAATTTTTGGAAGCACGAAATAGATAGCCAAAAAACGACAGAATTACTCGTGGTTTGTATGTTTATTTGGACAAAGTGAAAAACATCTTCATTATGTTTTACCTATACAAGTACAGCATGTGTTTGGTTGTATTTTAATTCCATCTGTAAATAGATTATTTTTGGAATGCTTCATTCGTGTGTTTTTTGTTGTTGTTTTTTTTTATTTCATGAAACCAATCTGAAAGAGGAGTCGTGATTTACAGGCAAAAAATGGATACGGTTACAGGTTTTTTTTTCCGTTTACGGAACGGAGGGTTCATTTTTGGCACGGTGTCGTGTATTGAAGTCATTATTTTAGCTATATTCTTTTAGAGCGGACGTGATAGAAAGCCCTTATAGAAGACATTTCCTTGGAGGTCGAGTATACATACTTGAATGTAAGGGGGAATAGAATGAGATCTAGAAGTTGGTCTCTGGAGCAAATCACCGACGAGGTCTGTAAGTTCCAAAATAGTTCTTCTTGGAAAGCGGTAACGTGCCAAAAGCTGGGTGTCATTGAGAAAATCTAAATCATTAGACCTGTCTCTAAAAACTCGTTCTCTGCGTATTGCGCGTCTTCGTACAATGTCGAAAATAAATAACTCTGCCATATTTATTTTGCATTTAAGACACTTATATTTTATCTTAAGTGTAAATTTCACACTTACGTGTACGCTGAGGTACTCTTAAAGTTACGATAGATTTTACACTTAAAAAATTCGTAAGATTTTTTGTGAAAAGCAGAAAAATCTTAATTTTACTCGTAAGAGTAAAATCTATCGTAAGATTTTTTGTGAAAAGGACCACAGCTCAATAACACTGGAAAGATTGTAGATGGCAATGGTCCTGACTTTGTACAGGCATTTCGAAAGAAATGGTAGGTTAAACCAGGTTTTGAGGGAAAATTGACATATCAAAGATACATTTAACTATAGACCAGTATGACTTTGCACAAGTCTATATAGCCATGAGTTTACACTATAAAATTCATGGTGCTTGCTCATTATTTCTGTGAAAATATAATTATTTCCATACACTCCACTACAATGTGAAATTCATTGCATGTGTTTTTTTATTCAAGATTTACAATGGTAGGAAAAGAAAATCAAATGCTTCGGAAGAGAAACCAGAGACCAGAGATGACGATACATTATCCGTTGACAGCATGGTGGTTTATAAGACACAATATGGACCTAAAATGGGGAAAATTGTAATTATTTTGGATAAAGATGTGACATTTCAACTGTATAGACGCGTTGGGTCGGACATTCTTGAAGAGGTTACTTCCAGAAAAGGAAATAAACAGTATTTTAATATAACACAAGAAAAAATTGTTCACAGTTTAACGTTCAAGTTACCACATTCCAGAAAGATACCCTCACAAGTGATAACAGCTATGAATGATGTACAAAATGTTTAATGTCTAAAATGGTTTAATTGTATATTTGAAATCGTTCTGATGGTAATTATACTGGCTGAATTCAGTCATTCGATGTAACCTTTTGTTGAATTATGAGAAGTAGTAATTATTATAGCGTAATGACAATGACTGAATTCAGTCATTAGTATGTACACATTTTGGATGACACTTCATTAAATATTATTGCAACACTTTTTAGTTCTTGGAAAGTGAATTATGGATGAATTCAGTCATAAGTGTATATGTTTAAAGTTGAAATATACTTCTTTATCTATTCTGAATAAGAGTTTGGACAAATTTCATCAATTGTCATCTAATTGGCATTACATGTTATTCAGGGTGGGAAACGTACGTCATCAACAACGTTTCGTACACACCGGGAAAACGGTGCCGACGACAACACACGGTAAGAACTTTCTCACTTTACTTACTTATTTTCTGCAATTATCTTAAACAAATGTTCTCAACATATCCCTAGTCGTCCGAGAGGTATATTAATGTTTCAAATTGTACGATTTAAGTGCTAGTTTTCTCAAACACTTCGACACTTTCGTGTTTGAGGTAACGTTTCGGCAACATTTTTTTCCATAAACATTATTTTAAGTGTATATACGCATTTTAGTCAATAAATGTCTGCTCCAAAATCCGCAAACAGTCGACTTAAGTTCCCGTAACTAGTTTTTATGAGGAAAACACTCTATTTTTTGTATCTAGGAAACTTTTTCAAAAAACGTTGTCGTGAACATTCGCCACGAGTTGCGTTGTCGTCCACATTTCTTAATCCAAAAGTCTCGGTAAGCATGAACTATTCCTTCAAAAACAGCTTACAGTGTAAAAATGCTTATATTTCCAATTTGGTTCTAACAATGTGTCACTCTTCGTATACGTTTACAATCATATCATTGTTGCATATGTAAGGAACCATATTTTGATATTATGTTTACGTAGATTTTTGTTTTTGATAAGAGGTTCCCTGATGAAAAATATTTTATACGATCGGCGTGGTCTTGTTTTTTTTTTAAATAGAATTTCATTTCATTATACCTTATTAGCCTGATGCAAGTTTAACTTTTTGAATTACAGATCCTAGAATGATAAAACTTCAAGTGGTATGCATAAATTCCCCAGTAGTAGCTTAGCACAGTTACATCCCAATCTTTTGACCTTGACCTTCATTTTTCGGTTGGGTATCTTTAACAATTTTCAATACATAGGAGAGCAGTGTTTAAGTTCTATAAACACCTATCGATCTCAAAAATTGAAAATCCTTATGAATTCAAATTATTGTGGAATTATAAGAAATAATTGTTTTTATACTTCTGGTTATGGAGAGAAACCATGTTGTTTGGTTTTTATGCCCCCGCGACGACATGTCGGGGGCGCATAAAGATTTACTCATGTCCGTCGTACGTACGTACGTCCGTACGAATTTCCGTCAAGCTTTTCTCAGAAACCGTTAATGGGAATAACTTGCAACTGACTTGGAAGGATGGTTAATTTTAGACCTCTTGGACATCTACTTCCTGTTTGTGGCTGGATCGTTACCAAAATCGACATGAAAAATTCCGTCAAGCTTTTCTCAGAAACCGTACATGGGAATGATTTGAAACTTGGTAGGATGGTTTAGTATGAAACACGATGCGTCCTTACCGACTTTCAGACCTGTTGGACTTCAACTTTTTATTTGAGGCCAGCGGGGACATCCGTTTCCCTTGGACACATTCTTTCTTTATTCGGAAATAAAGTAATAAATTAATGCTTTGTACTATGAAGCAGTTCCGCATGAATTGGATCGTCCATGGACTTAAATAATGATACAATTCTGTTTATGCTTTTGTAAGATTCAAGTTATTTGTTTATTGGTACTGTTCTCGTGTTTTGCCTTTGCTTTTTTTACTTTTGATATTTTGATGCCCCATTGGTACTTATTTGCAGCGTCATTCATTTTAGCCCCTGCGACAACATTTCGGGGGGGGGCATTAAGTTTTACTCATGTCCGTCCGTATGTACGTCCGTCAACCTTTTCTCAGAAACTGTACATGGGTATGATTTGAAACTTGGTAAGATGGTTTAGTATAATAAACTATGTGTCCTAAGCGACTTTCAGACATGTCGGACCTTTTTATTTGAGGCCAGCGGGGGCATCCGTGTCCCATGGACACATTCTTTCTTTATTTTTTTTTTCATGAAATGGGTACATTTCCTCAACTGAAATTCCCAATTCCTTTAAAAATTTGAGGAAAAATTCAAAGTTAAGATGTGTTATTAAACCCAGGCAAGATGTTCCATTTTCGAGGAAATACTGCTGACAGTAACATAATCATCGACATGTTTTAATTACATTTCAATAACAAACTTTGAATATTTATCTTCACGTCCACGCAACCCTGAAACCCTTTTCTATATAAAACAAGAGACTCACATGAGCCTGAATAGGCAAACAAATACTTGACATTGAAAGGATCATTTTATTATGGGGTCATATGACATCATAGTTTAAAGAAATGCAGTAAAGTGTATGGTAATAATTTAGCAACTGATGGCATTTTCTTCTTTTGACACTCTTAGGGAAATAACTACTAACGTTTCAAAACGTTAACGCACGAACGATGGACGGACGACGGACGCCAAGCGATGAAAATAGCTCAGTGAGCCAAAAAACTTAAGATTCATCAAAAGGTTATAAAAATCCGTCTATTGCGCTCTATGAAAAAAGATTATCCTTCGATATCGGACACTGGGGGGGATAAAAAAAAAGGATTAGTAATTGGCACGGTCTTTTCTTAAAGAGTGACTTAGACGATGTCTTAGTTTGGCCTGTCGTTTGAGTTTCTTTCAACGAAATTTTCTTATTTATCATTAATTTGGCTTCCTTTTTTCGTAATATTTCGTAATACACAATATTTTACGTATGATAATGATTGCTCACAAACTAAGACTGAAACATTCTTTGAACTATAAGCACCGTAACACTATAAGCTGTTTTTGAAGGAATAGTTCATGCTTAACTGAGACTTTTGAATTAAGAAATGTGGACTACAACGCAACTCGTGGCGAATGTTCACGACAACGTTTTTTGAAAAAAGTTTCCAAGATACCAAAATAGAGTGTTTTCTTCATAACAACTAGTTACGGGAACTTAATTCGACTGTTTGCGGATTTTGGAGCAGACATTTATTGACTAAAATGCGTATATACACTTAAAATAATGTTTATGGAGAAAAAATGTTGCCGAAACGTTACCTCAAACACGAAAGTGTCGAAGTGTTTGAGAAAACAAGCACTTAAATCGTACAATTTGAAACATTAATACACCTCTCGGACGACTAGGGATATGTTGAGAACATTTGTTTAAGATTATTGCAGAAAATAAGTAAGTAAAGTGAGAAAGTTCTTACCGTGTGTTGTCGTCGGCACCGTTTTCCCGGTGTGTACGAAACGTTGTTGATGACGTACGTTTCCCACCCTGTTATTATAAAATATGTTTATTTTTGGTGGCTGAATTCAGTCGGTTATACACAGATTTCAACGATTGTCATCCTATATAATTCCCTTTTTAAGGTTTGTATATAGTATAGTGCAAGGTGTCATCAACTCTTTCCAGTTTATCGTTATCGTATTGTAAGTGTATCAATGCATTGCCATGCGACTGGTTTCAGTCGATATTTTTGTAATTGTATATAAATATCACAACACTGTCCTATGCTGAGCTAGTCGAAAACTCAGGTTTCCCAGAGCCAAATTAATTGTTACAACATATACTCTAACCTTATGGTCTTATATTTACATTTGCTTATCGTGAAACTAAAATCGAGCCACTCAAGCTCTTAATCATTTGTTGCATCTTGTCATGGTCTATAAGTAAATTTAAAGTACTAGATGTCTAGCATCTGGCTGAATTCAGTCAAACAATGGTTTATTGTAAAAACATTTAAACGTCAGACCTGAACGTTTAAAAGGGTTGGGCGGGGGAATAAAGAGAAAGCTATTTCGCCGGCTGAATTCAGTCACAAATCTCGTACAAAAATATTTTATCATTGTGCTGATAGTTTCGGTAAAGGGTACCATAGTTTGTGTTATGATTAATGTATTTCTAAATATTTGAATTCTTCCACGCAGTTTTTATTTCTCAATTAATTGTACAAGAAGTTTATACTTGTTTTAAATTCGTGCAAGTCTTGGATGTTAGTCAGTTTTATCCATTTGTCAGAGAGGTGGCTGAATTCAGCCAAAGGTACTTGGAAATCAGTAATTTGTTGTTAAAAAGTTTTATTTTTGAAAAGTCGGATTGTCTTATGAACGATCCCATAAATAGTATTATAAAGTTTACATAAATCGTTATCCAATGAAATTGAATTTCAATAGGATGCAAATGCAGTCCATAGTAATAGTTGTAGAATAGTTAAGTGTAAATATTCCTTACGAAAGTGTTTCTTTTTTTTCGTTTCGTGTCTGAATTCAGTCAAGTAAACTTTTGATTGTAGCCGTAATGTAAATGGTAATGGATGTCTTAAATGTTTAATTCCTTTCTTTGAATTTATAATATGTCCATATGTAATGCAAAATGTTTTGTGTGTTTGTGTATTTGGTGGCTGAATTTAGCCACAAATGTAAGATTCCTTTGTTTATGTATGAGATTAAATTAATTACTTAAGTGGTTTAGAAATATATATATATTTGATTGCCTCACAAATTGTGAAGATTTCAAAATGATATGGAAATAAAACTACAGTTTTAGAGACTTGTAGTTTCATGAAAATAAGACTAAGGGAACCAAAGTTCTATACGTAAATAAAACTTCAACAATCCATGAATAATTACAACATATCAATGAACACAAAACAGGAATAAAACCAAATAGAAAACCAACAAAAAACTAAAGTATAAATGACTCGGACTATGCTTAACATGTAAAAATGGTAAAACTATAATGTGGCTGAAGTCCATTGCATATACATCCTCCTTAATAGATTTAACCTTGCAATGTAATGTTAGAATGGATGGTGTCGACAATGTGTACATGTCACAAGTACTCTAAGTTATAAACATAGAGTTTTGGCAAATTGGAATTTTGACAAACCTAATCGGAGGCTGTTTTAAATGTTTATGTGAAGTTGACCACTGAATAGATCTTATGTTTACTCTTATTTTACCAACAATTTACAAATCAACAATCAACCAAAGTTTCAAACTACATAACAATTATAAACATACAAAGAAATCATATACATTTGTACTACACCCCTACTGCTAGTTCTTTTAAATTGTACATGTAGGCCTAATACTAAAAATAATATCTACTGTTTATTTTGAGT
>OZ020308.1:52637570-52937998 GCA_963971305.1 Arcuatula senhousia | reverse complement strand
CCGCGTACCAGAGGGTGGAAAAAATGAGTGTCGTTTTTAGAAGCGATGTCTTGTGATAAAACAGAATCCTGTTCCTCACACATACTTTAAAGCAATTCTTTCATCATTTCTCCTGTTGTTAAACAAATATGACCTCAGGGGAAATGATGAAAGAATTGCTTAGATTTACAGTAAATCTATTTGGACTGTCTTTAGATTTCAGGCGTTAACTATATATTGTCGGTAATATCTTGCAATAGTTTTGTGACTTTTGCCAACATGGGTTCTTCTCGACTAAATCAGTATTCTAGTTATCTAATTTAGAAATACATCTTAACCAGCAAAACATTTCTTTGAATGAGTTTTTAAAAACATTAATTGAGTCGTTCAAACATAAAATGGGAATAATATTGAACATACAACTATCATTAGTTTGCTTTGCATTTGGTGATAGAACTGAGAGAATCAGATACCCGATAGTTCATTATCCGTTGCACATTTTTTTACTTAAAGCCGCCAAACTGACGGCACCATGTGTTTTGCTTAGTAAGGTTATAATGGAAATTCCTTTAAATTGTATTAATCAAAATTAAGACTTTTAAAGAATTATATCATAAATGGGTTTGTTTTTTTCTGATATTCTAGCAACGAGTTTATTCGTGGTGGAACATATTCTGTATAAAAAAAAATCTTATTGTAACATTACATTCATTACTGTATCTGCCGGGATGTCCAGCTGTATAGAAAAATTGCTTACGACAATTCAGTTGAATTCAATAGTTTATTGTAGACATAAATCCCTGTCTAGGTATATTTGATTATACCCCCGCTTCGTAAAAGAGGGGTATACTGTTTCATCATTGTCCATCCGTCCGTAACAAACTATCCGTCACAGTTTTCTAAGTAACTTCTTGGTGTAAATGCCTCGTATTTTGCAAATACCTTTATCTTTTAGTGCCATATGGTGTATATTTTCATGCTCCTAGGGCAACTACTTCCTGTTTACCGAATACTTAGGTGTTTACACACAATAGACATAGAAGCAAAATTTTCGTCACATTGTTATCCTGTAATGCCATATGGTTTAAACATTTCCTATGAACCACTTCCTAGTTATGGAATTCTTGAGTTTGTAGGGAAGACATAATTTTGGGGCGGGGGTATCGTTAGTGAGCATAAGCTGATAAATTAACTCGGGTGAGGTGTTCACGGAGAATAATCGGCTATATCGTTTACAGCTGGCAAACTGAAGAAATTCTAAATAATTACAGGTGTATGATTTTTGACAAGGAAGAGGGCAATAGGAGAAAAAGTAGACAAAAGACTAGGGTAATACTGTCGTACTGTAAATTTGCATGAAATGTTAGATTTTGTTGTTGTTGCGTTTTTTAATGTCATGTTTGGTTTCAAAATATTTCATTTTACAATTCTCCGGTATGACTGATTCGTTTTTGTCATTTTCTCTGGACTATGAGATTGATCATTCAAGTTCGGTAGTTTTGTTATTACCTTTATTTACACACAGAACTTTGATTTTATATTTTTTACACGATTTTACTTTATTTTTATCAGCAAATGTCATGTTTCATATATTTTAACTTTATTTGTTTGCATAAGTTTTTGCACATTTTTCGTTTTTTATACAATTATTAAGATTAATAATCACAATAGAGTCAATTATACTAACATGTAAAGTTAGAACAAAGTGATGTCAAGTCAGAGCAAAGTTATGTTAACTTAAAACAATTGATGTCAAGTCAGAGCAAAATAATGTCAGGTCAGAACAAAGCGATGTTTATAAGTTTATAAGTTGCATTCAATAACTTTTTTTTCTACAGTTTATATATTTGGACTTTCGATCATCATGTACATGTAAATGCAGTTTTCTACAAGTTTCATAGACATAGAGTTTTGTATTGTCATCCTTTCCGGATTTGACCAACACTTAATCGATCTTTGGCAACGTGACGGGTGTGCTATAGCAAGCAGGAACTGCTTACTCTTCCGGAGCACCTGAGTTCACTCTCGTTTCGACTTGAGTTCACGTTGCTGAATGCGGTTTTGTTGTTATGTGTGTGTGTGTGTTTTTATGTTGTTATGTGGTTTGTTTTGTTGTGATGAGTTTTTGTCTGCCGGTTTTGTCTTTGTCTTTACGGTTTTATGATACTGATTACCCCTTTGGTACAACTTTGCTTATTTCACATTGTACAATCGTAGTTTCATGAAAATTAATTCTACAACATTAAAATTTACACAAAACAACTCGTTATGATAGTTCTTCTTATTGTCCCTTTCCGTTCGTTAAAAGTCGCGTGCATGTGATAATTTTGGACTGTCCTTAGTTTGCCAGTGTTAGCCATAGCCGGTAATACCCGGTTTAAAATATATTCGATCGATGCATATGTCAGTTACAGTACAACATCCTTTAATGTCATTAAAAGGCTGCGTAATGATAGAGACATTTATTATCATAATTTTTTATCTTTTTCGTTGATAAATGCATAAGTATTACCTACATTACATTATTTTCTATTTGCTAGTGTTTACGGGGGCGACCATTTGATTCGGGTAGTTTTTGTAAAAGAAATGTTTTGGCCCGGAAAAACTTGTAAATGAATAATCTGGTATTTACCTCCAAGACAATGAAATAAAAAGCTTCGCCGAGCGCAGCATGATACGACCGCAACATGTTGAACCCTGTACGTTTTAGGCCTAATATGGATAGTCTATTGTTCTGGACACATGCAGCCCATGGTGGACTGACAAAGGTTTTTGACACATGCTTCTCTGATGGACTTTCAACCCAGGGGCTAAAAATATAAATTTTGAATGTTGTATTCTACTCTTTAAAAGAATAATGTTTGGGGAAAAAATAAAAAATCGAACCAGAATTTTTTTTTAAATTATGATTACAGCCCCAAAAATTTATTCTTAAATTTAGAATCGCTACCTGACAAGAATAAATTTGCAAAAAAAATTTTCAAAATCGGACCACAAATAAAAAAGCCCCATTTGGCCCCTAATTACGTAATAGGGGGAAAAAGGGGGGGTCGCAAAATTAATTCTTAATTTTGTTTTCGCTATTGGACAAGAACAAACATGCAAAAAAAATTTTCAAAATCGGACCAGAAATAAAAAAGTTTCAATTTCGGCCCCATTTGGCCCCTATTTACGTAATAAGGGGAAAAAGGGGGGGGTCGCAAAAATTAATTCTTAATTTTGTATCCGCTATTTGACAAGAACAAACATGCAAAAAAAAATTTCAAAATCGGACCAGAAATAAAAAAGTTTCAATTTCGGCCCCTTTTGGCCCCTTATTATGTAACAGGTGAAAAAGGGGTGGGGGTCGCAAAAATAAATTCTCAAATTTGGATTCGCTACTTGACAAAAATAAACTTGCAAAAAAAAAATTTCAAAATCGGACCACAAATAAAAAAGTTTCGATTTTGGCCCCATTTGGCCCCTAATTACGTAATAGGGGGAAAAAGGGGGGGTCGCAAAAATTAATTCTTAATTTTGTATCCGCTATTTGACAAGAACAAACATGTAAAAAAAAATTTCGAAATCGGACCACAAATAAAAAAGTTTTTATTTTGGCCCCTTTTGGCCCCTAATTACACAACGGAGAAAAAGGGGGGCACAAAAATTCATCAGGTTCATTATTTTATTATAAGACACATTCTTGACAAATTTCACAGCAATAGGCCAACTAGGACCAAAGTTATGGTGGAAACAAGTAAAATATTTGAATTTTTTCCCCCTTTTGGGCCCCTAATTTCGAAACAAAAAAAGGGGGGACCCCCAAAATCAATCCCATTCATCTTTGTATGGTAAGGAACATCAATGTCAAATTTCATAGCAATTGGATAACTAGAACTAAAGTTATTGTGGAAACAAACAAAAAAGTAGTATTTTTGGCCCTTTTTTGGCCCCTAATTTCTAAACGAAAAATGGGGGGACCCCCAAAATCAATCCCATGCATCCTTTTATGGTAAGGAACATCATTGTAAAGTTTCATAGCAATCGGATAACTGGAACTAAAGTTATTGTGGAAACACTAAAAAGTTAACAGACATCGACGACGACGACAACGACGACGACGACAACGACGACGACAGCATCATACCATAATACGTCCGCAAATTTTTTGCGGTCGTATAAAAATTAAAAAGTAATCTGTCCGAATGGTATATAGAATATAAATATTCTCGTCGCGAAGCGGCTGAAAATAAATTATCTGACACCCAAGATTTTGAAAA
The DNA here is from genome assembly GCA_963971305.1 of Arcuatula senhousia. Taxonomy (NCBI): domain Eukaryota; kingdom Metazoa; phylum Mollusca; class Bivalvia; order Mytilida; family Mytilidae; genus Arcuatula; species Arcuatula senhousia. Next base: position 52,933,760 of record OZ020308.1, on the reverse strand, counting down.
TAAATAATCTGACTCGATCCAAACTGCCAGCTCCCCTCAGAATCAAATGGTCGTCCCCTAAGTTTGACTCTTGAGAAGTTTGACCGATCAGTATAGTGTCTTTTCATCTCTAGCAACAATTATATTTGGCGTATTGCGCCATATTTTCTATTTTTTGTCTTCTGTATCTTTCGGTACCATAACACTTACATAATTTGTATGCGGCTCGCAGGGCGTGGGGTGGGGTGGGGGTGGGGGTGGGTCAATCCATATAATTTATGTTAGGAATGGACCGCTGGCACTCCCGGACCTCACCCTTAGAATATATTAAAATTATAAGGGAATTACCAATTAAAAATTTTCAATATATTAAGAATCATAAAGGAATTACTTATTAAAAATTTTCAAAGAAAGCAGTTTTTCATATTTATTTCAGAGAGTGCTGAATGAAAACAAATATAGTGAGTGAGTGAGTGAGTTGGTGTTTTACGCCCGTGCAACGCTATTTAGGTTATTTACAGGCGATGAACATGAAAATGATGATAAAATGAACATGAAATGATGATGATAAATGAAATATGGAGATGGGGTGGGAAACAAAGGACCGGTAAATTTTGAAGAACCACAGGAAAGATGGGAGAGGTGGGTAGGGGCGGAAAATTTAGCCTATGTGGTGCACTACTGGGCGGTCCACAAAGGGGTCTTTTACGTGCATGAAGCGTGGCACTCTCCACACACGTTGGCCCACTATGGTCGGCGGTCAGGGTTTCCGTATTATAGACCTGACAACCCCCGCGGACGAGGGCTACCCTATTCAGCCACCTAGGGTACACACTTGGTCGCTCTATGGGCTGAGCACTGACCCGACGTCAGAATCCCAAGACCCTTAGTCGCCTCTTACGACAAGCTAGGCTCTGCTGCGGGCCTATTCGCCACCCGGGCCCCGCACGGGACTAAACAAATATAGTATTGGCGATAATGGTCACAGTTTAATAAATCAATATATAATATAATATCTGAATATTTGTAATATATATATACATATAATATTAAATATTTAATATTAAATTAATGTCTAAATGTTGGTCGCCGCATATTATGGCAGACCATATATAAAATGTAACTGATGTATATATCTGTATGGGGGAAAGAGCAACCCTTGGATACAGAGGTCACTCTGAAACGATTAAAGTTCATAAAAAGGGGAACCAGTGCAGTGAAAAATCTGCCATAAATGAAATCAACATGAGCAAAAATCTGTATGTGTTCCAGTCCTTGGTGCACTCCCGGATTATGGTATCAAGACTTGAATCAATGCATTGAGGTTGCCTCCATCCATGTGATCCTGAAATCTGGACCTGAAAATTTATAACAAAGAGAGACAGCAAAAGAACCACTCAATGATCATAGATTATTAATGACATATGTGGAAACCACATTCAATTTTTTTATTCTTATTCATTTAATTTACTGTTTATTTTTTATCTAATATGTGGATGGGTGGGTGGGTTTAAATGATTTATACTCAACACAGACATTTGCTTCTGTCTCGACGACAGCAGATTTTAAGAAAGAGATAACTTCCGGTAAAGGTAGGTTTAACTAAAAACCAGTGACGTCTAATTTCCAAAAGTGTATACAGCAAGGGACAAATTCAGGCTTCCTTCAATAAAGGAATTTAATGCACATTACATTAAATTCACTTGTTGCAGAGAGTGCTGAATGAAAACAAATATAGTATAGGCGATAATGGTCACAGTTTAATAAATCAATATATAATATAATATCTGAATATTTGTAATATATATATATACATATAATATTAAATATTTAATATTAAATTAATGTCTAAATGTTGGTCGCCGCATATTATGGCAGACCATATATAAAATGTAACTGATGTATATATCTGTATGGGGGAAAGAGCAACCCTGGGATACAGAGGTCACTCTGAAACGATTAAAGTTCATAAAAAGGGGAACCAGTGCAGTGAAAAATCTGCCAAATTGACTATAAAGGCAGATGTCAACATATGACTTTAGAGTCAACCGCCACAGAAAGGGGGGTTTGAACTGCACTACTGTGGCCATTATCGAAATTTATATATATTGAAATATGGTATATATATATTTTGTAAATAAAAATATATCTATCAATATTGTGAGATATCTAAATAAAAAGGATATATGAAGCATATATATGTAGACTATTAAATGTACATGAATATATAAAACAACATATTACAACAATTCAACAGATGAGGAATTACGAATGCATGTATGACTTCAAATGAGCATATAGATTATACTCATTGCACTTGGGACATCTGATATTTGGATTTAATGGTGACTCCAAATTCAAATGGAAGGAACATTACTATATGCCATATCATTCTGACTTACCTTTATGCTGCATGTAAATATAATATACAAATATATAAACATTCCAGATTTGTTTTAAGATTCAAGAGTAGTAATACGAAGTGAAAGCATGATCCTTTTAGAAATGTATGTTGACATGTTTTGTAAATTTGATGAGGATATTCTGAGGGATTGCATAAAATAACACTGTATTTGTGTTTGTAAGCATACATGTATATACAACAATGACACTGTGATTAACTGCCTTTAGGCTTCTATACTGGTTTCCAATGAGCGATTTACCTTAGTATTTACATGTACGTGTCTGCTAAGTTTGTGATCTAAAATAAGGGTTACAATGTTCAATAACATAAATATTCACTGCATGTCTATGTTATTCCCAATTATGGTGATCACTTAAGGCATAGTTTTCTTTAGGTGATTATACAAGCATGTTTACTTGAAAAACTATATACTTATGATAACTCTATATGCCTTAGTTAACATACAAATTTCATGTTCATCAATGCACTAAAGGTTGCTTCCTAAATTGGGTATAGCAGACTAACTCATATGTACATGAATAATGCAACTCAATTTAAAATGCTTGTTCAAAATGCCACATACATGTATAAATAATAGAAGACCAAAGCCAACTGTTTGGGCAGACCTTCAAATTTAGAGACAGCAGGCATATGAAATGACTGAAACAAGTTTGGTACCAACAATTAAACCTGCAGCTTTGGACATCTTTCAATTTCAGCTTTTTTGTGTATTAGTTCACCCATGGCTTGCAATATTCTAATATGGACACAGAATTAATTTGCAACTCATGTTTTTTTGTTTGTGCAAAAGGCCATCATTAACTTAAATAATGCATGTACTACATGTGTATCAACTCAACTTGCACAACTAAATGTACCACATGTGTATCAACTAAACTTGCACAACTAAATGTATAAATGAACTTTGTTGTAATTTACTATTGTTAATCCATGTGTAATTAAATTATTGCTGATCAATTAATTTTAATGAGGGATGCTTTTTATAAATTCCATTGAGGCTAAGTTCATGACATACCAAGATCTTAGTTTGAGCAGATCATGCCTTTGCAACAAGTACAAGAGTCAAAAGAGGTCACGACTTGAAAACGCCATTTTTTATTGTAAATGCATATATGTATCTAGTTCATGTGTAGAAATATTAAGATTTATTGTTCCTAATGCCTAAAATACCGTATCTCCTATTTAATTACTGTCAATACAGGAATAATTTGTACCATAATTGTATTGTTTGATGGTCCTCAAAATTTGTCGTAAAAGTTGGAACTACTACATGCATGTATTGAGCACTTTTAGTGTATCCATCAATGCTCCTGGTGAAGTACAAGATTTACGGGTGATTAAATCCCATGAACAACTGAAATCGCGATTGGCACAGCTGATTAAACGCAGCTTTTTCAAAAAGAATGGAAAACGCAGGTACACATTTCTTGTAGTCGATTATACCAAGACTTACTTTGTCATCAATGAGTCTAAGAAAAAGAACAAATTTACAGAAGACCAAATAATCGACATGCTCAACTTCCTTATTGACAACATATTTGTTCAGTTTGGTGGACGTGTTTTTCAGCAAACAATAGGGATTCCAATGGGCACTAATTGTGCACCTTTGCTTGCTGATTTGTTTCTTCATTCATATAAAGCAGACTTCTTGCAATCTCTTCTAGACAAAAAAGACCGTAGACTAGCTCTCTCTTTCAACCTCACTCACGTTCCGTTATATTGATGATGTCCTTTCATTAAACAATTTTCGATTTGGTGACTTTCTCCATCTCATATATCCACAGGAGCTTGAGATAAAGGACACAACGGATTCTAGGAAGTCTGCTTCATATTTAGATCTACATCTCGAAATTGACTCTCAAGGAAGACTTTCAACAAGGCTCTATGACAAACGTGATGACTTCAACTTTCCAATCGTCAACTTCCCCTTCTTGTGTAGCAACATTCCGTCCGCTCCAGCTTATGGAGTTTACGTATCTCAATTGATTCGTTACTCCAGAGCGTGCGGGACTTACATCGATTTCCTTAGCAGAGCGACACGTCTGACGCAAAAATTGCTCACACAGGGTTATGTTGCTCCTCGGTTGCTGTCTTCACTCAAGAAATTTTACGGAAGACATCATGCACTTATAGACAAATATGGGATTTCGATCTCTCAGATGAGTGCAGATGTTGGTTTGTCATAGGGTGTTGTTTTGTCTTCCTTTACCGGATTAGACACGCTGAATGGACTATTGGCAACGCGACGGGTGTGCTATAGCAAGCAGGAACTGCTTACTCTTCCGGAGCACCTGAGTTCACTCTGGTTTCGACTAGAGTTCGCGTTGTTGATTGATATTCAGTTGTTTTGTGTTTCCATGTATTACATGTTGTCTGTTTTTGTCCCGTTCTTATTGGTGTTTGCTGGTTTTGTCTCTGCCCTTTCGGACTTTTGATATTCGGATACCCCATTGGTACAATGTACCTCTGCTTCTCTCTTATTGCTAAAGCAAGAAATTGTTCTTTGCAATATGTGAAAGTGTTTAAATGTGTTTGTACATGCAATTGAATGCAACCTGCTCCACTGATGTATTTGTATGTAACAGTTCTGGTTTGTTGTTTAAAATGTTTGCTCTTAGTTTGTTAATAGCTACATGTATAAAATAAATGGTGCTATTGCCAAGGATTTTTTGCTTACGAGATGTACAAGGATTTTTTGTAATAGTAACAGTTTGCAATACCTCTCATGATAGTTTGTAAATCAGATTTCGTGTGTGGTGTATAGGTGTGTGCGTGCGCAAAGGTGTGTGTGCATGTGTGTGTACCTCTCATGATAGTTTGTAAATCAGATTTCGGGTGTGGTGTAAAGGTGTGTGCGTGTGCAAAGGTGTGTGTACATGTGTGTACCTCTCATGATAGTTTGTAAATCAGATTTCGTGTGTGGTGTAAGGGTGTGCGTGTGCGCAAAGGTGTGTGTGCATGTGTTTGTGGTGTGCCAACCTGTATTATAATATTTTATTACTAGGGTCTTAATGTCAAAACCAATAAACCTTTTCAAAAATACCAGTCCAAGCAATGGACTGAATTGTTTCCTTTATTTGTTTGCATGTTATAATTGCATTCATTTAACTTCTCTCCTCTATTTTATCAGATCTGAAATATCTCAATTAATTATATTTGGTATATGTTATAAAATGTTCAACTCGAATGAGCTATCGTTTAATAATGTTATTCAAATTGCCTGGATCGGCTTGTCTTTATAAACTATCATTTATAATAATAAGCTTTAATGGATAATATTTAACTTGTTTACTTTATCTTCATAACCTACCCATTTCAACAGGTTACAGCTTACATTACCTTTTTGTCTTTTCAACATAACGCCTTGACTTTGAGTTCTTGAAGTTTCAGGCTGTTTCCTGTTTTTATTTCCTTTTCCAACTCTGAACCGTGTGACTGAAACTCAGAAAAAACATAAAGTGAAACAGGAAATTAAAAATGTCTAATTTATCATATAGCCATGTGCATAAGTATTTATATCTAGAAATTTGCATTAATATGTATCAGGGTTGTATGTTTTGTAATTATGACTGGCTTCGTTGCTTTAAATTTGATGCCTGTGTTTGTACAAAGCGTATATTTGTGACTTCAGAGGTCTTGATTTAAGTGTCTTGTTTATTTACAATAAATATAGCCAAACTTCTTAAACAAGGCACAAAAATAACCAAGTGCTTAACGGACTGAGTACTCCTTATCAACCCTTTAACGAACAGAGGAGTGAATACCTTGAGAGATTATAATAAGCAGAGCATTCAAAGCTGACCCCTTAATGTGCTAAGTAATTTGCTTGCTGTCAAATCATGGACCGAGTGTTGTGCAACTCATCCATTAACGGACATATAATTGATTAGCCATACATACCTCCATAAAGCGATATACAAATGGAACCCATGACATTATCATGTCATAGAAAATAAATAACAGAATAACATAAACAATCACATATTTATTTAGGATTTTTGCCTTTTGTAATCCTCAAATTGACTGGAACTTGTAAACAATGTGTTTTTTATTGTTGTTTTTTTTTGTTTTTTTTGTCTATAACAGTATGAAACAGCTGGCAGTGAGCTGCCTCAAGTGTACAAAAATTGTACTTGTATGTGCCATCTTTAATGACTGTCAAGTTAAGTTTAATTTTTGAAAATGTTTTGCAAAGTTTGAATGATTATTTATTTATTTTTACAAGAAAAACAGGATTGCATTCAAAACATTACCTTGACAGATCATAATTTCTGCATGTCTGATATAACAAGGAAAATGCCACATGTGCTGGACTTGCATGTTCTTGCATCGATGAGCTACATGTAAGAGAGGGGCTAACTGTTTGAAGATATCTGTCTTGTCTCATTATGATGTTTGGACCTTGTGGAATTGGAGGTAACATTCTGATAAGACAGGACCTAACCTGTCTGTGCAAGACTGCCAAGATGAAACCATATTTGTTTGTATTCCCCTTTTCTTCAAAATGCTTTGCTGAAACTAAATCTCATAATACATGTAGTTAAACAAATATACATCATTTTTCTTTTATATATTTATAATTCTAACAACCTATTTTATTTGCTATTAAATATCCTGTGTGTCTGTGAGTGTGTGTGCCATTGTTAGAATGCTCGATTGATTAGTTCTTACTTCTACGATACATGTACAAGTATATATAAATTACAAAGATTATTTTGTAAATAAGGACTGTAACAGCTAATGTTCTTTTGTAGTATGTGACAGAATGCAACAAAATTACTATGATATTAACATGATTAAGTTAGACCTAGGATAACTAGGATAATGGCATGACCAATGCTTTTTAATATTCCACATTTTAAGTGATTCGTGTACATAACATGGTCATGGGAATTCTCACTTGCTTCTAGCTATGGTAAAATACAAACCATTTATTCTTGTCAGCACCTGTTTAATAATAATTGTGGAAAAATAAATAAAATTTAAGAAACACTTGATAACAGTCGTAACGATGCTTTCTTAGACGTCTCCCGTATGGAACGCCATAGCTGCCTTATGATGATGTGTTTCATTATGTGATGATACTTCTTCATTATGTGATGATACTTTGTCATTATGTGATGGTACTTTGTCATTATGTGATGATCCTTCTTCATAATGTGGTGATACTTTGTCATGTGGTGATACTTCGTCATTATGTGATGATACTTTGTCATTATGTGATGGTACTTCTTCATAATGTGATGATACTTTGTCATTATGTGATGATACTTCTTCATTATGTGATGATACTTTGTCATTATGTGATGATACTTTGTCTTTATGAGATCAAAGTTTATTAATATGAACAGCGCTAAAAAAATATTCTTTTCTTATGACAAATATTTTGTTCGACGCGTAGTTGTTCAGTTTCCAAATGGTCGGTTTCTCGATTTTCAAATCCAAAACCAATACATAATTTATTATATATCAAAACTTTGTAAACAAATTTTTTTTCTTAAGCGGTTTATTACTTTGTTTTTTTACTAGTGTTGATAGACGCGACCTCTAGTGATAGATTGTATTTTTTCTGTTATTTTTGAATGAAAGACGCTAAAACCCGAACAGTTAAAAACATATAAAAATCCAGAACTAAAAATAAAGAACTAAAAAAAACATGTTAATGAACCTTTAAAGACATAGAACCTATCAATTTTGCAATTTTTAACATTGAATAAAAAGTGCATATATTAAAAATATACTATCAAAAACTTCCCTTTACCAACATAAAAACTCAGTGTTTTGCAGTTTTCTATAAAATAATCTTATTTTATTTATTCGTGTTGATTAAGTATTGTCCAGCATAAATATTTACTTTTGGTAAACTGGGTACTGTTAAGCTGAGAAACGAAATGTAACCAAACGAGGCGAAGAGAAAACGAAATCGGTAAATTAAGACAAGAGTTAACACTAAAGTATGTCTCGCCTGCCGGCACCATCAGAAAAAAATATTCTTTCTTAATTCCACCATATTTTGAATTAACATGGATTTTCAGTTTCTGAAATCAAAAGATGTTTATAGAACTTAAACATTGCAAATATATGCAATAAAAATAATCAAAGTCACTCAACCAGAAAATCAAGGTCAAGGTCAAAAGATGATGATGTAACTGTGCTAAGCTACTACTGGGGCATATGCATACCAAGTTTCATCAACCTAGGACCTATAGTTCTTGAGATATGGAGGTGCTCGCAAAACTTTTCCATTGCTATTATATGCATTGATAATTGTCAAAGCCACTCAACCGAAAAATCAAGGTCAAGGTCAAAAGATGGGGATGCAAGGGTGCTAAGCTACTACTGGGGCATATGCATACCAAGTTTCATCAACCTAGGACCTATAGTTCTTGAGATATGGAGGTGCTCGCAAAACTTTTCCATTGCTATCATATGTATTGAAAATTGTCAAAGTCACTCAACCGAAAAATCAAGGTCAAGGTCAAAAGATGGGGATGCAAGGGTGCTAAGCTACTACTGGGGCATATGCATACCAAGTTTCATCAACCTAGGACCTATAGTTCTTGAGATATGGAGGTGCTCGCAAAACTTTTCCATTGCTATTATATGTATTGAAAATTGTCAAAGTCACTCAACCGGAAAATCAAGGTCAAGGTCAAAAGATGAGGATGCAACTGTGCTAAGCTACTACTGGGGCATATGCATACCAAGTTTCATCAACCCAGGACCTATAGTTCTTGAGATATGGAGGTGCTCATAAAACTTTTCCAAAAAGTTAACGCCGCCGTCGCCGCCGCCGCCGCCGCCGTCGCCGTCGCCGCCGCCGGTAAAGTAACACCTATGTCCCGCTCTGCTTCGCAGGCGAGACAAAAAACGACTGGTGTCGGCTAAAATAGATTCAGTTTTCTTTTTTACCAGTTTTGCTCGATTTCGTTTACTTTCTTTACAGATTTCGGTTGCTTATTTTACAGTTTACGTTTCCTTCTTTACCGATATCGTTTTTGTTCTTCTCCGTTTCGTTTGGTTACTTTTTGTTTCTCTGTTTACCGGTACCTGAATGTGTTTACATTCTATAATTAGTTTGTCCTCTTTTTTGACACTGCGTTTTTTTCTTCAGTTTTCCGTCGAAAAGAATAATTTCTGGCAGGTTTTTTTAAAAATTTAACAGTTTCTTCAAAGTTTTTCAATGTATTCTTCAAATAGTGTGAATATCATTATTTTTCAAAAATTGCCAAAATGGTAGGTTCTATGTCTTTAAGTAAAAGTCCCGTGCAGGGCCCGGGTGGCGATAACCCGCAGCAGAGCCTAGCTTGTCGTAAGAGGCGACTAAGGGTCTTGGGATTCTGACGTCTGGTCAGTGCTCAGCCCACAGAGCGACCAAGTGTGTACCCTTGGTGGCTGAATAGGGTAGCCCTCGTCCGCGGGGGTTGTCAGGTCTATAATACGGAAACCCTGACCGCCGACCATAGTGGGCCAACGTGTGTGGAGAGTGCCACGCTTCATGCACGTAAAAGACCCCTTTGTGGACCGCCAAGTAGTGCACCACATAGGCTAAATTTTTCGCCCCAACCCACCTCTCCCCTTTTCCTGTGGTTCTTCAAAATTTACCGGTCCTTTGTTTCCCATCCAAGCCCCATTTTGCATTCATCATCATCATTTCATGTTCATTTTATCACCCATTTCATGTTCATCGCCTGTAAATAACCTATATAGCGTTGCACGGGCGTAAAACACCAACTCACTTACTCACTCACTCTTTAAGTAAAACCGCATGAAATAAGAAAAATGTTGTTTACAAAGTTTTAATATATAATAAATTATATATTGGTTACTGATTTCAAATTCGAGAAAGCTACCTTTTGGAAACGATTTTTTTTTTTTGGGGGGGGGGATACACAGAAAACCTACATGTTGAACAAAATAAGAAATGAATATTATTTTCAGCGCTGTTTATAATAATAAACTTTGATCTCATAAAGACAAAGTATCATCACATAATGACAAAGTATCATCACATAATGAAGAAGTACCATCACATAATGACAAAGTATCACCACATAATGAAGAAGTATCATCACATAATGAAGAAGTATCATCACATAATGACAAAGTACCATCACATAATGACAAAGTACCATCATATAATGACAAAGTATCATCACATAATGAAACTCATCATCATAAGGCAGCTATGGCGTTCCATACTCCCGACTAGGAATTCCTATCTTTGTTATAACAAATTTGTAAAGTAAGGAACTACAGTTCTTTTTTTTTCAAAATATATGTATTGTTTACTATGAAAGCTTATTTGGGTCACATTATGTGGTGTCACATAAAAAAATCAACACAAGTCGTTCCCACGATTTGTCAATTCGTGGCCACGATTTAAATTGTTGAGTAAACAAATCGTTCCCACGATTTAACAATTCGTGGCCACGATTTGTTGGGTAAACAAATCGTTCCCATGATTTAACAAATCGTGGCCACGATTTGTTGAGAAACAAATCGTTCCCACGATTTAACAATTCGTGGCCACGAATAGTTGAGTAAACAAATCGTTCCCACGATTTAACAATTCGTGGCCACGATTTGTTGGGTAAACAAATTGTTCCCACGATTTAACAAATCGTGGCCACGATTTCTTGGGTAATTTTATTTTGGTAGCTTGTTTCATAGACTGGGTTGAGATATTGGAAGCACCAAAACATTTTTGGGGAATTTTAACTATTTATTATATAATGATAACTTTCGAAGATATTAGGTTTAAAAAAATACCATTTCATTTTTCAATTTGCAAAAATATGGAAGAACAATACGTGTTTAATTTATTTATAAGTGACTGCAATTCACTTGATTTTTTAATTTGTCAATTTTTATTTTAAAAGTAATTAGGGGATATAAGGAAATATATAGAATATTCACATTTACATGTTGTTATCATCTAAAGGATACGATTATGGCAAACATTCCACACAATTCAGTTCTGACAAAAATTCTACAACGTCTTTTAATTGGCTTTTGATTACATGTAGTTGAAAAAACTTAATTCATACTGTTAAAAGCCAGGGTTAAACGTCGATAATATTTCGGAAAAGGCAAAAACAAAAGATTAAATAGCACTATCTCGAGACTCATTTTATCACACATATCATGAAAGCGATCACATCAGAGTGTTTTGATAGAACAGTGGGATTTTTATTCTAATTTATAGATAAATGGCTGATAAGGATTAAAGTCTAACAAAAAGACTTTATAATAAACAATGGAATGCAAAGAAACGAAGGAAAAAATCAAGAAATCAAACGACAGAAACTTATGGAAAGTATTGACGAACCAGTTGATATAAACAATACAACAGGAACTTCCAGTACAAACGATTCCTTTTTCAGAACGGTCACATTAAACGATGTCATGCAAAAACAGTTAGATTTATTAGACTGTGGAGAAATGCAGTGCGATACTAGGAGAAATGCGGTTGTGCAAGTATTAGAACCAACAATAAATATTAGCGATTCGAGATTTAGAAGATGAAGTGGAGATTAATAATGTGTACTCTTCGGACACAGATGAGCCCGCGAGTGATATTGAAAACAATCACCTTAGAGAGTCGCTTCGAATTTGGGTAAACTGCAATGATATACGATCTATTGCTGTTGATAGTTTGTTAAAAATTTTGAAAAATAACAGCCATCCAGAATTGCCGGCATCAGCAAGGTCTTTACTGAAAACACCAAGAGAAGTAGATTTGCAAATTTTTTCCAACATGGAATACTTTTATTTCGGATTGAAAAACATGTTATTATCAGTACTGAAAAAATATGAAGAGTTAAATGCACTTGCTGATACAGATAAATTGATAATTTCATTTAACATTGACGGCTGTCCATTGTTCAATGTGGCCAATTTTAGGAGTAATTAACAATGTTAAACCCCTGAAACCTTTTCCTATTGTAATTTCCGTGGGTAAATGTAAACCAGCAAACCTAGATTTCCTCAATGAAACAATTAATGACTTAAATGAAGTAATTGCAAACGGCGTTACATTCAATGATAAAGATTATTCAGTTGAGATCGGTTGTATAGTATGTGACGCACCAGCTAAAGCCTTTGTTAAAAATGTTAAATTGTATTCCGGTTATTACGGATGTGATAGATGCACTCAAAAAGGTCTTTCCATCGGTAGAATGACCTATCAACAAATTCTTCATATCACTAAACGAACAGATACATCTTTTCGTAATATTAGCAACACTGAACATCATAAAGGACCTTCTCCATTTCTGAATTTACCTATTGATATGATCAAACAATTTCCAATGGACTATATGCATCAAGTTTGTTTGGGAGATATGCGAAAACTGCACTCGACATGGATACGAGGACCAATATTGGACCAACAAGACTTTCAATGACACGAGAAAATCTTATTAGTTCAAACCTTGTGTACCTTAAGAAATTCATTCCAAGAGAATTTGCCAGAAAACCAAGAGGTCTGCAAGAGGTAGACAGATGGAAAGCCACAGAGGTTCGCCAGTTTTTACTATATACAGGTCAATTTACGCTTAAGCAGATTTTACCTGAAAGGCTTTATAATCCTTTTATGTGTCTATCTGTGGCAATTTCTATTCTTATTAATGAGAGATTAACAAGTGAATATGGACATTATGCAAACAATCTTCTGGCATTTTTCGTTGATGAATGCAGAAAAATATATGGACAGGAGTATCTTGTATACAACATACACAGTTTGTTACATCTTCGGGATGATGCTGTTGAATTCGGTTGTTAAGATAATTGTGCAGCATGGGCATTTGAAAATTATTTACATCAACTGAAACGTAAAGTTAGGTCTGGTTTTAATCCCGCAGTTCAAATAGTGAAGCGATTCAACGAAAGCTTTGACTTAGGATCTTTTGAAAAAATCAAAGTTCAGCCAATTTCTCATAAAAGTCCTAATAATGCTTACAGAACTTCGACTGGTAAATACTGCAAAATTGTGCAACCTTCAAATGAAGATAACAAGTTCCTATGTCGACTCTATCACTCGCCAGAAAACTGCTTTACATATCCGTGTAATTCTGACATTATTGGTCAAGCCCAGCTCAGAAAATTAAATAACAATCTTAGAAATATCGAGGCTACAGAGCTAACGACAAGATGCATCAAATTACAGTTGGAAAACAGTGATTACGTTGTATTCATTCCTTTGCAACACACACTGCATACATAGATGCTAATTAATCCTTTACCGACTTCGTCTTCCGTTCATACCACCTTTTGGTGTATTGTCGAACTGTTAACCGGTAAAGAACCGATTTATGTATATACATGTACATATGCTGGTTAACTTTCATGCATGGTTCATGTTTATAATGAAACTGTACATCCCATACTAAGGTTAGTTCATGTAATATATGGTTTTGGTTTAAGATTTCGCGTAATGTTGGGGCTCGTTATCAATATCCCATATCCCCGTGACTTTGTCATCAAATATCACGTATCCCAAAAAGTGGTTTTCCAATATCCCATTTCCCTGTAAATAAAATGGATTAAATTATCCCATATCCCGGTTAGGTTTTACTCAAATATCCAATGAATAAAATATGTGAATATCCTACATCCCAATATACCCTAAACAAGCCTCAATGTTGGTCGTTAGAAACTTGAAATTCATAAATACGATAACCAGATATAAACATCATCCAAACATTTCTCTAATAACCGGGTCGTTGGGACTCATTAAATTGATAAACTATAACTTTGACATAATTTCTAACTTGTACGCACGAGTTTTTAACTTGTGCGCATGAGTTTTTTATCTTGTGCGCACAAGTTTGAAACTCGTGCGCACGAGTTAAATATTTTTTTGTTCGTGGCACGTCGGGGCTTCCATAGAGTAAAAAAGCAAATTATACATGAATAAAAAAGGATAATTCGGGAAAGTCACTGGAATAATTTGACAAGAATGCCTTGAATTCATCAAAAACAACAATTAAATAAAATTCAATCTTTTTCATGTGCTATAACAATTACTGGATAAATTACGCATACGTATCAGTGATCTATTGAAAGGATGAACTCTATTTGACAATTTTTATGAAGACTTTATTTTATTTCAGACTAAGATCATGTATGCAGTTGTTATCTTCAGTGACGACGATACTGTCCAATGTAGATCAGGTAATTAATATATAAAAGCTATGTTTTTCAAATTAAACCGATTGTTTTATACTTTATGCAAAGGTTTGAACATCCATCATTTCTTATGATTTCACGTGTTTTGTACTTAATAACATGTGCGATCAGATCTGATGTGTGATTTATTTAAAACTTTTTTGTTTTAATTCCATCATGTTCATTTACATTTTGAAAATATATCTTCAGTATAACGATGTAAAATACAAAAACTAATAATATATGTTTTCTATTTATTCATTTATTTATTTGCTACAGGATAAATGTTTTTGGCCAGGCAAAGACATTGAAAGGAGAATAAAGGCCCAAGCTATTCCGGACAAAGAAGTTTGGGGGAAGTTAAGTGCCGAGTTCTAGGTAAAGGCATATAGTTTTTATACCCCGCCACACGAAGTGGCAGAGTATTATGTTATACCCCCGGGTTTTTTTTTTCGGTGTCTGTCCGTCCGTCCGTCTGTCCGTCCCCCGAAGGTTTCCGAACAATAACTTGAAAACGCGTCAAAGGATTTGAATGATATTTTGCACAGCTATTTAGTACAATAAAATACAAAAACTAATAATATATGTTTTCTATTTATTCATTTATTTATTTGCTACAGGATAAATGTTTTTGGCCAGGCAAAGACATTGAAAGGAGAATAAAGGCCCAAGCTATTCCGGACAAAGAAGTTTGGGGGAAGTTTAGTGCCGAGTTCTAGGTAAAGGCATATAGTTTTTATACCCCGCCACACGAAGTGGCAGAGTATTATGTTATACCCTCGGTTTTTTTTCGGTGTCTGTCCGTCCGTCCGTCTGTCCGTCCCCCGAAGGTTTCCGACCAATAACTTGAAAACCCGTCAAAGGATTTGAATGATATTTTGCACAGCTATTTAGTACAATAAAATACAGGTCAAGTTCGATTTCCAGCATGATCCAAAAAATAGTTTTCGAGACAGGCCACTTTGAAAAATCAA
The DNA here is from genome assembly GCA_963971305.1 of Arcuatula senhousia. Lineage (NCBI taxonomy): Eukaryota > Metazoa > Mollusca > Bivalvia > Mytilida > Mytilidae > Arcuatula > Arcuatula senhousia. Next base: position 52,918,211 of record OZ020308.1, on the reverse strand, counting down.
ATTTCAAGAAATATTGAGTTTCCGACCAATAACTTGATAAAGTGTCAAGGGATTCAAATGATATTTTGTACAGCTATTGAGTACAATAAATTACAGGTCAAGTTAGATTTCCAGCATGATCCGAAAAAAAGTTTTCAAGATAGACGACTTTAAAAAATCTAATTTCATGAAATTTTGATTTTCCGACCAATAACTTGAAAACGCGTGAAAGGATTCGAATGATATTTAGCACAGCTGTTTAGTACAATAAAATACAGGTCAAGTTCGATTTCCAGCATGATCCAAAAAATAGTTTTTGAGATAGGCCACTTTGAAAAATCAAATTTCATGAAATTTTGAGTTTCCGACCAATAACTTAAAAACGCGTCATGGGATTCAAATGATATTTTGTACAGCTATTGAGTACAATAAAATACAGGTCAAGCTCAATTTCCAGCATGATCCGAAAAACAGTTTTCGAGATAGACCACTTTGAAATCAAATTTTATGAACTTTTGATATTATAACGTGGCGGGGTATCATTTAATGTCCCATTACATGCCCTATTTTTTAGTCTTAGATATTGCATCATGCACTTCGAATGTATTTTATTTCGCAATGAATAGTTTGATGCATTTTAAATATATCTGCATGATTTGTACTTTACGCAGACTATGATAACTATGAAACAGCGAGACGCTACTGCAAACGTGCAGAAGAAACGTCTAATTTGGAAACAGACGAAGAAGAGGAGGAGGAAAGAAAAAGGAAACCCCCCTCAAGAGACTGACAGTGAAGACGACGAAAGGGATAGAATACAGAAGTGCAGTCCTGGTAATATTTTATGTTCTCAAATCGATGTAAACAAATTATATGAAAATAAAGGGCCATATAGTGTTCGAGTCTGTCCGACTGTTCAGCTGTCCAGAATTATGTTAAATCTATATTCACATAAACTGTACATCATTATCATGATTATATCAGCATACTAAAATCGTCATAAAATTGATACAAGGGCCCTAACATGGGAAATGTTGTGAGGCTGGGGAAGTGTCTTTTGGGCATATTCTTGTTATTTTTCTTAATCTTTATTAACATTAACCGTCGCTTAAAACAAAACAAAATAAAACATACATGCTAGGCTAATTGTTTTTAATTATTATTATCATATTTATAATTATAATCCTCAGTCATTCTAAGATGTTGACTTTGATTTTAGGAACTTCGAAGTCTAGTAGCATTCCATTTCCATCACCACCAAGGAATCGAGTGCAGATATCCCCAAGCAAGATTCGCTCGTCAACTCCTAAAACCCGTACTAGACCTGTGCCCCCAGCAGGATTAAGGAGGTCCCCGAGAAAATTAGCATCATCTCATGTTGGTAGGAAAGTATTATTGATTAAAAACTTTTTTAAGTTTGAACAGCTTTTAAAGGTAGTTGGGGGGGGGGGGTAAAAAAAATTGACAAAAGATTTTTCCAAACCTTCAGTCCCGTGCGGGGCCCGGGTGGCGAATAGGCCCGCAGCAGAGCCTAGCTTGTCGTAAGAGGCGACTAAGGGTCTTGGGATTCTGACGTCGGGTCAGTGCTCAGCCCACAGAGCGACCAAGTGTGTACCCTAGTTGGCTGAATAGGGTGGCCCTCGTCCGCGGGGGTTGTCAGGTCTATAATACAGAAACCCTGACCGCCGACCATAGTGGGCCAACGTGTGTGGAGAGTGCCACGCTTCATGCACGTAAAAGATCCCTTTGTGGACCGCCAAGTAGTGCACCACATAGGCTAAATTTTCCGCCCCTACCCACATCTCCCCTTTTCCTGTGGTTCTTCAAATTTACCGTTCCTTTGTGCCCCACCCCAACCCATATTTCATTTATCATCATCATTTCATGTTCATTTTATCATCCTTTTCATGTTCATCGCCTGTAAATAACCTATATAGCGTTGCACGGGCGTTAAACACCAACTCACTCACTCCAAACTTTCATAGTAAATATACATTGGTATGAGCATTGGAAATATACAATAAAACAATAGGTCACGGCTCTTATTTTTTGAAATATTTGGGTTTGAATTTTTATAAAAAAAATTATATCCTTAAAATGCTAATATTTTAAAAACCTTACATAAAATGTTGTACAAATTTTAGTAAAATAACAATAATAGTACATGTAGTATATAGTTTAGATTTCTTGAATAAAAACATGAGGTCAATTACTTCTTTTCGAGATCCATTTGTATTTAAGAAAAACTGATTTTTTCAATACATTACTTTATAAAAATAAGTCAGATATTTTCCCACCAACTATCTTTAATATTATTTTAATAAAAAGCTACGCCGAGCGCAGCATGATACGACCGCAACAAGTTGAACCCTGTTCGTTTGAGGCACAATATGGATAGTATATTGCTTTTGTCACATGAAGCCCATGGTGGACTTACAAAACTTTTTGACACATGCATTTTGTGGTGGACTTTAAAATGCATATTTGACACATATGTACTTACTTTAACATCTATGATCTAATACAAAAATAAGCCTTATTTATATACATGTATTTAAAAATTGACATTTTTGGCCCTTTGACCCCTAATTTCTCAAAAATTGTAAGAGAAATATTGCAAATTAAGACAGAGATTTTCATAAGGAATCCAATGAAAAAAGATTTTGAAAATTGGACCAATTTTTTTTTTAATTTTATAAATAATAAACAAATAAACATTCTACATCAGTTTTGTCAATACACCCGTTTTAGCCCCTTTTGACCCTTTTTATAAAACAGCAGGGGCCACAAACCCCAAATTCAATACCAACATTTATTTAGTGTATATTAAAACATCATAAGAATTGGCTGGCCCACTTCAACATAATTTTTGGTATAAGACTATTTACCTTGACAAACTTTAAAAAATGGTGTTTTTTGCCCCTTTGACCCTTATTTCTCATAAATGGTTAAAGATATTGCAAATCTAATTGAAAATCACAGGCAGGGATTTTTACAAGGATTCAAAAAAAAAATATTTTGAAAATCGGACCACAAATAAAAAAGTCAATTTTTTGGGTGTGGCCCCTTTTTTGACCCCCTTTAGCAATGTAACGGTACAATTTTTACCAAAACCATTGACACTTTTAGTTGACAGAATTTAATGATGAATTCAATCAAAAAAAATCAAAATTGAATGAATAATAAACATTCTACAACAGTTTTGTAAATACACCCATTTTAGCCCCTTTTGGTCCTTTTTTCTAAAACAGCAGGGGCCACAAACCCCAAATCCAATACCAACATTCCTTTACTGGATATAATCATCATATTTAAACTTCATAACAATTGGCTGGCCATCTACAACTTTATTTTTAGTATATAACTATATGCCTAAACAGACTTTGAAAAATGGCGTTTTTTGCCCCTTCAACCCCTAATTTCTCAAAAAACGGTTAGAGATATTTCAAATCTGATTGACAAACGCAGGCAGGAATTTTTATAAGGATTCTAATAAAAAAAAGATTTTGAAAATCGGACCACAAATAAAAAAGTCAATTTTTTGGGTGTGGCCCCTTTTTGACCCCCTATAGCAATGTAACGGTGCAATTTTTATCAAAACCATTGACACATTTAGTTGACAGAATTTAATGATGAATTCAATAAAAAAAAATTCAAAATTGAATGAATAACAAACATTCTACAACAGTTTTGTCAATACATCCGATTTAGCCCCTTTTGGCCCTTTTTTCTAAAACAGTAGGGGCCACAAACCCCAAATACAATACCAACCTTCCTTAAGTGGTGACAAACATCATTTCCAAATTTCATATCAATCAGTCAATATTTACTCAAGTTATCGCACGGAAACCAAATGTCCACAGACGACGACGACGACGACGCCGACAACGACGACGACGACATCGCCATAACATTATACGATCGCAAAAATTTTGCGGTCGTATAAAAAGCGTCGCGACAGGTCATTTTTTCATTATAAACATTTTTGTTATATAGCAGAAATCCGGCTGCCAATTTTTTTTTCTCTTAAAATAACCAAGCCCCCTTTCAAGTTGGTCAAATGATCGTTCCCTAACTTTTCAATTGAAAAAGATATGTTGGTCGTGAAACTGAAAATGCCTTCACATATGAAAGATCACTGTTATCATGCATGTTTAAGATTTGTTGTTAAAGACATAAACAGTATTTATCATGAAAAAAAATCCATAATAACGCGACATTGTACATATTAAAGTGACTCTATTGTCTTTACAGTGGAAAATACAAACATTTCAGTGAACATGGAGAGTTTGTCAACCAGTGAATTGATAAGATCACGTAAGTGATTTATAACATTTCACAATATAGTATAAAGGTTCATGATGATAAAATGACGATCTTGATAATTATAGAGCATTACATATAATAAACAAAATAGTGCAATTAGAAATCTACTTCTACTGTTCATTTTGTTTAATTTGAGCTTTCATTAGTATACAGTGTAGAAAATGGTATCAACTCTTTTCCCCCCATTCCTTATACCATTTGCAATGTTCTTAAAACTTCAACGTTATTTTTCGTTTCAAATAAAAGTTATTGAGAAGACAGTGAGTGAGTGAGTTGGTGTTTTACGCCCGTGCAACGCTATATAGGTTATTTACAGGCGATGAACATGAAAAGGATGATGAAATGAACATGAAATGATGATGATAAATGAAATATGGGGTTGGGGTGGGACACAAAGGACCGGTACATTTTGAAGAACCACAGGAAAAGGGGAGAGGTGGGTAGGGGCGGAAAATTTAGCCTATGTGGTGCACTACTGGGCGGTCCACAAAGGGGTCTTTTACGTGCATGAAGCGTGGCACTCTTCACACACGTTGGCCCACTATGGTCGGCGGTCAGGGTTTCCGTATTATAGACCTGACAACCCCCGCGGACGAGGGCTACCCTATTCAGCCACCTAGGGTACACACTTGGTCGCTCTGTGGGCGGAGCACTGACCCGACGTCAGAATCCCAAGACCCTTAGTCGCCTCTTACGACAAGCTAGGCTCTGCTGCGGGCCTATTCGCCACCCGGGCCCCGCACGGGACATTGAGAAGACAGAGGCAATACAAAGGGATGTAACTTTTCTAAAGCAACATTTCTGTTCACCAGAAGAGGAAAAGGTGACCGACATCCTGCCATCTCCTTTGCAGTCGCACGATGAAGTCGTAGTGTTCGAAGCAACACTTACCGATGAAAAAAGATCCAGATTAGTAAGTTTTGAATTTATTTGAGAAAATTTCCATATAGTCACTGGTATCTGCCTAAGAATTTATATTTCCTCAAGGCTTTAGTTTATTTATTCATTGACTGATAAAGTGCCTATATATACGGAAAAGGAAAGTTATTGTATTGTTTTCGACATGCCAGTCTTGTCGAGCCTGTTAAAATAAAAAAAAATATCCAATGTTGAATTAATCCACGACGTTTCTACAAGAGAGTCCGTTTCTCACATAAAGTTTAAAATTCAATTACCACCTGTTGATTAGGCCTAGGCCTGATATCGTTGTTATGAGTAAGAGACAAAACTGTAATGCCTTTTGCTATTGTGTTACGGCAGTGGAAACTGCTCCATATATACATGTATGCCACGAATGATTTTATTCAATTTTGAAAAATAATTTTGAATATGTTGTTTACAAAGGACAATGCCCTTGTCGATGGGAAAATTTATACATTGACTGTAAGCATCTAAATACATCATTACACTTTTGCTATAAAACCATATATATTTGTCAAACAGAACCTTATAGAATTCCATTGGTTAAAGGTGTTTCTTATTATGCATTAATGTTGAAATATGTTTTTTTTTTAATTTTAGTTACATGTACCTTAGATCACATAGCTCATGTATATTTTTAAGGTGGCAGCTTTGTCGGCGTTGGAGGCAGGAACTGATGGTGGCAAGATGTGCATGACAATGATGAGATCATTAATGACAAATGGCTGCATGAGTTCCTACAGCGGAACTGGCCAGAAGGGCAAAAGCCATTCAATGAGCGGGTCATGTATTCCGTAATTCTTAGTGAGTACTGAACATGCTAATAAGTTACGTTTCTAGTACGGTTGAACGATTTCCACGTTGACCTAAACATATGTTATGTACATTACTTACCGTGAATGTTTAACGACGGTCATAAGTCTAGTACTTAATAAAAGTATGTTCTTTTAGGTTTTGTAAAGAATCTACTTCTTTTTCAATTTTTATATTCGTTATTATGATTTGTGAGGATTTTCTAAAGCATTGAAAACATTTCGGTCTGTATTGATAAGGTTTTAAGGGCTTGCACTACAATTCATGTTCTACTTCTTGTAATTGCTAATCTGGGGAAGCCACGTCATTGCACAAAAATATAATATAATGAGTATGATTTGTAGGTGCTGCAAGAAAAGCTTCTAAAAAGCTATCCCAGTTGAAAACCTCAGAACTGAGGTTTTTGAAGTTTTAAGGACAGCTCCCTTTAAACCAGGAGGAGACAAATTTAAAGTAAGTTGAGTTAACCATAAGAATGTTACTGTCAACAAAATACTGTACCTCTGAATAGCTCGAAATTAAAAATGATTCATTCATTGTTCAATTTTAATTTATTAATTCACATCACTTAGTACGTGTATAATCTTTATGTGAACCTAGATTTCTAGCAAATATGTGCTGATTAGGCCATTGTGCCATTTAATCATTTTCGAATAGAATCCATTTTAGTTTTGCTTTTGAGTTGTTATAACCGATTGTCCCACACATACAAAGTTATGGGGGTTTTAAGGCTTCACCCTTTCCACATACCTTGTAAGCACAACTCTTCCCTTGTCGCTTCATGGACTTTGTTGAAACTTTATATGAACTTTAGATATGCATAAAGAAATGTCTTTGCTCTAGGATTTTATTCTGAGGACATAATTGGTCTTTAGTATTTTGCAATATAGAATTAAATATGAAGCGGTGCATTCTTTTGTGAGCTGAGAAAATATGATATTGTATTAAGATTTGTTTATTATTTCAATATAAACTAAAACTGCTTATTTGTTTTATTTTAGAATGGCCAACAAAAAAAGAAGAGAAATGCCAAATATAGACTAATTTGATTCTAAGACACTTAAAAAAGAAAAAAAAAGTTAAATATTGATACACTAATTTGTTTTATTTTCATTCTGATATTAAACTGTCTTTTGTTATCAGTTGTTTGTCCAATTTCATTATACTAAGTATATGTTTAAATGTAATATTTTTAAATGACAGGAAGGTTTTGAAAGGATTTCAACAATTTAATCGAACAGAAAATAAGAAAGAGAAAGATGATTACCAATCACAATTATTTTTAAATACTGAACTGTTAGATTTATGGAAAACATGCTCCATTAGTCAGTTACAATAGAAATAAGTCATATTTTTATCAACTCATTATAAAACATCTTTTTTTTTACGTTGCAGACTGCTGTTAAGCAGCTATCTTTCCCACACTGCAAGCAGAGGTGACTTGAAGAAAATATTTCAAAATATTAAAAAAAATACTTTACTTAATTAATTTGAAGAAATCATTCCGTCCTATCCTATCGCTTTCTACCTGCAAGAAGTAAACATTTATCTAATGTTTGTGTAAAACATTTTTGAAATGTTTGCAAAGACAACTGAACAAAAGAAAGTAGCAGAGGAACCAATGAAGTATCCGAATGTCAACAGTCCGAAAGGGCAGAGACAAAACCAGTAAACACCAACAAGAACGGGACAAAAAACAGACAACATGTAAAACATGGAAACACAAAAATAACTCAATATCAATCAACAACGCGAAGTCCAGTCAAAACGAGAGTGAACTCAGGTGCTCCGGAAGCAAACATTTTAGAAACATTTTTGGCAATATTCTTTTAATGTTTCAAAAAACATTCTTTAAGTGTTTTAAAAACATTCTTTAAATGGTTTAAAAACATTCTTTAAATGGTTTAAAAACAATACTTTAAATGTTTCAAAAAACATTCTTAAAATGAAAAAAAAAACCAATTATTTAATGTTTAAAAAATCATTTGTTCAATGTTTGATAAAAACATTTTCCTAATGTTTTGAAAAACCTTTTTCTAATGTTTTGAAAAACATTTTTTAAATGTTTTATTAAAACATTTTTCTTATGTTTTAAAAAAAACATTTTTCTAATGTTTTATAAAAACATTTTTCTAATGTTAATAAAAAACATATTTTTTATATTTGAAAAAAAAACATTATTGTAATGTTTGGAAAAAACATTCTTGTAATGTTTGGAAAAAACATTCTTGTAATGTTTGGAAAAAACATTCTTGTAATGTTTGGAAAATACGTTCCGTTCTTGTAATGTTTGAAAAAACATTCTTGTAATGTTTGGAAAAAAAACATTCTTATTATGATTGAAAAAAACATTTTAAAACTGTTTGAAAAAAATATTACAGTAATATTTTGAAAAAAACAGTTTTGCAATGTTTGAAAAAAAACATTTTCTAAAAAATGTTTTAAAAACGTTATTACGACCAAACGTTTTTCCATCATAAAAACGTTTTTTTTAAATGTTTTCTGACTGTTTATAAAAACGTTTTAAAAACATTTTTAAAACATTGTTGTGCTGCTTGGGACTTGGTACGATGGATTTGTGTAAAAACGTCTTGAGAAATAAACCTTCGACTTCCAATCCAATAATAGTACAGATCGGTGGTCAGAACTGTGACCCCGGAAAGCAGATGATAATAGATAATACATGCATTTTTTATGAATAAAAACATGCTTAAAAGCCAATTGCAAAATAAAAACCAACCATATATATTTCACAAAGACTGTAGTGTGTAATCTGGCATAGCATTGATAACTACTGCCTTGAAATGACTGAATATTAAGGACCATCAGTAACTTTCGTACATTATATGTATAACTAATGTACATTAGACAGTGGATGATATGGTGGATGACTGGATGATGTGGTGAATGACTGGATGATATGCTGTTATACTTGGTTGAAGTTGATGTTTATAAGGTGATGTGGTAATATTTGAGGATTATAACATATGTATTGCTAATGTACATTTGATAGTGGATGACTGGATGATAGGCTGTTAACTTGGTTGAAGTTGATGTTTATAAGGTGATATGGGTGAGTGAGTTGGTGTTTAACGCCGGTGCAACGCTTTGTAGGTTATTTACAGGCGATGAACATGAAAAGGATGATAACATGAACATGAAATGATGATGATAAATGAAATATGGGGTGGGTGGGAAACAAAGGACCGGTAAATTTTACAGAACCACAAGAAAAGGGGGGGGGAGTGGGTAGGGGCGGAAAATTTAGCCTATGTGGTTCACTACTTGGCGGTCCACAAAGGGGTCTTTTACGTGCATGAAGCATGGCACTCTCCACACACGTTGGCCCACTATGGTCGGCGGTCAGGGTTTCCGTATTATAGACCTGACAACCCCCGCGGACGAGGGCCACCCTATTCTGCCACCTAGGGTACACGCTCTGTGGGCTGAGCACTGACCCGACGTCAGAATCCCAAGACCCTTAGTCGCCTTTTACGACAAGCTAGGCTCTGCTGCGGGCCTATTCGCCACCCGGGCCCCGCACGGGCTTAAGGTGATATGGAGATATTTGAGGATTGTAATATGTACATAAGATAGTAGATGACTGGATGATAGGCTGTTTACTTGGTTGAAGTTAATGTTTATAAGGTGATATGGAGATATTTGAGGATTGTCCCACATCGCCCCTTTTTCTGTTCTTCTTCAAAATTTGCTGTCCCTTTGTTTCCAACCACCCCTACATTCCTTGTTCATTTCAAAATGTTTTATTATGTTCATCGCCTTCAAACAATCATAAGAATAAAATTTGGAAAGGAAAAGACCTTTATAAAATTATTTTCAATAAATCATTATTTAACATCAAAATGTTGAAATTGTGAAAGCGGGAATCTTAACCTCGCAACTTACTTGGCCAACACTTTGCAATATCTAAACATTTGGTCAACAAGAACAATGTCTCTGAATTCCCTCCATCGTGCGTCTTCTTTCGTTGTAAGGAAGACAATACATAAGTGGTTAACCATATGTAAAGTGACAAGGAATGTTTTCAATATAGTACTCTTCCCGTGCGGGGCCCGGGTGGCGAATAGGCCCGCAGCAGAGCCTAGCTTGTCGTAAGAGGCGACTAAGGGTCTTGGGATTCTGATGTCGGGTCAGTGCTCAGCCCACAGAGCGACCAAGTGTGTACCCTAGATGGCTAAATAGGGTAGCCCTCGTCCGCGGGGGTTGTCAGGTCTATAATACGGAAACCCTGACCGCCGACCATAGTGGGCCAACGTGTGTGGAGAGTGCCACGCTTCATGCACGTAAAAGACCCCTTTGTGGACCGCCCAGTAGTGCACCACATAGGCTAAATTTTCCGCCCCTACCCATCTCTCCCCTTTTCCTGTGGTTCTTCAAAATTTACCGTTCCTTTGTGTCCCACCCCATCCCCATATTTCATTATCATCATCATTTCATGTTCATTTTATCATCCTTTTCATGTTCATCGCCTGTAAATAACCTATATAGCGTTGCACGGGCGTAAAACACCAACTCACTCACTCACTCACAATATAGTACTCTGGGAAACTTTCAATTTGTCGGCTTAATACTAGACAGATAAATTAAATTTAAGGCGCATTAAGGACATTAAACAACAAACAATCAATCAATCAAAATTTGCCGTTCCTTTGTGTCCCATCCCAATGCGATCTTAGGATCTAGTAACACAAAACATAGTGGTGCAACACAATATAGATAAAAAGGTGTTCATCTCAGTACACACTGATTTGATAATTGCAAACATGAGAGAAGCAAAGGTACCAATGGGGTATCCGAAAGGGCAGAGACAAAACCAGTAAACACCAACAAGAACGGGACAAAACCTGACATGTTAAACATGGAAACACAAAGTAACTGGATATCAATCAACGACGCGAACTCCAGTCGAAGTAAGAGTGAACTCATCCATATCACTGTTCACTTTTCTGTTTTGTTTATCTTGTCATTTTAATTCTTGTATTCCCATTTATTCTGTCTTTATAGTCATAAAATTTTTCATCTTTTGTCTATATTTTCGACTTTTTATTGTGTTAAAGTAGTAAAACATTCTAAAGCTGATATTATAATCGATGTAGCTGTAAAACAAATAATTGATGGTCTGGGTCTTAAATCGTTGGTTTCGCTGTACTCCGTTGAAGACCATATCATTTTGTACAAACAACAGTTGACGAAAATATGACGTTTTCATGTTAAATTGTATAACAGCAGAGGAGGTCATATTCTCACTCAATTCATCACTGAAACAATAAACCACAAATGCTGCAAAGGCAAAATTCCAGACTGTCCGAAACAACCAATCTTCAAGAAAAAGGGAACTGCATCCGAAACTAAGAATTACCGAGGCATCACGGTTCTACCCGTTATTGAATTGTAATCAGAGATTTGATTCGAGATGTAATTGAAATAATCCAAATCAAATTACAACGAGGCTTTACCCTAGCAGTAACATCACTTTTCAGTGCCCTCGTTCTACTCGAAACAATAAACGATTCGCTCCACAAAAAATCTCCAGTATACATTGCATTACTCGATGCCAAATCAACATTTGACGTAGTAAACCACAACAGCCTCTGCAGGAAACTTTTTTCATCGGGCATTGGCAGTACCATCTGGCTATTGATTCATGAGTTAATTAAAATGCTTTCACCTCCATAAAATGGGAAGGCCTAATATCGGAACCATTTTTGATACAACAAGGAGTCCGACAAGGGGGAATACTCAAAACTGATCTATACAAATTCTATATAATGTCCTCGATCAACTGTAGGATAGTGGCTTTGGCTTGTAACCGGAGAGCATGAATTACTTCACAAAATCGACATGTCCTGACTGGGAATCGAACCCGAGACCTCTATGTTAACAGTCAGGCGCTCTACCTCTGAACCAAAGAAGTACTTCCCTTGTTCAGAGATAAAGGCTGGCTATTTAAATCTACTAATTAATGTACGAAGGGGAGCAACCCCGTTACACATCCCCCTCCTCAAGAGTCATCATACCTCAATGTATGACTTTTTACACAACATAACCCTGGCTAGGAATTCTTCTAACCACCGTGGGTTTTTTAGTTGGGCGCCAATGTAACCGGAGAGCATGAATTACTTCACAAAATCGACATGTCCTGACCGGGAATCGAACCCGAGACCTCTATGTTAACAGTCAGGCACTCTACCTTTGAACCAAAGAAGTACTTCCCTTGTTCAGGGATAAAGGCTGGCTATTTAAATCTACTAATTAATGTACGAAGGGGAGCAACCCCGTTACAGGCTCAAGGATTGGATCTATATTTTGTGGCGCACCAACTTGTGCTGACGATGTGGCCCGGTTTGCCAACTCTCCTTCTGAATTACAAACCATGATCATAACAGTGGAAAATTATAGCAAGCTAGAAAATTATAAGTTACGTCCCACCAAAAGTGTTATACTGTCTACCACCAGCAAAAGTTCTGACGAACCTACCTTTACAATCAGTAACGAACCAATGAATCGTCCCTCAACAGCTGTCCATCTTGGTATAAAACATCATGGAGATTTCAATAAAACCATACCCACTCATATTGAGGAAAATATTTCAAAAGCCAGGAGAGGGTCTTTATCCCATCACCTATCCTAGGGTTTACACTTAGCGTTCTGTGGGCTGAGCACTGACCCGACATCAGAATCCAAAGACCCTTAGTCACCTGTTATGACAAGCTAGGCTCAGCTGCGGGCCTATGCGCCACCTGGGCCCCATACGGGACTAAATGTATGAGAGATGTAAGTTTTATTAAGGGGGAACTTGTAGGTGGTCACATGACCAGCCAAAAATTTATTTAAACTTGCCATTTAACTTCATACTAAAAGGTGTTCAAGATTTTGAAATTCCTTTTAAAAAATATCATAATGATATATTCTTAACTTTGTTTTGATATCAAAAGCATTAGAACTATTTTTTCTTTATTATGTTAGTTTCATTTTATAAAATATTCTTCAAACCTAACAGCATCCTCGGATCCATTCGCACACTCATTCATCACCCCTGGGTCCATACGTATCAATTCCTTCGTTTTACACAGTTCTGAGTCGAGCCTTCTGATTGGCCGCTTAACAGTGATGTTAAGGGACGATTTTGTTGTTTTTTATTACAACTTAGTAAAGTTCAAGATCAGGGGAAAAAGAACGCACAAATATGTGTCCAATCAGAATGCTTGATAGGAAAATTTGTAAAGCTGTCTAAAACGATGGAATTGACACGAATGGACCCAGGGGTGATGAATGAGTATGCAAATGAAGAACCCCTGGGTTTCCGAGGATGACCTAACAGATTCTCATATTTCTGCATTTTGACAAAGGGAGATAATTTATGTCTAAATTTGCCAATTTTGACCACTTTTTGACATATTTTTGTATTTATCTGAAAAACTAACTCAGAAGCACCCCCTTTTCTTCATATCATTTTAAAGCAATATAACAGCCCTATATAATATTAAAAATTACAAAATTCTATTGATTAGATTTTTTCTAAAATCAGAATTTTCCTTCAAAATTATGTACTTTCTTTAACATTTCAATGTAAAAAAGTCAACCTTCAGAACCAATTATCTCGAAAACTAACTCAGAAGCATGCCTTTTTCGAATTGGATTTTCAAAGTGTATCTCTAGATGTGTCTGTTTACAAATTTTAAAGAAAATCTATTGACAGGAAATTTTTGGTGTTTGGTGCAAGTACCCCCTTAATATTTTTTCCATTTGAATAATAATGTATATATATATTTTTCAGTTTACCCAACCTGAACATGGACATATACCACTTGTTGAGGAAAGTAACTTTTTTGTGCCTACCAAATGGTTGGACGAACTACAAGGTTATTTTAAAACAAAACAAAGGCTCGTTGTTTGAAGCTAATTATGAACAGTTTCTATGAACCTGGTTACCTCATCAACAAGACAGCATCAAGCGTATGCCAGCCAGAACTTGGAAAAGCATTGAAAGGTACCAAAGTCGGTGAAGTCCCATAATTCTTGTAAAATATGCTCAGTTGCGTTGCGGTGGGGGACAAAAAGTAGGTGCATTTATACATTTTGTAACAGAAAATTCCATAAAAACATGAAAACAATTTATCAGGGGTGGGGAGCTTGGGAGGTTAGCCGATGCAATATATGACCACTATTGTGTCAAATTCTCTCAAAATAAAATAAACCGCAATAAAATAAATAACACAATTGACTACTGCTGACAGTTCTAGAACTTTTCTACGCCCTGACAGTTTTAGGGTAGAAAGGTCATAAACTATTCTAACTTATGCCACTCTTATTTTTTTTTGTCCCTGACAGTATAAGAACAGTTCTAGTTCCTGACAGGTCAATTGTGAGTGAGTGAGTTGGTGTTTTACGCCCGTGCAACACTATATAGGTTATTTACAGGCGATGAACATGAAAAGGATGATAAAATGAACATGAAATGATGATGATAAATGAAATTTGGGAATGGGGTGGGATACAAAGGACCGGTAAATTTTGAAAAACCACAGGAAAAGGGGAGAGGTGGGTAGGGGCGGAAAATTAAGCCTATGTGGTGCACTACTTGGCGGGGTAGGGGCGGAAAATTTAGCCTATGTGGTGCACTACTTGGCGGTCCACAAAGGGGTCTTTTAAGTGCATGAAGCGTGGCACTCTTCACACACGTTGGCCCACTATGGTCGGCGGTCAGGGTTTCCGTATTATAGACCTGACAACCCCCGCGGACGAGGGCTACCCTATTCATCCACCTAGGGTACACACTTGGTCGCTCTGTGGGCTGAGCACTGACCCGACGTCAGAATCCCAAGACCCTTAGTCGCCTCTTATGACAAGCTAGGCTCTGCTGCGGGCCTATTCGCCACCCGGGCGCCGCACGGGACTGTTACGTTAAGTATTTCTTCTTTATCTTCACGGGACCCTGACAGGTCTAAATTCCGTCATTGGCAAGCAAATTTTACAAGTGTTATAATAGTATTTTCGTCAAATTATTGTTATTTGCTTAGATTATAATCTTTCCTTAATAATGTTTTTCTATATTGCCATGCTACTGTCATGAGCTGGGGTAGATCTAAAACTGCCAGGGGACAGAACTCTTAGGGCTTAGACCAGTTCTTAATTTGTCAGAGCGTAAAACAGTTTTAATCTGTCATGGGATAGTAGTGTTCTAATCTCTGACAGTCCTTCCCTCTGATAGTCAGAAGAACAAAATTAAAACAGATTCTATAAAGAGAACTGATCGTAACTGTTACAGTGTAAGTGCAGATCTATATAATATTGGAAAGATTCCCCCAAAAAAAGCAAATACGTCAAAGCGTTTGGGAGGATTATTATACAAAGTGTTTGACGGGTGGAAAAAAGGAAAAATCGTCAAACGGACGGACAGAAACAAGAGGCTCGCAGGAGCATGAATCGCTCACCTGGTCTTGATGTCGACCCTAAAAGACTTTTGCAGAGCTAAATGATTTCTTTTATTTCTGTTTTAAAATAAATGTTGTTTTGTAGTTTAATGTTTAGTTTTTATTAACATGATTTAAGTCACAAACAATACATTTTTTTTCAGATCACTACGTCAGGATTTGAAAGTAATGATGAAATAGACGGTAAGATAATTTTATATACACGCAAGTCATATTCATATGAACTCTATGTGCTCCCCTTAAAAGTTAAAGGAGACTGGACACGAATTTTCATATTTTTATATTAGATCTAATTATCGTCAAAAACAGTAATACACACCATAAAAGTAATCAATTCTAAATATATATAAGCACATGATGTCTTCCGTAAAAAAATTTGATTGATGACACCAACCAGGGAGCAACGTACCACTGTGTTAACAATTTGTTTGTCAGCCGTGTAGCTGTGTCAAGGAAGTCGTTGTACTCCCCACATGCTCTAGAATAACGAATCAATTGTGATACGTGAACTCCATTTGCTAGAGCGGACGGAATGTTGCTACACCGAAAGTGATAGAGATTTGTACAAAGCCTTCCTAGTGTGTCAATTTCGAGAAATAGATCCAAATATGAAGCAGACCTCCTAGAATCTGAAGTGTCCTTTATCTGAAGTTCCTTCGGATATATGAGATGTAAATAGTCACAAAATCGAGGATTGTTTAGTGAATGAAGTGTGGCCTTTTTCACGCACGTTGGCCCACATTGGTTTGCGGTCAGTTTTTTCATTTCATCAACCAAACAAGATGATTGTAACAGCACTGATGAAATCTTGTGTGTTGAACTTCTATTACGAAAATCCAAACCAATCATCGTTGGAACCTGCAAAGCGGCCTGACCCCGATGTCAGGTTTCTGAGCGCTCTTTAGTGGACTTTTACCGACAAGCTTAGCGCTGCTGCGGGCCTATTCGCCTCCCGGGCCCCGCGCGGGACTTTTATAGATGGAGAGTTTGCAATTGTGTCACCCGATCCTTTTACACACCATTTTCATTCTTGTCTAATGAATACAAAGACATGATTTCTTGTACATGGAGTCACGGTGTTACATGATCTGTGTCAATATTAAAGTTGGATATAAAAAATGTAGCTTTATTTATTATATCATCTGAAACCGTGAAGGAAGCAATACAGTTGCTACTGGAGTGGAACAAAGACTGGGAGGCTCTGTTCTTTATTGTAGATAATGATGCCAGTGAGAAAGCAGCCCTGGAAGAATTCTTTCCGATTATTTATTTGTTAAGTGAGTTGTCAATAACAGAACTTTACCTTGATGTAAAATGACTGACATTGACTGAAGATGACATCTTCAATAAATTGACTGAAGATGACATCTTCAATAAATTGACTGAAGATGACTGACTGACATTAACTGAACATGTCATCTTCAGTCAATGTCAGTCATTTTAAATCAAGGTAAAGTTTTATTAATGACTGACAATGACAGTAGCAATCCACATCAGTGATTTTAAATCAAGGTAAATATTTAAAATGACTGTAATGATTTGATACAAATCATTAAATTGACTGATATAAACTTACATCGTCTTCTAAAGTTAATGACAGTTAAAAACAGTACAAATGCAGAAATTTTTAATGCATCAAATAAAATCAGCCTTTTACCGATAAATCATGGTAAAGTACTGTTCTTATCAGTCATATTGAATCGAATTTGAACTGTGCATGGTAATGTCAGTCATTATTTTGGTAACCCGTGCGGGTTCCGGGTGGCGAATAGGCCCGCAGCAGCGCTAAGCTTGTCGGTAAAAGTCCACTAAAGAGCGCTCAGAAACCTGACATTGGGTCAGGCCGCTTGACCCACAAAGCGACTGGGATGTGTGACCCAGGTGGTTGAACGGGGCGGCCCTAATGCGGAAAACCTGACCGCAAACCATAGGGGTGCACCGTGTTGGGAAAAATGTCCTCGCACGTAAAAGAACCCTGCTGCAGGTCAGTAAGAGTAGGACCCATAGGATCCCCATGCAGGAGGCTATATTTCCCGTCCCTACCCATTACTCCTTTTTCCAGTGGCAGTCAAAACTCTTCTACCCGATTGGCCTTGTGTCCCCATTTCCTCCACTTCATCATCGTTTCATGTTCATTGTATCACCACTTTCATGTTCATCTCCCGGATATCGTGCTGCTTGGGAGTAAAGCAATAACTAACTAACTAACTAACATTATTTTGGTTCATAGTGTTAGTTTAAGGATTACCATTTTTTTACACAGTATATGGTTCTTGGGAATCTGACGTCAGATCAGTTCTCAGCCCACAGAACGACTTAGTGAGTCCCATGGGGGCCCGGGTGACGATTAGGCACGTAACAGAACCTAACTTGTTGTAAGAGGCGACAAAGGGTCTTGGGATTCTGACGTCGGGTCAGTGCATGGCCCACAGAGCACCCACGTATGTACCATAGGTGGCTGAATATGGTAGCCCTCGTCCGCGGGGTTTGTCGGGTCTATAAAACGGGAACACTGACCGCTGACCATAGTGGGTGATAAGTTTAAGTGCCCGGTCCTTGGGGGTGGTTTTTACATAAAATATATAAAGTTTGGACGTTACTTCAGCCCAGAAGGGTGTTCACAGTGGCGGCCTTTGTCGGACTTAACGTTTTCCATTTTAAAGTGGAGGGGGTGTTGTGGGGTTGCCCGTTACGTCAGGGGGGTCCCGGCCTAGTTAGGATAACGCTAGCTAGATGTTCATTGGTCCACACCAACCAAGAAGACTGGTGATTGGTCGGAGCCCTTATGGAGGCTGTGCAGTGTGACCCGTCTGGGAGAAGTTTCCCGCCGGGAGAGAAGACAAGATTGACAATATACTTGTCGCTGTGCTAATTTATACCTACTTCCCCTGCATACGATGTTTATATTTCAAAACTTATTCGATATGCCAGAGCTTGCACACATTTCACAGATTTTTTTATCAGATACCGATTTCGATTTCTTCGTGACCGACTTTTGGAGCAGGGCTATAAGAAAATACGTCTCGTACGATTCCTAAAAAATTCTTTCTTCGTTATCAACCACTAGTAGAAAAGTTCAAAATTGAGTTAAAAGATATGATAGTTATTTTTTTTAATTAGTGTTAGACTGGTCTGCTGTACTGAGATGATCACCTCAATATCCCTTTTGTGGCTCGTTGTGTTCTATGGTCATTACCGGATCCTAAGATCGAATGGAAGAGGGAGGTTTGGCGCCATAAAACCTGGTTTAACCCACCATTTCGTTTATTACCTTTATTTACCAGCAAGGAAAGGTATTCTGTTTGATACTGCCATATTATTTTAGTTATTATAGGGGCTCCCTTAGCGTCTGTAATATCTGGGGAATAAGTGAATTCGTGAACCCTAGGAGTACCACTCGGAGGCATTCACAATAAAAAGTTCAGGCTCAATCAACTACAAAAATTGAGTGAGTGAGTGAGTGCAACGCTATATAGGTTATTTACGCCTGTAAATGCAGCGAGCAAATGCAGTAAATGTACGCCTGTGAACATGAAAAGGATGATAAAATGAACATGAAATGATGATGATAAATGAAATATGGGGATGAGGTGGGAAACAAAGGACCGGTAAATTTTGAAGAACCACAGGAAAAGGGGAGAGGTGGGTAGGGGCGGAGCCAATGTGGTGCACTACTTGGCGGTCTTTTACGTGCATGAAGCGTGGCACTCTTCACACACGTTGGCCCACTATGGTCGGCGGTCAGGGTTTCCGTATTATAACCCGACAACCCCCGCGGACGAGGGCTACCCTATTCAGCCACTTAGGGTACACACTTGGTCGCTCTGTGGGCTGAGCACTGACCCGACGTCAGAATCCTAAGACCCTTAGTCGCCTCTTACGACAAGCTAGGCTCTGCTGCGGGCCTATTCGCCACCCGGGACATTTTTTTACTTAAGTCTTTTATATTGAGCAAAATGACGAAAATTTTAAACTGAATTCGCCATTTAAATACTCTAAGCGATATTTTAATACCAAATTTGACGTCTAATGAATTGAATAGACCCCTTTCGCAACGTGTTTATTCCGATTTGACCGGGATTGTACAATTGCCGGAAGTAAATCGAAGTCGAGGCTAAGGGTGTATCGTGGATCAAAAAAGAAGTAAACAAACAGCGGATTTGGATAATAAACTGATTTTATCAACTCTAAAACGATATAATCAAAAGTAAATTAATACCAGCGATTAATGGTGAGTATTTTTCTTTGTTTATGTCGTTCGGCGTTGAAATGCTGCGATAATGTAGTTATTTGACGAGAATGTCTGTGACTGATTGTGTCTGATGTTAAAACATTTATTTCATGTTAATGTTTGAAAAATAGGATTGAGAGTCTTTTAGTTTTGCTCTCTTCTTTTAATATGAATTTCTATTATCTGTTACAAAAGTATGTCCATGCAAACAAAGTTTGTTTGTGTGTGTAACAAGTAATTAAACATGTACATGTACGTATACATGTTTGTAGAACAAACAATGCACACCAAAATGTACATGTAATGTATGATGACAAGTAATATCGAGTAGAAAATACTGCACTCTCAGTGGTTACATACATTGTAAATTTAGTTAATGAAAGATTGAAAATGTACACTGTTGTTAACTTGTACATTTGTACATGTATTTAAAGGTACACAAGCTTAAGCTGGTTGATTAAATTGCATTCGTTTGTTTTAGGTTTAACGTTCTGCCAACAAAAATATTGATGGATACTACCAAAAGTTCGTCCAAAAAGAAATCCAGAGGAAAGCAATGTTCAGTTCCAAATGGCAACCCATCTGGATTACATTTTTTTCGTATTCCAAAAGCCGTCTTGATGGATAAGAAGCAGAAAAATAGATGGTGTACGTTAACAAGAGACTCCCAGGAGCCTGAATCGCTCACCTGGTCTTAATGTCAACCCTTTAAAGACTTTTGTATAGCTAAATGAGCTGAATGTTTAAGCAATAAAAAGCTTTTCTCTATCTGCAATAGTTTTCATTCCAAAGCAAAAAACACTATTTTTCACCTTTAAAGGGCCATAACCCCTTAAAGGGGTCATCTGACAACTTCAACCCTAAAAAAGACTTTTGTAGAGCTAAAGTTTAAGCAAGCAACATCTTTTCTCTATCTGCAAAAGTTTTCTTTCTTTAGGCCAAAAACACTATTTTTTGCCTTTAAGGGGCCGTAACCACTATAAGGGGTCATCTGGCAACTTTGACCCTATGAAAACTTTTGTAGAGCTAAATGAGCTGAACATTTGAGCAAGCAACAGCTTTTCTCTATCTGCAATAGTTTTCATTCCATAGGCCAAAAACACTATTTTTTGCCTTTAAGGGGCTGTAACCCCTAAAGGGGGTCATCTGACAACTTCGACCATATGGAGACTTGTGTAGAGCTAAATGAGCTGAACATTTAAGCAAGCAACAGCTTTTCTCTATCTGCAATAGTTTTCATTCTATAGGCCAAAAACACTATTTTTTGCCTTTAAGGGGCTGTAACCCCTATAAGGGGTCATCTGACAACTTCGACCCTATGGAGGCTTGTGTAGAGCTAAACGAGCTGAACATTTAAGCAAGCAACAGCTTTTCTCTATCTGCAATAGTTTTCATTCTATAGGCCAAAAACTCTATTTTTTGCCTTTAAGGGGCCATAACCCCTATAAGGGGTCATCTGACAACTTTGACCTTATGGAGACTTTTATAGAGCTAAATGAACTGAACATTTAAGCAAGCAACAGCTTCTCTCTATCTGCAATAGTTTTCATTCCATAGGCCAAAAACATGAAAAAATGCTATTTTTCACCTTTAAGGGGCCGTAACTCCCATAAGGGGTCATCTGACAACTTCGACTCATTGAAGACTTTTGTAGAGCTTTTGATGCTGAAGAAGTAGCGTGGCATCAGATTTCATCTATCTCTTATACTTTTTGATTTACAAGCCAAAAACAGTAGTCTGACCCCCCTGGTCTATTTTTAGCAACGGCGGCCATGTTTTTTGACGAATCAAAAATCCCCACATCAGTTCTGTGGGGGATACCCTAAAGTACCACCATTTGAATCTGTGCAGCCGTTTCAGAGGAGAAGAGGTTTAAAGAAAAGTTAACGACGACGGACGACGACGACGACGGACGACGACGACGGACGCCAAGTGATGGCAATAGCTCACATGGCCTTTGGCCAGGTGAGCTAATAAAACGACAAGATGGAATGGATGGGTTTTCAATGAACACCAATACAGTTATCTGTCAAGAACACTTTAAAAAGGAGGACATTTCAGTTTCAATTGTTACAAAAAAATGGACTCTAAAGCCTGGTGTGGAACCTTCAATATTTAGCAAGTCCTGTCAAAAAAAGACTAGAAAATCCCCTAAAAAAAGATTGCCATTTGAAAGTTTAGCCAAGGAAGAGAGTAATGATTGTGGTTTCTTGTATACGGCTGAACCTATGGACTTAAATGAAGAGCCTACATGTACCAGTAGTATTCACAGTGTAAGTAATGTACTTAATTACATGTACCAGTTTTGTTCAGATGTACAGTGTATCATGATGTATGCTACATGTACATGTTTTTGTTTGACATATACATGTAGGTCAAACAAAAAAATGTGTGTTTCCTATTACATGTCTGAAAAAATACAGCATACATATAGGTAGGTTCATTTTAAATTTTGAAAAATAGGGAGGGTTGGATAACTGGAAACACTCATAATTTTTTTTTGCCATGTGTATACATGCATGAGTATGTCATACACACTGTGTTCACTTGTATTTTTAAAATGGTACATGTATAATATTTTCGTCGATATAATTAATGCTTCAGTGTATAAAAGCAATATACAAATGTACATGAACTGTATTGAAAGAGAAAACACATTAATGCTACATGTTTATACAAGTAAAAGACTTTTTGCAATGCACATTGATGCACTGTACTTTGTAATAATGTAAAAAACACAAGCATACATGTTTTTACTATCTTGTAAAGATTCATATTGTGTTAAAAAATTATTGACATTTATGATTTGTTGTCTATTTTCAGGAAGATGATTATTATCCGAATGATGTAGCAACACAGACTGAATGGCCACAAGACTCACCAGAATCTTGAACTTATAACATTGAACATAACTACTGTTTTTCAATGCGCACAAATACATTGGAAAATGAGCCATTTACATGTCATTTGTACATAGAAAATTTGAAGACTCAAATTGAAAAACTTAATTCCAAACTAGAGAGAGCTTCACAAAATATTGCTGAAGTACAAGAACAACTTGAGTATTTTGAAGACAAGCGATTCACCTTAGACAAAATTAAAGATGATAATGACGCAGTTTCTTTTTATACTGGATTTCAAAATTATGGAGTGTTTAATTCTGTATATGAGTATTTAGAAAGTAAAGCTTCAAGGTTACAATATTGGCGGGGACAAAGTGACACAAACATTGAAAGCAAGTTATAATAAACTTTATTTATTTATTTATTGCATGATAAAAACCTCAAAGAGGTTAAGCAAATACAAATATACGTGTAAAAACATACAATAAACAATGAACATGTAACTCTACATACAAAGACATTATATAGAATTTACAAATATGTATGACTTTGACCAATGTGGATCTCATTGTCGCAACTCAAATGATTGCTTTATAAAATCAACAACCGTGGGCAAAACATCCATATAGTTATACCAGGTCGGTGGCAAGAGACCGGGACCAAAAAGAAAACTATCTTTAAAAGATGAGTTTTTTATGGTGCTGATGCGTCTTAAAGTTGGACTTTTTGTCAGAGACCTTTCTGAAAGGTTTGATATCTCAGTTGGACAATTTTCAAAAATTTTTACAACATGGATTAATTTTCTAAGTGCTGAATTACCATTGCTTTTTCCATTTCCTTCACAAGAAAAAATTTTCATTCAACTGGTCAGAAACTAATAAAACAGGATCGTTATTTTCCAAACTTTGACCCATCGCCAAGTTTCCTAACAGTTGCCTTCTTTGTTCCTTGAGAACATCTACTTCCGAGTCTTCTTAAACAATCCTCGTACTCCCAAAACCCGAAAAAGGATGGTATCCCACATACTTTTGTCCACCTTGTTGACACCTTATCCCCATAAAAGCTCATGCTTTGAATGATTCAACACGAAGGGAAGGAGGCCTCGGGTCATAAGTAATTAATTCGTGGACTTTTTTCTTTTTACCGGATTTCTTTACAGATTCTTGGTCCATTTCTGGGGGTTTTCTTTCTTTTCCGTCCAACATTCCACGTACATTTTTAAGATGTTGATGCTGCCGGTTCATTTCCATATCGTTCTATGTAGTCTAGCAATGCAAATAATAGCGCGGCTACGTGATTACACCGCTCCATACCAGAGGCAACACAGCTGCATGAAGCATCTTTAGCAAATCCTGAAAGGCATGCCAAAGTTACAATGTGTCATAAAGTCTTTCTTCTTACAGTCTTTCATGCTTTGGACATGACCACTGTTGAAGTAGACACTACCCTTTTTCATAGGTTTTGAGGTGTGGACTTCTTCTACTTTTTCTTCTGCATCACTTTCAACCTCGGTTTTGGTTCCAATAAACTGAACTGATTCAAGTATGTGATGGTGAATATGGCCCATGTTGAAGTGAATTGGTAGAGATACGGACGGAAAGATCTCTTTCAAAAAGACAAAAATAAAATCAATTACAAATTAGCCTTTTAAGTAATGTGCTGGTTTTTTTTCTTTTTTAGAATGCTCAAGGTTTGCAGACCACAGCAACAAAAGAGCCCAGAAAAGGACCACTCTTCACCTCTACACCAATAACACCTGAAGCCAGAGTAAGACCAACAACAGCAGAAAAGGTTCCTAGGCGGATACATTTAGAGATGTGGCGGGGTATAAAAACATACATTAAATGCATTTGTTAATTTAATCTATTGTATAATGAATTTTACATAAAAGCTTTTCTCTTACTCCTTTAAGTGTTTCAACTGTAACGTTCTGGAAGCCAGGGTTAAGTTTCTAGAGAACAGAGTCAAAGAACTTGAAGCAAAAAAAAAACCACAAAAAAACCAAAGTTATGATTATTCATTTAGGAAGAGAGTGGCCTTTTTGCCGAAAAAAAGTCTTTTCTATAAAAAATGATTTTTGTAATGTTGGTATGGTTTCATTTAAACAAAATTATTTTCCCAGTATCAGGACTCAAAGCGTACCAAAAATACTGTGTCCTTTGTAATGTTTTGTCAGTATTTGTATGAATTGGCCAAGATTTTCCCTGTATCAAAAATTGTATTTATAAAGGTTTGTGTGATAGTTTTGAACAACAATTCATGTTAATTTCTAAACTTTTAGTTAAAAACAGTTTAAATCAGCTTTGTTTATTTTTAATGACATCTGTGTATATTTTTTTCACTTTTTGTTTTGCTTTTCATGTTCACATGACTAGCATCATGTTCTACCTTACATGTAACGATATAAGCAATCGAAATTTATATACCTAATAATAATCAGGTTTTCATAAACCTATCAAAAGCTATCGTGGTGAAAAATGGCTTTCATAATTAAATAAACTATTTATGAAAATGATGTTATCTTATTAACACAGTAACTTTTTTCATCTTGAACAATATCATCAACTGTCCATCTTTTTTTCTGTAATCAGATGACTAAGCAAGAAAATACAAAAAAGTATTTGATTAATAATTTTAGCTTTGAAAAATGATTGTTTAGTATATTATCCACCAATTCTCAGGTATAGCCGATTCGTTTTTTTGTCATTTTCTCTGGACTATGAGATTGATCATTCTAGTTCGGTAGTTTTGTTCTTACCTTTATATGTAATTGTAAGGGTTATATCTTAATTTAATCAATTCAGAATTAAGAGCTAGATACAG
The DNA here is from genome assembly GCA_963971305.1 of Arcuatula senhousia. Lineage (NCBI taxonomy): Eukaryota > Metazoa > Mollusca > Bivalvia > Mytilida > Mytilidae > Arcuatula > Arcuatula senhousia. Next base: position 52,892,820 of record OZ020308.1, on the reverse strand, counting down.
ATTCGGTCGTGATGGAATTTTGCAGATTAATTCTAACACTAAAATCAACTTAAGATAGAGGCCCTTGTTGAATAGGCCTTGTTTCAGTGATACAAAAGTAAAGCCATACTAACATAGCAGTTGAAAATTGTAATTCCTAAAATTTTACGACATTTTAATATCATCATCCCCAAAAATATCAAAGAGCAAATAAGAAATAATTGTGTTGGGATGCCAACACACAAGTCGCCCAAAATCGCATTGGATAGTATTCCTTTCAATTCAGAGACACTTGAAAGATAATGCCAAAGCAGCTGTTACAAATGGGAAGAAGGTTAGAGTAGTAATAGCCAATTCAGTCTTGAGCTGTCTACCCTATTTTGATCCAACCGTCAATATTGGCATTGATTAAATGCTTGGGATTCTGCTAGGAATAATGAAGATACTGATGGGGGTTTAGGGCGACGGAAGCAGCAATCATAAACCATACTATATTGGCCATAAAGTTGATGAAATCGATAAAGTTGTGAAGACAATTATGCCTCCATATTACATCAAACGACTCCCCAGAACGATAGCTGGACATTTTCACCACTGGAAGGCTTCTGAGTTCCGTTCTTGGCTGTTGTACTATTCTTTACCAGCCCTCAAAGATCACCTCCCAGAGCTTTACCTGAAACATTACAGCTTTCTGATTGAAGGCACTTCTATGTTGCTTGGAGAAGGAATCTCTACAGGGGACCTTTCAAAGCCAATCTTATGCTGAAGACCTTCGTCAAGATGATTGAAAAATGGTATGCAGAGAATGTCGCAAGATTATGCGTAGTTTTCCGCGAAGCTTATACACCAATAGATACCATAACCCCTATTCGTAAAAGGAGGGGGCTTGGTTGCAATCTCTGTAATGTCTGTCTGGCCGTATATAGATCAGTACACATTTTCGTAACATACTTGTTTCGGGTTCTTCTTAACGGGTTGATTTTAAATTTGTTACACAGCTTTAGCATGGTGAATTTTGTCTTGCCTTCCCTTTTGTATTCTCTGTCAGTCGGTTCTTTACTTTTAAGCCAACTGAAGCTATTCAAATGGCAGTCAATTGCAAAGAGGAAACATTCATGCTCGAAACAGATTTCTCGTGCTAATGCTGAAGTGATGAGCTCTAAATTAGGTACATGAAGTACTCAAGGTGTAGTATAATGAGTCGTGTCTTGATTTAACATTATAATCCTACGGTCATCTTTGTTTTCTAAATGTAGCAGAGTGGATATGCCTATCATTAATGAACCCGTGCGGGTTTTGCCTTGCTTGTCTGTAAAAGTCAACTAAAGAGCGCTCGGAAACCTGGTGATCGGGTAAGGCCGCTTTGTCCTAAAGTGAGTGAGTGAATTAGTTGGTGTTTTACGCCCGTGCAACGCTATATAGGTTATTTACAGGCGATGAACATGAAAAAGATGATTAAATGAACATGAAATGATGATAAATGAAATATGGGGGTGGGGTGGGAAACAAAGGAACGGTAAATTTTGAAGAACCACAGAATAAGGAGAGAGGTGGGTAGGGGCGAAAAATTTAGCCTATGTGGTGCACTTCTGGCGGTCCACAAAGGGGTCTTTTACGTGCATGAAGCGTGACACTCTCCACACACGTTGCCCACTATGGTCAGCGGTCAGGGTTTCCGTATTATAGACATCCCAACCCCCGCGGACGAGGGCCAACCACATGGTTGCAAGTCTGTCCTAGTCTAAAAAATAAACATAAAAAAGATTTTATATTTTAAGTGCAACTATTATTTATGCATTTTTAATAAAATTACAAGTATAGACAAGTACACATGCCCTTTTAAATTGGACTTACATAAAGTTTCAAAAAAATTATCTCTTATTTGCACCAAATTTTTGTTTCTTTTATTATCATGATTAATATCATCATAGCATAATAAATGATAATTTGAAAGTCATTTGATTTTGTTACCCCCCCCCAATTGCGGCCCATAATAAGACCAATACACATGTAGGACAGAGAGTCGCTTTAATATTCTTAACCACAATATAGCTACCTTAATTCAAATCATTGATTGTCATGTACAGTTTCTGAGAAAAGCTTCATGGTACATGTACATACATTATTGTAATCGCTGTGTACATGTATATGTTAGAGGCAATAGGTATAATTAGGCATTAAGCTAAAATCCTAGGCAATAAGATAATACCTAGTCATTAGTGTTAATGCCTAAATAGAATTTGGCATTAAGCTGAATGCCTAGGAGTTAGGTCTTATGCCTGATTTTTTTCCATGAACATTATTCTTATTGCCTAACCAGATAATCTGAGATATAATGAAAAGAAAATTTGAAATTAAAGGTTCAATATTAGTAAGTTTAGCTGAAAAAAAGTATGTATTTTAATACTAGGAGGTAGCCCAATTTCAAACAAAATCAAATATTATCTATTTCTAATGTTTTTTTTATTTTAGCTCACCTGGCCAATTTGGCCAGGTGAGCTTATGCGATCACTATGTGTTCGTCATCGTCCGTCGTCCGTTAACAATTTCAGAAATCTTCTCCTCTGAAACCACTGAACCAATGAAACTGAAACTTTGCATATTGGCATGACGATAAAATAAAACATAGCAAAAAAGTATCAATTGGGCATTCAAACATTGTCAAATCACCGAAAGGGGAGGACAAGGACAAAATCAGTCACCACAAACAAGAACAATGCGTACATTTTCCTAACCACCAATACAGATCCCCAGTGCGGGAACCGGGTGTGAAAAGAATAGTCCCGCAGCGGCCCGTTAAGCTTGTCGTAAGAAGTGACTAAACGGGTCAACATGTTTGCCGTGTGTTGCGACCTGTGTCGGGGGAGGACAGGATCCTGGTCCACGTATGTGGGCTTTGGCCCTTACTTCTCCTAGACAGGCGGTCAGATTAGGCTCGGTCTGATAAATCGGCTGGTCACGCCAAGCCCTGTAGAGCACCATCTCATTGTATTTAAGTGGACTTTTACCGACAAGCTTAGCGCTGCTGCGGGCCTATTCGCCACCCGGAACCCGCACGGGTATAAAAATATTTTAGCATTTGTTTTGAATTGCATATTTCTAATATGTGGTTTATATATACATGTGACGTTGGTGATATACACCTTTTCCACATTACATTATATTCTACATGTGACAACCCTATGATTATGCTTATCGAAGAGTACTTCATGTTTGATTTGCAATGTAAAATGCCATCTGCTTAATAACATAGTGGTTTTACTTTCTAATAATTATGATAATCTACATGAAAGGAGTGCTTAAAATTCAAATACTCACTAAAAACTCATCAACAGTCTTTGACACTTCAGCAGAATACCAGAAATGGTTCCGATATCACTTGACCAATTCAGAAGTTCCTTCTTTGTCTTTTCTTGACCTGCCTGTAAAAAAAGTTTGATTATTGTTAAAATATTAAGCATGCACAAATACAAATCTGGTGTATTTATATCTGTATATACTATAATGGTAGAAAAATGTAAAATAATGCCAGTTGGAATGATTCCTGATATTTTTTTTTATTGTTTTTTGCTGTTTGTTTTAATGAAATAATCACATCTATATTTACATGTACCTATTACATGTATGTCTTATAATCAAGTTGTATTTTGTGTTACTTTTGGACCCCAAGAATGAGAGGTAGATTTGGCACCAGAACCCCAATTTGACACATCAATTCTTTTAAAATTGCTTGTACCAAGTCAGGGCCACTGCTGTCTCCTATCTATAAAGTTTCATGATGGTTCACTTCATTTCCTTCATATGGTAACGTAATTCAACTTGTAGGTTTATCTCAGTATAACACCCCTTTTTTCTGTGACCAATCAATGATACAGTTGATGAGACAGGTAAAATTTTATGTTCATTTTTGTTTGTTCAGGTCCTGATGTATGTGTGTACAAAGTTTCATGATAATACCAAACTGCATTAATGGTAAAGTAACCTCTTCAACTTGTTCATGTTATTGGTAAATCTGATTTGGGACTGACTGAACAGACTTCTATCGTAGATTGGACATAAAAAGCATTTTGATCAATTTGATCATGAGTACCTAAAAGCATATACCTTTATTATCTTTTTCCCTCAGTTTTTGGCCCCATGCCATATATCAAAGGAATGTTTGATGCCTGGAAACTCCCTCTGTGAAAAATAAAATCACACACATTTAAAACACTTTTAACTTTGATATCCATGTTATTATAATACAACCCGTGCGGGGCCCGGGTGGCGAATAGGCCCGCAGCAGAGCCTAGCTTGTCGTAAGAGGCGACTAAGGGTCTTAGGATTCTGACGTCGGGTCAGTGCTCAGCCCATAGAGCGACCAAGTGTGTACCCTAGGTGGCTGAATAGGGTAGCCTTCGTCCGCGGGGGTTGTCAGGTCTATAATACGGAAACCCTGACCGCCGACCATAGTGGGCCAACGTGTGTGGAGAGTGCCACGCTTCATGCACGTAAAAGCGCCAAGTAGTGCACCACATAGGCTAAATTTTCCGCCCCTACCCACCTCTCCCCTTTTCCTGTGGTTCTTCAAAATTTACCGGTCCTTTGTTTCCCACCCCATCCCCATATTTCATTTATCATCATCATTTCATGTTCATTTTATCACCCTATTCATGTTCATCGCCTGTAAATAACCTATATAGCGTTGCACGGGCGTAAAACACCAACTCACTCACTCACTATTATAATACAATATCAAGCAGACTATACATTTACTCAATGTGTACAGGATACAGAAAATAAAAAATCTGAGCTATTGATCACAAATTAATACTCTTGCAAGACTATAACCAACCAGATGAAATTTTAGAATAGGAGTTGCAAATCTACTTTATATTCATATGATTGAGTGTAAAACTAAAAGTTTAATGAAAATCTATTAAGGGGTATAGATGTATGAGGTCATGAGGTGTTGTGGGTAAGAGTCTTTGTTTTGCTATAATACCCCCCAAAAAACTATCATTTAGCAATTAAACTTACTCATTAATGCTTCTACTTGTACATGAGCATCTGTTACGACCTCAACAATGTGTAGACCTTTTTCTATCAAAAAGCAAAGAGCTTTGTGGAAACATGCCTTTTCCAAGTTTATGCTCTCTCTAGCTGTTTTCCTTTTGTCCATTGAGGGAACACATAAGATCTGCTTTGTTGTCATCTCCATAAAAGTGTATGTACAATACTGGGCAGAGTGTCCAGGACTGTCCAACCTACCATCTCCTGCAAAATTAAAATTGGAATCTTAAAATTTTCAGGGTAGGTAGATCTTGACATGCTGATTACTTATAGTCCTTGGCAGAGTTTCATTTATTTGCATAAAACTGCTCATTTACTCCCTGTTCTATTTTTAGCAATGATGACCATGATTTTTATCGGATCAATCGTAAATGAACATGGTTTGTAGCCAAAATGTCATATACATGTATCATGCCTACCAAGTTTCAGTCAAATTGGTTTACTGTTCAGTAGTTTCAGTAAAGAAGATTTTTAGATACGACATTAATATATCTATATAATTTGAATTTTATATGCAGCCTTTGCTGTACACATACTGGAAAATCGATCAAAATTTAAGCCATTTTGAGGTAAATGTATACACGAACCGTCATTAAAAAAATATAAGCAATGTCTTAGTACCAAATTTGACGTCTAATGGATTGAATTGTGCCCGGTGTGATTTCGCTTTCGGCGAGCAATAGGACCGAATTGTAGCTCCGCCCATTAGGAGCTACATTGATGTAGCTATTGCGAATTCTACCCGCGCAGCAAAACAATAGTGCATTACCAAACATGAAACTGTGAACTCATTTAAAATCTGGAGAGTAAACTTATTCTACAGCCTTTCATTAAACAAATACTTTGCTACCTTCCTCATGGCTGGATCAAATCTGTATAACTTAGGATTTGGTCCACTTTAAAGCCAAATCTTCGAAAAAAACCTGGCCAGCGTTTCTCGAAGCAGTCGTAAATTACGTCAATCTTATCGAGTTACGATTAGGTTACGGTTACCCCTACTGTTTCTCGAAGCTTACTTAGCCCTACCGTAAGTCAACCGTAAGTTACGCAAGGTATTTTGGTTATTGGATGTACCTTGAAAATGATCTTCAGCGTCGGAGATGCGAAACGTATTTGTTTACGCAGATGACAGGTGCCCGAAAAATTATGGAAAGTACAAGTGGGAGTAAAAGTGAAAGAAAGGCAAACTTCGTCCACGAGGAAATAAATATCCTGGTGGACGAAGTTGAAAACTCTAAAGACATCCTTTTTGGATGTTTCTCGTTCACATTGGACAATCAGAGAAAGTCCGCTGAATGGGAAAAGATCACCAACAAGTATATAAAGATTTTTTTTTAAATTGGGCTAGCAACAATTATATTACTCACCACGAGTAAGAGTTGAATTATATATCAATAGTTACAAACAACCGCCAGTGCAAATAAATAATTTCCGTCATGGCCATTTCGGTACCGTATTGCCTAATCAGTATCAGTCATTTTGTTACTCGACTCTAAACATTTCAGGGGGCCACATTTCAGTGCTTTTAAAGATAATTTGTAATTCATTATTTTCATAATTTTCTGATATATCATCACCTATAAAGGACTAAAGCCACGAACCCTCATATTTGGCCCTTAATCGGGCATTTTTTTTTCAAATTCATTTGCTAGATAAGATTTTTGTGGCCAAGTAGTCTAGAATGATTACTTGTTACAAAACAAAATCAATTTTAAAGTTTTCTGTACTTCTGACGTTGTAATGCCGTCATAAAGTGATGCTAAAATTGAAAATATGCCAATTTCAGCTAAATTTCACAATTTTCCACCTGGTTTTTTGGTGAAAATGACATGAGCGCCACCCCTCGCCCATAAATATTTTTGCTTAGATTTTATAAATATATTATTTTCTTCATATTACATCAAAAAAGTCGATAGGCGAGGGGTGGCGCCACATAGAAAATCACAAAATTGTGACTGAAAAACAAGTCACTTTGGCAAAAAAGTGAAAAATCACTGATTTAGGCTATTTTTGAAGGGTAAGGGTACTTGAAAATCGATTTTTACACCATAATCAAATCTTATCTCTATTAACACAGACATCCAGCTATACATACACAAGTTTTGGTGTAAAACAAACCAATTTTGATATTTGAGTATTAACAGGGTCAATTATGGGGGTTCGTGGCTCTAGTCCTTTGACTAGATTACAACATTTTGATGTATTTTTCAATAGGTTAATAATAGTGGGAGGTTTGGGATCCCATTGTTGGCTTCATGTCTTTGATGATCGCATTTGATTTGAGCTAGGCTTACTTTTGATTTAGTAAACACCAAGTTTTTCAAAGAAAAGCTTTTCTTTATCCTATCTTGTCCTTTCTTCTCATTAATTCTTTTGTTGAGAAACCCATTCCTGAATTTTTATAGTGAAAACGAATGTGCCCGAGTCCCAAAGTTACAAATACCAAAACGCGGGTGTAAACGGTTAATTTGGATATGCTATATATCGATATTTCAAGGAGTAACCTCTCATCAGTAGCATTTGAACCAAAACATTGGAAGGTCAAAATCACAAACAGTTGAAAACGAAAAGTACTCAAAACCGAAACGTTCGAACAAGGAAGCCAAATCCAAAGGCCATTCTATGAAGTCCTGTTTGTTAATCAGGCAATACATTTGTTGACAATTAGGTGGCAATCGTTTTATTGCTCAATCAAAAGCCACGACAATCTATAGTAACAACAACCATTAGCCTAAATATTTAATTTTAATCATAGTAAGGGGTCTATGTATAATATAATCTGTTAAGTGTTATTAACAACAATACGTAAATCCCCCCTGTAGATTCCATAAAAAATGTTCAAGAAAAAAGAGTTTCCAGTCAGATACACAAAATACAAATTAATTACCAGAGAAAAAAAAATATAACACGTTTCCAAATTTACAGATTATCTCCAGTGTATGCATGCTTTAATGATAGTTCCCAACAAAATACTAAGTATTACTAGAAAATAAAATTTGGCACAAAAAAAAATTCAATGATTCTCCTTATTTTATTTTTCGGTCGGTACTGAAGTGACCAATACCTTAAGTACTGAAATGTCCAAGTCAGTACCCCTCAGCAGTACCCAAATGTCCAAGTGACTAGGTTTCCATATTTTGTATTAAATGGAAAATGACCTGTTTTAGAATTTTTATACAATTTGACATAATTTGTTAGACAAGACTATGCAAGTGCATGAAGTTTTTCCAGCATAAGTTACATGATATCCAAATCGCCAATATTGGTTAAATGTTTAACCTCAATTGATACAGATTGATATAAACATTTTTAATTGCTAAAAATAACCATCTAGCTTGAAAAACAATCAGGTTTTCCACATTGTTGAATAAACATGTTGGTAATATTGGTGACAGTTAAACACAATCAATCAACTGTTAAACAAAAAGTGGTTTAATTTTATTTTATCAAAAAAGAACATGAAATTGCCATTTCAACTAACATCAGATCTAATTATTATAAAAGTAGCCATTTAGGTAACTTAGACATAGTAAAAAACACATTTCTATATATGGTATGCTGTTCCATCAAAATTTGAAATAAAAAGCTACGCCGAGCGCAGCATGATACGACCGCAACAAGTTGAACCCTGTACATTGGAGGCCCAATATGGATAGTCTATTGCTTTGGTCACATGCATCCCATGGTGGACTTACAAAGCTTTTTGACACATGCATCCTATGGTGGACTTTAAAATGCATATTTGACACATATATTTACAATAACATTTAATAGAAAAAATCTTATTTCTATATTCATTGACATTTTTGACACGTTTAAGCCCCTTTTGGCCATTTTTTTTTAAAAGTTAAGGTTAGGACCACAAACCCCCAACGCAAAAAAAAACTTCCTTCAGTGGATATAATCATTATATTTAAACTTCTTATCAATTGGCTGGCCGACTACAGCTAAATTTCTTTTGTAAAACCGTTTGCTTTGACCAACTTTTTGCCCCTTTGACCCCTAATATCTCAAAAACAGTAAGAGATATTGCAAATCTGATTGAAAAATGCAGGCAGGGATTTTCACAAGGATTCCAATGAAAAAAAGATTTTGAAAATCGGACCACAAATAAAAAAGTTGATTTTTTGGGTGTGGCCTGTCTTTGGCCCCCTGTAGCAATGAAACTGTTCAATATACATCAAAACCATTGACACATTTTGTTGACAGAATTTAATGAGGAATTCAATAAAAAAAAGAATTTTAAAAATCAAACGAATAATAAACATTCTACAACAGTTTTGTCAATACAACCGTTTTAGCCCCAATTGGCCCTTTTTTTCCAAAACGGTAGGGGTCACCAGCCCCTAATACAATAGGAACCTTCGTCTAGTGGTAAGAAACATCATATCAAAATTTCATAACAATTGGTCGATATTTACTCAAGTTATCGCACGGAAACCAAATGTTCCCAGACGACGACGACGACGACATCATCGTCATAACATTATACGATCGCAAAATTTTTGTGGTCGTATAAAAAGCAAATGTGTACCAAAGGGGTAATCAAACATTGTTATACCAAAAAGACAAAGACACGATCAGTGTCGAATTACGCTAGGGGATTAAACTTGTGCCCAGAACATGTTCCACACACTTGTTGAACCTCGGCGTTTTTATTAAATTGATATTCGCCACTTCTCGTTAGTTATACTATGATAATCTCATAATCTGACATAACAAGTTATATATTTTTGGCATTTACTGAATTATGTATTATATTTATTTACAGAATTAATGCTGTCAGTATCCAAAGGAGGACAAAAGAGCAGATTAAGAAAAAATGGCAGGACATTCAGGGAAGTGCAATAAAGAAAGAGTCATTCAGGAGGAAGGAAATGAGGCTAACTGGAGGGGGACTCCCCCCGAAAGATTTGACTGAACTAGAAAAAAGGTACATTGTATTACTAAATTACTTGTTTGAAAAAAAGCCATAGACCTGTATATTTAGCATACGTCTGACTCTGAGATTGTTTGATGTACATCCTACAGCTTTTTTTATAGATGCTTGTCTGGAAAAACTACCTTAGGATGTCAGAGCAATCTCTGACTTATTTATATATGTACAAATTAATGGTAAAAAACACAAATTTAATTTCAGTTTTCCGCACTTTTTTTCTAAACACTTATAGATAATGAACTGAATTTTGCTATGTGAGAGCAACTTGATGAGTTTCAGATCAAGTTTGAGTTTCCTGCTGGTCATCAAATTTTTATGGAAGTTATGGCCCTTTGAAGTTTGAAAAAAAATTCTTTTCTACACTTTTTTATTGTTCCTTGTAGATAATAAACTGATCAAGTTTAGGTATTCATTTGTTTGACAAATTGTTACCAGTGACAGAAATATTAGGCTGTTAGGGGACTATGTATTGTTTTGCAATACTCTCAGAATGCTTGTTTTTTTCATTTTATGCATATACTGTAACATGTATGTACTATGCAAAATCACATTTTTCATTTTAGGTTATAAGCATCATACCTGACTCCTTGATTCAAGGAATCAAAGGGGCAGTGATTCATTTGGCCCAGCCAAATTAAGTCTGACACCAAAAGGTACATTACAATCATTGTAAAAAAAATGTTATGTTACAATAATATTATTATACCCCAGCTTCGAAGACGAAGGGGGGGGTATCCTGGTTTACCTCTTAAAAGTGGTTGAAGTATGAAAAATCCTACTTGTTTCAAAGTCTTTTTACAGAATGTAGGTTTTAACAAATCGATGTCAAGGCAATTGCATTTTTTATTTAAAAGAAAAGCAATACTTTTAATGGATTTTTTAAAAGCGTTTACTGTTGATTTTTTTAGATGTGCCAATGGATATGACAGAAGCATCTCCAGGTAATACTGATAAGATTCATCAATTGTGCAAAAAATAAGTACAGATACAAGTAAGATTAGGTATATCATAAAGAAATGTTGAATAAGTGTATATAATGCGACACAACCAATATAAAGAACTGGGAATTTAAAATATCAAAATATAAATGTTTAAACGAAATCCTGTCATTTTTTACTTTCACAGATCTTTTAGATACTTTGTATGAAATTTCATGTTTCTAAATTCATACACATGGCATGATTATTTCTATGTTTTCAGAACCTACAGAGGATGCACATGTTGCAACAGCCAGTACATGTATATGGCAATCAGATTATCCTTTAGGTATGTATTCGTACTTGGTTTTGTCATGTCTGTCACAAAATTATCTCTTCCGAAACATCTTATCTCTTTATTATACCCCCGCTTCGAAGAAGAGGGGGGTATACTGTTTTACCCTTGTCCGTCTGTCCGTCCGTCTGTTCGTCCGTAACAAAACTTCCGTCGCCGTTTTCTAAGCAAGTACATGAAATAGAGTCCTGATTTTTTGTATACAGCTTTATTCTATAGTACCATATGGTGTATACCGATTTTATGCTCCTAGGTAGTCTACTTCCTGTTTACCGAATACTTAAGTTTTTACACATAATGGACATAAATGCAAAATTTTGGTCACAGTTTCCAAGCAACTACATGAGATAGAGTTCTGATATTTTATATACAGCTTTATCCTATGGTACCATATGGTGTATACCGATTTTATGCTCCTAGGTAGTCTACTTCCTGTTTACCGAATACTTAAGTTTTTACACATAATGGACATAAAGCAAAATTTCCGTCACAGTTTCCCAAGCAACTACATGAGATAGAGATCTGATATTTTGTATACAGCTTTATCCTATATTACCATATGATGTATATGGTAGTGATTTTATGTTCCTAGGCCAACTGCTTCCTGTTTACTCAGTATTTAAACTTGTATGCATGGCTTAGTTTGGGGAGCGGGGGTATAACTAGTGAGCATTAGCTCACAGATTTACTTGTTTTTTTTTCAAGTTGCATATGCTATTAATATAATATGTTAAAGTTAGTGAACAGAAAATGATGAAATGTGGAATAGGTGTTTGTGACATATAGGCCGGTGACCAAGACCACATTTCAAAAAGTTTAATCGTCATGAATAACATACAGCTATATCATACCTCTTTTGATTTCTTATTGTCTCTTCTTCAAAATAAGATTGGTCGTCAAAGCCAAAATTGGTGCAAATTTTCATAAATCAAGGTCAAAGGTCAGCATGTGTTTTTTGAACTTTTTGCATCAACACAATTTTCTTACGATTGAAGAGATATTTGAGGTACCAAAACCGACTAAACCATATAGACTTGATATTTGACTATATTTGTACCGATTTTCATGCCTAATCGAAGTAAAGGATAAACTTTCTCGATTATATATACCTTTGAAAAGGGGTAGGGTTTTTGTGTCATTTTGACAACTAAAAGTTTTTATCTAGAAAATTCCATGAGCTTTTAAATGTAAATTTTGATAAAATGTGCATTTAATATCATATCTTTTTTATTATTTAAAGGGAAATCAGCATAAACTAAACATAAGGCGAAAAATTTGGACAAAATGACATGTACCCTTAACAACTTTGTGAATTACAAAAGAATCTGTTTTTACAAAAGTTCAGAACTATTACATTTTTACTATTAATTTTTTGCATAATCTTAAACTAGAAGTAGACATTTTTCAAATGAATTATTTAACATGAAATTGTCGGATTTGTTTATCACTAACATATAGATTTATTTAGAAAAAGGGGGGAGGGCCATCAGATATATATGATCATAACTCTATCAAAAAAGTATATCACGCTGGTGGTTTAAATAAATAAAAGTAAAATACCTTTGTTTAAAATATTACATATGAAAAATTATTTACATCGATTTTTAACAATTACAGTGTAAAATTTACAATCACTAACGCATTTGTACGTGCAACGCAGAGAATACACACATAAGGCTTTTTCGTTTCTGTCGCGCAAAAAGCATTTCATTTGTGCCTTTCCTTAGCCACCAGTCTTTTTCAAATATTAATTTTGTTCTTTTGCCATTTATGTTCTAGATCAAGAAAGGGGCAGTTGTTTAAAAATTCTGAAGCAGATTTGAAACATATACATAACACATTTTCCATAGGCCATTTAGACGACAGTACAGACAGTGACCATTATTTCACATCGACGTCACATGTGTTAAACATTTCTTGAATTAGCAAGTTTTAATGCGTTTTACAAGTTTTTCAATTTCTCAAAGACTTTACAGAAATGATGGAAAAGCTAGTGCGGTATTATGGAGCAACCATGTTTTTTTTTATCCACAAAATTTCACATTTTCTAAAAATAAAAATGCAAGATGAAGAAAAATACATGCCCCCCATAAAAATCTAATGGTTGCTCCCTTAGTTAATAGCAGCGTCAGTAAAAATAAAGTACAATGTATCATACAAGTAATATAATGTAACAACAAACACTACTTATATTTATAATTAAGTCCCCCAAACAACCACGCTGGTCTATGATAACGCACTGGCAACGGTGACAACGTACATACAACGGTTTTGTAACGCGCGGACAACGGAAAAAATGGTGGATCAAGTAGGCAATCTTACGGTCAGTCTCGTTTGTTGTCAATTTTAACATATTTATTAATGAAACTCATAAACAAAAATACCCACACGGAATTAAAAAACTATTCAAGATTTACTTTACGATGTCTTTAAAGTAGAAACATCAGAGTTGTCGGAATAAAATAGAGTACAGTTGGGGTTGTCAAAGGAAAAATGACGCAATTTTAAAGATTTTTGAACTTTTTGTTAAAACTACTTACATCTATGAATGAAAGTGTCTGCAGTTAGGAAGAACATTACCTTAAAACATACACTGTGTTAGTTTTTTTTATCTTAAACCATTACAAAACGGCACAATCGTCAATTTAAAAATCAACGCAAGTGACAACGGATTTGGTGCAACGCAGATACAACGGAATAATGCTTAATTAACAACATAGTTCTTGTATCACTATTAATACTGCCCTCGAGATACTGCCTAATATGAGTTTAGTAAATGTAAGCTATATACATGTACCTATAGGCCATTTGGCATGATTTTATCTTACACGAAGTTATTTTTTAAGGGGAGGGGGCCACCTTACTCATAAGGATCAAATAACGGTGGTCATTTCTTTTTATGCTTATTTTTCATTTTGTTTTAGGAAATGAGTGGGTTTTTATGTGACCTTTGTCCGAAGACATACAAAAGTATAGAGTCACTTGATCGCCACAAGAAAACGCACATTGGCCAACGCCCTTTTAAATGTGACCAGTGTGAAAAGACGTTTATTTTCAAGGACAATTTAAGACAACATATGACATCACACTCAGATGAGAAACCTTGTTTTATTTGTTCATTATGCGGCAAAGCATATAAGTATAGAGCAAGTCTGTTTAGACATACAGCCACCCATAAGGATGCAAAGTATCCATGTCAGGAATGCGGCAAATCATATGCGCGAGTCGAGCTCCTCAACAGACATCTGGAAACACACAAAGACAAGAAAGAATGTAGTCGTTGTAAAAAAACTTTTTTTCATCTAGAGGACCATTTGAAAAACTGTAAAAACAAAGAAAAGAAACGAATATTTGCTTGCGATATTTGTGATAAAAGGTTTAAGGAAAAGCGATATCTCAAGGAACATCGCAACAACTTCCATCGCCCAAAACATTTAGAATGTTCGAAATGTGGCTTGCAGTTTAGATATCGTGGTTCTTTATTCAAACATAAAAAAATTTGCAGAAAATAAAGCATTAATTGACTATAAACTAAACAGTGAAGTTTCTTCCCTTTTTTGTAAGCATAGCTTTTGTAACGATATGCAGGAATAACATATCGGTTTTTTTAGTATATTTTATTTCTCAATTTTGTATGTGTTCATACGTTGTTTTTGATACTTGTGATATTCTATTGTTTTGTTAAAAGATATTGGAGAAAGATTTCCACAATTTCAAATAGAATGTTATTTATTTGTTTATAAAACACATATCATAGACGATATTGAGGTGTGGAATATATGTACGCGACACAAGAAATATAAACAAACAGCAATTCAAAAAAGCATATCCAGCAGTCTTCAACCTGACCATAGGTCAGTGCTTGTCGTCTTGCATTGGCCCAAGACTTAAATTTCAATACAAAAGTTTCTAAACCAATCCCTAAATCATCAAATAAAGGTAATAACAAAACTACCGAACTTGAATGATCAATCTCATTGTCCAGAGAAAATGACAAAAAGCGAATCAGTCATACCGGATAAATGGTGGATCGCAATGGTCCTGACTTGGTACAGGCATTTCAAACGAAATGATGGGTTAAACCAGGTTTAAACCAAAGAAAGACCCAATTCTCGACATAGAACAGTTAACACAGGATGACAAGGACAAGCAAAGGATTTGGCAAAGTTTCATGGCTTAGGGCAGGCACATATAAAATGTGGCGGGGTTTAACTAGTTTTGTGGACCCAAACCTTTCCTATATTGACAATTTCCAGCAAAGGAGATTAACACACACTAAAACATAGAACAAACAATATAAAGATGACAGATGCAAACAACAGCTTTGCCAAAGATTTCTGGCTTAGGACAAGCACATATTAAATATGCGACGGGGTTAAACTAGTTTTTTGGATCCAACCTTCCCCTTATTGATAAGCTTGCACAAGGCACACATATAAAACGTATTATGTATTTTTCATAACCCTGATTTTATAACGCATTGAAAGCCGTAGTGAACCCCGCAATAACAAATATTTTTCCATAGGTTTGGCCGTTTCATTTTGGAAGATTTCTAAAATTCATGAGTTCAGCAATTTAATAATTGAGAAAATTACTCTTTATATTTCTAACGGGGCCGCCATGTCTTATTAGTTTATAAGAAAAAAATAGTTCCTAGGTATTCAGTTGCATATATACTTGTTTTACACAAATCGAACAAACACAAGCAAACATACAAACATTAACTGACAACGCAAAAACGAGTCGTAACGAGAGTGAGCTCAGGTGCCCCTGAAGAGAAAGCATAGGCATTTCAACACAACCGTCGACGATCATCGTCAACACAGAGTGCCAACTCCAGTATCGAAGAACAAAACACAAGCCTATGATAAACCAACATCTGTTGCATATTGTAAATATTGCACCTTCTATTTAAAATTCTGATGCTGAACCTCGGAAAGGTAAGATGCATTTTTGTTAATCCGTGTTATTCCCCTGATTGTAGACTCAGGTGCAGGTAGAAACATCAGTGAATTTTTCCATAATTTGAGAGGGGGTACATGTTATCTATTTGTGAACTTCAGAGCACAGCTGATCTATAAAGTTGTTGTCTGAACTGAAAATTATGGCCCGACCACGTATGTGGGTCGGACATATAGTTTTACCCTTGTCCGTCCGTACGTTCGTCTGTCCGTAACACTTTGGTTAAGTTCTTGGTTTAGGTCCATATCTCATGTACTATATGTAGTAGAGTTATGATATTGCACCAGCAGATGCATCTTGGGTAGCATGACACAACCCACTAAGAATTCGGTCACTGTGACCTAAATTTTACGCATGAGCGACTTCGGTTAAGTTCTTGGTTTAAGTCCATATCTTGGGTACTATATGTAGTAGGGTTATGATATTGCACTAGTAGATGCATCTATGGTAGCATGACACAACCCACTAAGAATTAGGTCACTGTGACCTACATTTTAAGCATGAGCGACTCTGGTTAAGTTCTTGTTTTAGGTCCATATTTCAGGTACTATATGTAGTAGGGTTATGTTATTGCACTAGTAGATGCATATTGGGTAACATGACACAACCCACTAAGAAATAGGTCACTGTGACCTACATTTTACGCATGAGCGACTTTGGTTAAGTTCTTAGTTTAGGTCCATATCCCAGGTACTATATGTAGTAGGGTTATAAAATTGCACCAGCCGATGCATCTTGGATAGCATGACACAACCCACTAAGAATTAGGTCACTGTGACATACCTTTTACGCTTGAGCGACTTTGAGTTACTGAGTTTTTGGTTTTAGTCTATATCCTGGATACTTTATGCAATAGGATTATGATATTTTATCTAGATGTGTTTATGGTAGCATGACTGATGTTTTTATGACGGGAGGGCCATCCGTGGCTTACTGACACACCCTCTAGTTTGTTTGATAGTTTTTAATGTCACAACAGTTTTTGTTGCGTCTACGACGAAGTGTTTTTGAAGGCAGTAGTGTAAACTTTTTGTTAGACTCTGGTGAAAAACGAATGACTTGGAAAATATAAATGGCAGAATTATCTGATACTTGGTACAGTATACAGACATCCATACAACTGGTACATGTACCTTTAACGAATTCTTTGAACTATTTCGTGTGTGCTCGATGTTTTTGGCCTTTGCTCTTTTGCAATTTTTGCTATGGAATGCCTCATTTGTTCCTCTTGCTACTTATACCTTTCGTTTTACGTTAGTGCCAACAGACATACTCGTAGATGACACATTTTTAATGACGAATAACATATTGTTTTACCATAATCAGCTAAGAGACTAATTGAAAATATGTCCAGTACACAAAAGTATGAATTTTAAAGATGCACAAAAATATTATTACACACGAACTTCAACAAAATACGACGCGTCCGAGGCAAAACATACTTAGTCTGGTATTCCCTCGATCATATCAAAAGTTACTTAAAAATCCAACTTTTTTGCAGGCTAAAATTTTTGACTCGTCACATTTGTGAAATTCTTGTCTCATTGGTCGTGTTCCTTTAGGAGGAGCGTCCAAGTCAGAAGTAATCATACCGAGCTTTCGTCTTGCTTTATTCCTACGTCTGTTCTGTTGATCAAAACAATGGTCTCTGAAAAATATTTAACAAGGGTAATTTTACAAGTAATTTTTAAAGAATCGACTTTTTAACTACATGATGATATTTTCTATTCTTAAAAATCATTATATGAAAAAATATTTATTCTAGAGACAATCTTTTTTATAAAAAAAAACTATGATCCATCTTTCAAGTTAAGTTGTAGTCCTTTGTACTCTTGTGAAAAAAAGTGAAAGACAGCAATGGCCAGATTTCGATAAGCATGAAGAGAAGGTGAGTAGTAAGTACACCTAAAATCGAGCACACGGGGTATTACCAGCTAAGGTAAAAACTGGCAAAGAAACAACAGTCTAAAGGATTTAACAGTGTATGATTTTTAAGAATGGAAAGAACAATAGAAGGCAAAGGCAGACAGCAGTCTGATTATAGTTCAACAAGACTGAGCACTGTCTACCATTGCCTTCTATTGTTCTTTTCATTTTTTAAACTCATACGCAATTAAATCCTTCGGACTGTTGTTTCTTTGTCATTTGTTACCTTAGTCTATAATACCCCGTGAAGCATGGGACCTATATATTCTGATGCTACAAAACACATATCAAGAGCTTTTGCTACGTCAGGCAAAAACAAATCAGTTTATGTACATAGATGGGCAGTCGGATAAAAACATGTAGAAAAAAGTTCGGCTTAAAATAGACAGAAAGTAAAGTAAGTATATACCAATTTACTTTTTTAGGCACAGACCATATGATTTTCTTGGGAAAGGGGGTCCTTGAGCCGGGAATCTTTTTTTTCGTCCGCTTCGTCGGCCTAATATTTTTAATAGCAAGGCAAAAAGATTTTGTTGGGAATTTTCAAGTTTTCGATTGCCAAGATTGAAGTAAGATTTTTGTTTTTTCAAGCTAGCGGCTGGTCAGATTATACATGTATATTTTTACAAAAATCCGGGTCGGGAATTTTTTTTCAAAATATATTATACGAATACCTGTATTAAAACGAATGGAGAAGTGCTTTTATGGCATATAATTATATAACTCAAGGGAGGTCTTAATTCTATATGGAGCAAACGCTGATGTACTAGTATGTGAACTCACTAAAATACTACATACAAAAATTTCAATTGATAAAACAAGAAATGCGTTATTTTTTGCTTACAGGTTTTAAAAATTATTAAAAAAATATTATTATATATAAAAATGTCCCACAACGCAACAGGAGACAACAATGAAATAGGCGTTTGCATTATAATTTTGTACATCTTGACTGGAACTTACAAAGGTCTAATGACAGAGGAGATTGTGTCATTAGTAGTAGTATCCCCTTCCTGTACCTGGTAAACGGATGACCGTGATGTTTTCATGTAAAATCCTCTGAAAAAAATAATAAAATACTATTCATATCCTCTGTGCAGTTTACAACAAAAAAGCACAGATCATAAATCTGATCCCTGTCGAACACCTTTGGTAATATTTTGTCACTTACTAAAGTATGTTCCAACTGTTTCATCATGGTCACATCGTCTTCTATTTTATAAAAATAGATTTCAATAACAATTTTAATAATTCCTTTAAGAGACCATTATCAATTGCTACATATAAAGTCCTTGCTTATTCTTAATTACTCAAATTATTGAAGATTTAAAATGTTATTTATCTTACATTTGCGGGTATAATCGGGCAGTGCTCTTAGACAAAAAAAAACTCTAACTATTTTGTTTCTCGTATTCATAAGTATATGTATTCAAGCTAGGGTTCCTCGACAACTATACAAAACAAAATATTTAATATTATGTTTTTCTGTATACCTTTGTACCTACATAGGTTGTATCAGAATAAAATGAAATATATATAAAAAACCTAAAAAAAACTAACAAAAAAAAAAACACTTTCGTAATTCTATACATCAACGAAATTCACTCTGAGTATAGTTTGTAATCTCGATTTAAGCACAAATACATTGTTAAAATATTTAAAAATCCGGAAATGTCTGCAATGAATAAACATTGCCTATTAAAATATAAGAAATATGTTTTTGTTTAGTAAAAAAAAAAACAAAAAAAAACAGCTAAGATTAATAAGAAATACCTTTCAGGGTTGCATTTGTATGTCATAACTTCTGTAAGACTTGACATGATTCTTGGGATATCCTTTGCTTTTACTGACATTGTATTATTCAAGTTCATATCTTGAATTCCTCCTACGCAGGTTTCTGCCGGTAGACTACTAGCTGTTCTAACACAGTATGATCCACACAGTCTATAGAGTTGTATTTTGGTGTCAATACCTGTTAGAAAACCCTCAAATGATATTACTGACATTCCTTTGATAAATTGCATGTTCGGTGGAAATTCGCAAAATCTTACATCTTTTAACATATATTGCTTCAGTTTTAGCCACCTAGATATTCGTTCTGAAGCTGTTAATGCTGGTTGGTCTTCTGCTTCGTACCATTGTCTTATTAATCTACAGAATTCTGCTTCTTTAACATCACCGTTTTTGAGCATTTCGAGCTCGACATCTTCAGAAAAGTGAGTCTGAGCATAGGCATTGCACTGCTTATCTACTAGATCATCTACCATTGCGGGAGTTAAGTTGGTACAGTGTTCTCGTGCAACTTTTTTCCATGCATCCGATTTTATATCTTTGATTCCGGTAGTACTGGTTTTAATTCTAAGGTTTGTTAACAAATGATGAGAGTCTAGAGTTTTACAGAGTGGTTTACCGGTTGCTTGGTTTATTTCAGGATAAGAATACCATTCTATTTCTTCATGAACACCTTCAATAATACATTTTTCACCAACTGGACTGTGACTTTGCCACTCTTTTAATCGCTTTGGAAAAATGTACTGGGCATATGCTATGTTCAATACAACTTTTGGTACATCTTTACTTTTTAAAACTTTGATGGTCAAATCTTTGAGAGTAGAAACTTTCGTTTGCTTTACTTTTTTCTTTTGCTCTTTCACAACTGTACCATCTCCTATTGCTCTGCTTAATGCATTGATAATTTTAGGTTTGTTCCAACTCTTTTGGTATGCAATCGCAGCAAATCCAAACCTATCTCTTAGTGTTGTTATCACTGTGTGTAATTCTGCTTTAGTAAGAGTAGAAATTCTTGAAGTACTTAATAAAACATTCTTTAGATCAACAAATGTCATTTTGCTTACTTTGTCTCTTTTGCTACTTGTTTTCAAATGATCTAAAATGATTCTAACATGTTCATCTTGCAACTCATAGCGTATTTGTTCTTGCTCTTCTTGTATTTGCTCAGCGTGTTCTTCACCATTCATTGTATTTTCTGGTTCTGATGCTGGTGGCAATTGTCTGTTGCCGGCTTGTTCTTGTGTGTTTTCCAGTTCATTACTCTCTCGATCAGAAGTTTCTGTGTCTACTTCTGCAGACTTATCTTTCGTTAAGAGGTTTGTGATATCCCTTGATATATCTTGAATAGTGCTAAGAATTTCTTGATCGCCACTTTCCTCTAATGCTTTTAGAACATTATCGGGAATCCAATCAGTTAAGCCCCCCAACTCCTCATCCACACTCTCAGTCGGTGCCCCTGGGGTTTCTTTTTCTTCTTTTGATTTCTTTGACCAGTGTTTCTTACTTAAATTTGTCCTAACAGTTTGAAATCCTATATCTGTAGAGGAAATGTGGAATCCAGATGCTAACTTTTCAACCCTAAAGCCTTCACACTGTTCTATGGTATCTTTTATAACCACCTTATTTACTTCTTTCAAGCGAACAATTATGTCCTGCCTTTTTGTTCCTAAGGATTCTTTCCAAACGTCCTTTTGTAATTGCAGTTTTGTCAGCGGGTTTCCATTTTCATCTCTCACCATAAGTGAATACCATTGACCATCAAATGCTAAAAGAGGAACAACAAGATTTCGTTTAGTACATTCTGCGAGAACATCATTGCAGGCTTGCCTTAGTGCTTCAGATGACAACCTAAAGCTCTTTAATCCATAAGCGATCGGAACTGAATTTGGTAGTTCTGGTGACCAAAATCTGTCTTTATTTGATAAGACCCAGACCATAACTTCGTTGGCCTTCTTTCTTGAAAGCTGATGACCGTTCCTTAAGCAATCTTGAGACTCATTCAAAAGAACTTGTATTTCAGTATTTATGTCTGTTCTCACGTTACCAGTTTCAGTTCCAACCAAAAACGGGGACTCATTTTCCTCGTCCTCTCTGCGGGTAGTGGTGTTCATTTGAACCGAAAGGACCTCTGCTATTAATCTAATCTTACGTGAGGCATATTCGTCCAGTCTTGCTTTAATCTCTTTTGTCACTGGTTTTAATCTTGTTGGTCTTTTGATATTCTCTTTGCCGTAGTAATCTTCTACACATTCCATTGCAGCCTTCCATAAACCTTCATCAAATTCCATTTCAAAGACAGTAGTACTTTCTACTGTATAACATAAAAAGATGAGTTTTCCGACTTGTAAAGCTTTCATTTCAGCAAGGCATTGTAATATATAATACTTTGGGACCTCGTAAAAAATAGAATATCCTTTTTCTTTTGGATAAGGACATTTTATTTCAACTGCTGCAATGCATGTTGTAGGTAGACATTCATTCCCGCTGGTCCAAATATCACGTAGACTTCCGTCTGGTGAAACAACAAGCAATGGTGATTGAGCTGTTCCATTCAGCAAGTAACAACCTTCTTCAACAAAGCAAAGATTTGGGTAAAATATTGGCAGTATTTTACCGACTAGCGTAGCGACTGCATTAGGTTCGTTTTGTGTTCCATGATCCATATACTCCTTGACCTTTTCAGATACTTCAGGTAAGTCTTTTCCGTCTACATGATTGTCAAAATGGGCTCTTTGTTCCTTAAGTCCTCGCAGTCCTATTGCGTTGTGCAATGAGCTACCCGTTACGGGCGCCATTTTCCTGATTAAATGCCAATCTGAAGTTCTTTGCTGTATATACCATGTTGGAACAGGATGTGTCTGTTTATCAACATCTTTTAAAGTAAATAGGTTTGTCTGTGCAGAAGGACAGACTGTTCCCTTGTCACAAAAGTTGACAGCTTTACCGGTCATACTGCAACTGAACTTACACAGTTTGTCAATATTCAAAAGGGTGCTATCAATAAACAACTTCACTCGATACAAAAATGCTTGAATTCCGCTTATGGCAAATACATATTTTGAAGTTTTCCATTCTGGTCCCGCTCTTTCCTTTAGTTTTTCTAGACCATATTCTTGCTTCATTTTTAAATCTCTACCCTCTTTTATTCTTACAGTCAGTATCCTTATCAGACTCTTTAACCCACTAATCTTCAAGTCTTTATTCCTACAATAGACAACAATTAAACGATCTTGTCATTCAGACAAGGAGTTCAGCAAGGAGGTGTTATATAACTTTTGGTTTATATGTTTTACATGTTTTTGTTACTTTTAGCTGATAATTGTGCTTCCTCTTTTGGTTTTCTGCTAGTATTGATTTTAGGAAGACGTACATATGTAGTTTTGTATTTTCATTCATCATACGTCGACAAGAAGGTCTACATAAGTTTTTTTTGTGTTGCTATTAGTTCTTTTTTTATTTTGTTTTTTTTAGACCTACACATTTAGTATTTTTACTTCCCATATGATATTTTGTATTTTAAATAACTGTATTAAAAATTCCAAAATGTGCCAGATAAATGAAGCTGTTTCTTTCTAGCCGAGTTAAAATTCATTACAAGAAGCAAAGACGCATCAATGAGCCATTCTGAAGCCAAACGTCCAAACAATTAAATCGAAGGCAAAACAACTTTGTTATAATGTTTGTTTCGTATATAACTATCTGGTTTTCTTTTTGATCATTCTGTATATTATGATGGAAACAGTAATATTCTCAATCAAACTTTTAATTGGAATTGTATTTTGCTACATGTATATGTATGTAGGAAATATATAGGATTTGCAGCACGTGAAACCAAGAACATCTTACTGATTTTTTATGGTTTTATGTTATCAGTATTCAAAGAAGCAACGAGGTACGTGTATCAACGGGGCATCCGAATATCAAAAGTCTGAAATTTCGAATACAAAATACTATAGTAACTAGTAAACGCTAATGACAAAGACGGCACCTGTTGTAGAGCAATAAATTGAAATATATTGTATACATGGTATAGATAAACTTTATAACGAATGCAATACTTTTGAGATAAATATAAATAAGGTTTTCATCATCAAATATGTAAGTTTTCTATACATTACACATCATCGTTTCTTGAGAATTCTGTTTGTAAGTCGTCCACGATTTTCAGTTCGTTTACCAATCGCTCCTTCATCTCATTGATTTTCGGGCTTTCCTCGTGACCAAACATGTCGACATCGCCATAATTTGCATCTAAACCCGCAGTAACCTTTTTCCCATCAACACAAAGCATATGAATTTTATTGGATGTGGAATTAGCTGAAACTGCATCAATGGTTTGTGTAATTACTCCTGGTTCCAAAACAGCAGGGATACCAGAAACACTGTTGTCAACTATAAGAGCTCTGGAAGGTACTGCAAAATTTATTTCAGATTCTTGTGGATTTATTGGAAAGGGGTGAGACTTTCCAAGCACGAAAGCTCCAACATTTTTTGGCCCCGACATGAACGACAAGAACTTGCCGTGAAAAAGACGATAACCAGCTCTCCAAAAGTTTTTGGTTGTCTCCCAGTACCACATGCTCTGTGTTGATTCATTAGAAAACCAGCGTACTGTTTCAAGCCATAGCAAAAAAGATATGTTTTGCAAAGGATACTGTCCTTTTTTTACCAACTTGAAGAAAAGGGTAAAATAATATAACAGTTTACAATTTGACAACGTATTTAAAACAGTGTCATCCGAAGCCATTTGGACAAATTCATCTTTTTGCTGCTGGAAAAGGTCTCCGTGATCCTTTAATTCGTCTACAAATGGTTCAATAGGACTCGACGAAACATTGACTCTCTTGTGTTTTTTAACAGACGAAGTTGCGGGTGGTCGTTTCCGAGAAGGAGAAGGTGACTTTAATGGAGACTGAAAACTTAATGTTTTTGGATATGACAAAAATCTACGCTTTTTGGGGCGAGATAACCACAGAAACACTCTTTTCCTTTTCGTCATACCTGAAAAAGATCGCCAAAATGTATACAGTGGTTCTTAGGTTTCATTTTCTATCAAATGTATGTTGCTCTGGTTAAGGCATGTAAAATAAAATAAAAATGAACCATATATATATAAACTACGCTTTAAGTTAAAAAACATTGTCATTGGAAAATGAACGGTTTAACTGCAGGGACTGATATTAGCGGATGCCCAGAGGCCCACTGTCTGTAAATTTTGAACTGGGCTACTAAAATTTGAGAACAATTTTATATGAACATATAGAAATTAAACAGAAAAGATTTGGTCTGGGCTACCAGCTTAACTTTCATAATTTCTGTCCATGTAAAGATGATTTCGAAATATATAGTTGATGCTATTCTTCCGTTGTATCTGCGTTGCACCAAATTCGTTGTCACTTGCGTTGATTTTTAAATTGACGATTGTGCCGTTTTGTAATGGTTTAAGATAAAAAAAACTAACACAGTGTATGTTTTAAGGTAATGTTCTTCCTAACTGCAGACACTTTCATTCATAGATGTAAGTAGTTTTAACAAAAAGTTCAAAAATCTTTAAAATTGCGTCATTTTTCCTTTGACAACCCCAACTGTACTCTATTTTATTCCGACAACTCTGATGTTTCTACTTTAAAGACATCGTAAAGTAAATCTTGAATAGTTTTTTAATTCCGTGTGGGTATTTTTGTTTATGAGTTTCATTAATAAATATGTTAAAATTGACAACAAACGAGACTGACCGTAAGATTGCCTACTTGATCCACCATTTTTTCCGTTGTCCGCGCGTTACAAAACCGTTGTATGTACGTTGTCACCGTTGCCAGTGCGTTATCATAGACCAGCGTGACAACGTTTGGGGACTTATTGTTTTTGCACCGTTTCTTATTATTATTAAGTCCCCCAAACAACGTTTGGGGACTTATTGTTTTTGCACCGTTTCTTATTATTATTATTCTTCTTCTTCTTCTTATTCTTCCACTTAGTCGTGAACTTGTCCGGAGATCCCAGAGATAACGACCCCACATATCAATATGAAACTTGGCAGGATAATAGATTGTAAAGAAAGGAAGCTTCGTTGACAATCGGACTTTTCAAAATGGCCGCCGTTTCCATGGAAACAGGAAAATGGACTAAATATTGGACATTGCAATATCTCGGTAACCTAGGTGCGCAGGGTTCTGAAATTTTGTAGGTTGATAGAGCAAAACATTCTCTTTAATAATATGAAAAAAAATTTTGAAGCGATATTTACGGTTTTCGAGATATAAATAAAAATGTGATTTCTCAAGGGAGATAATCGGGTCGAAATTTTCAAAGTGCTCCGATTTACATGAAAATTGATATTTAGGGGTTTTTTGACATGCTGAAGAGAATAGTGGCAAATACGGGTCGTTTGGGGGACTTTGTGACTTGCTTGCAATCACAGTTAATACTTGTTCTTCTTCTTCTTCTTATTCTTCCACTTAGTCGTGAACTTGTCCGGAGATCCCAGAGAAAACGACTCCACATATCAATATGAGACTTGGCAGGATAATAGATTGTAAAGAAAGGAAGCTTCGTTGACAATCGGAATTTTCAAAATGGCCGCCGTTTCCATGGAAACAGGAAAATGGACTAAATATTGGACATTGCAATATCTCGGTAACCTAGGTGCGCAGGGTTCTGAAATTTTGTAGGTTGATAGAGCAAAACATTCTCTTTAATAATATGAAAAAAAATTTTGAAGCGATATTTACGGTTTTGGAGATATAAATAAAAATGTGATTTCTCAAGGGAGATAATCGGTTCGAAATTTTCAAAGTGCTCCGATTTACATGAAAATTGATATTTAGGGGTTTTTTGACATGCTGAAGAGAATAGTGGCAAATACGGGTCGTTTGGGGGACTTTGTGACTTGCTTGCAATCACAGTTAATACTTGTTCTTATTCTTCTTCTTCTTCTTCCGATTCTTCCACTTAGTCGTGAACTTGTCCGGAGATCCCAGAGAAAACGACTCCACATATCAATATGAAACTTGGCAGGATAATAGATAGTAAAGAAAGGAAGCTTCGTTGACAATCGGACTTTTCAAAATGGCCACCGTTTCCATGGAAACAGGAAAATGGACTAAATATTGGACATTGCAATATCTCGGTAACCTAGGTGCGCAGGGTTCTAAAATTTTGTAGGTTGATAGAGCAAAACATTCTCTTTCATAATATGAAAAAAATTTTGAAGCGATAGTTACGGTTTTCGAGATATAAATAAAAATGTGATTTCTCAAGGGAGATAATCGGGTCGAAATTTTCAAAGTGCTCCGATTTACATGAAAATTTAAAGTACAATGTATCATACAAGTAATATAATGTAACAACAAACTCTACTTATATTTATAATTAAGTCCCCCAAACAACGTTTGGGGACTTATTGTTTTTGCACCGTTTCTTATTATTATTCTTATTCTTCTTCTTCTTCTTCCGATTCTTCCACTTAGTCGTGAACTTGTCCGGAGATCCCAGAGAAAACGACTCCACATATCAATATGAAACTTGGCAGGATAATAGATAGTAAAGAAAGGAAGCTTCGTTGACAATCGGACTTTTCAAAATGGCCACCGTTTCCATGGAAACAGGAAAATGGACTAAATATTGGACATTGCAATATCTCGGTAACCTAGGTGCGCAGGGTTCTAAAATTTTGTAGGTTGATAGAGCAAAACATTCTCTTTCATAATATGAAAAAAATTTTGAAGCGATAGTTACGGTTTTCGAGATATAAATAAAAATGTGATTTCTCAAGGGAGATAATCGGGTCGAAATTTTCAAAGTGCTCCGATTTACATGAAAATTTATATTTAGGGGTTTTTTGACATGCTGAAGAGAATAGTGGCAAATACGGGTCATTTGGGGGACTTTGTGACTTGCTTGCAATCACAGTTAATACTTGTTTAGTGTTGAAAGTGTTTTTAATTATTTGGCTATAGTTGCAGAATTTTACAAAAGGAAAAATAAACTTTTGAAGGAAAATGGAAACTAATTTTATATGTAAAAAACTTGACTTCAGTCATAAAAAATATACTGCTTTTTGGTTTTCAAAAGTACACTTTGACCTATACAAAGGCCCCTGGAAGAATATGTAGACAATGAAAACATTTGCCTGCTTGTATGTACGTGTATGTCTTTTTTCTTTGACATTGATTTTTAAATTGAATAAGTTTAAAGTACCTTGTACAATTATATTCGAAGGCCCAGGAAGACATTGCTCTTATGATGATTATTTTGAAACCTGTATTTGCACTGGAATACTCAACTACAAGAAACTTTTTTGCCTTTAACTTTTCAAACTTGTTTTCTGTGATGACCTGGTTTTACCTACCTACTGAAATGCCTGTACCAAGTAAAGCATCTGTGAACTGATCATTCTAGTTAAGATTTATGGCGTTTCAGACTTACTATATTTCCAAATATTAGCTTTAAATTGGAACGTATGTGCCATGACTAAAGAAAGGAAAAGCATTTAAAAACATGTATTGTGACAGTTAATTTGGCTTGCATAATATTTAGGATTGGTGCAGAACATTGCAAACACCAAATGTACATTCGACCTAACATTTAAGAAAAAAGAACTAGACGATAAAGAGATGTGGAATAAGTGTGCGTAACACAACCAACATTAAAGAAATGGTAAATAAATTTAAAAAATCCGATGGAAAACAGCCAGCAGTCTTCAACATGACCAGAAGTCACTGCTCGCTGTCTTGCATTGGCCCAAGACTACAACTACAATACATAAGATTCAAACAAATACCTAGATTATCAACGAAAGACATATTTCTTGACAAAAAACAAAAACAGATAGTTGACAAGGACAAACTAAAGCTTTGACAAGGATTCCTGGCTTAGGACAGGCACATATAAAATGTGGCGGGTTTAAAATAGTTTTTGGGCCCAACCTTCCCCCTATTATTTATCTTGTACAAAGCACAAAAAATAACACACTTTAAAAATCAAATCAATAAAAGCTAAATTCACCAAGAGAGAACCTGAGACAAGAGAACTATACGAGAACAACGAACCGTAAAGGAACTCTCTTGAGCACACTCGAAGTTACTGACAGAACACTGGCAACACGAACAAGATTACATGTATCAGTGGGTAACGACACACTTTTCTAAGACTTTAAGTAACATGAGATAACTTTTATAGGGAAAAGTAATCTGTTTCCTAATTTACAAATACATAAGCGCGGGTCCTCGTTGAGATTTAATGTATTACGAAAGGATATAAAAATCCCAGTAACCAACAAAATCAAGAAGACACACGGTACAATACAGTAGAGACGAAAACTACGTGAATTTATCAAAAAAGAGAAAATCTTGCAATCGGATGTATGTATATGCAGTAATAGCTTCTTCAATATACACAAACTGATTACTTTCTATTTGTGACAACTTTGAAAGCCTGTAAAAGACCAGTTCGCATAGCTAAATATTTAAAACAACTGTAGACAAAAACATGGTACTGTTCACATTCAAAATGCGTTATTAAGAACAAGTTTTTGCAAAAATCAGAGAATTTTTTTTCACAAATCATAGATTCACCGTCTTTGGTTTTGTTTTAAAATTATGTGATATCTAAAACTTTATTTACATACTATTTTGAAATAATAAATGACAGACCATTTAGAAAAATGTAATTTACCATAAATGTACAATTATTAAACCTGATAAAAAGCTGAATTTTTAAATAAATCAAGAAAATACATAAGCACGTAATCGAGTTTTTGGGTGCACTCGACATGTTTTTATTGTGAAGGTGATTAGTATCTAAAACATATCGGATTAACGGAAATTTCCGTGAAATAGACATATCTTCTTTATCCATGTCATGTTTAAAAAAGAATGAATACAAGAGAATTTTGGAATTTTACACATTGATTTTAAAGCTCTTGCCATAAATACTGTTTTTGGCATATATAATTTCAAAAATATCGTAGCATCTTTGATAAATGAAATACGGAAGTAGGTGTTTGCTGATTTTTATGCAAAATTTATGAGTTTTGAATCCAAAATTTCTTTTGTCAGGGAGTTTATACTCCATAGGTTTATGTTTTTATGTAAAACAATGAATGTTTTTGTAAAAAATGTTCGAAAACAGACAATTTTTTACTTTTTCAATCGGAAATATACATTTTACGAAAGCGACTTTTGTAGATATATCTTTTCTTTTTTCCTCAAAAAACTTACTTTTGCAAAAATTTGCACCGTACGACTTTTTGACGACCAAGCTAAATTCAAAGAATAATCCTTTTTCTACAAATGTGCCAAATTTCAGCTGTATGTTATGAAGTGAAATTAAACTCTCTTAATAATCGACTTTATTGAAGTTTGTCACCGCACTAATAGCCCTCATATACAAGCTTGAAAAAAACGACCAGCAGACTTCATGCCATTGTCTAGTGAATACTGCACTGACTACTGAGTATTTTTATGCCCCTGCGACAACATGTCCGGGGGCATTAAGTTTAACTCATGTCTGTCCGTCCGTCTGTCCGTAAATCCGTCTGTATGAATTTCCGTCAAGCTTTTCTTAGGAACAATACATGAAAATGATTAGAAACTTGGTAGAATGGTTCAGTATGATAAACTGTACGTCCTAAGCAATTTGAAACATGTTGGACATCTACTTCCTGATTGGGATTTAGGCCCATGTGAAAATATGTGAACATGACTATGCCGTAACAATAAAACTTCTTATTGTAATATTAAATACTCTTTTGAAAGAGAAAAAAATTCTTGAATGAATTTTTTTCTCTTTCAAAAGAGTATTTAATATTACAATTGACCTTTTGAACTTGTTTATCATTTAGGCGCTGAATCAAGTACATGTAGTGCAAAAGGTAAGCAAATAAACAATAAAGCATTAAGCGTGTGCATTTTATGGCCTGACTACATATGTGAATCGACCATACAGTTTTACCCTTGTCCGTACGTCAGTATGGTCATCCTTCCATAACACTTTCATTAAGTTCTTGGTTAAGGTAAATTACTCGGATACCAGATGTTTGGGGTCTAATGATATTTCACGACCAGATAGGTATTGGGAAGGGCTACACCACCCACTAGAAATTAGGTCACTGTGACCTATATTTTATGCATGAATGACTTGAGTTCAGTTCTTGGTTAGGTCCATAACTTGCATGGATACTAGATTTTTTTAATACACCGAGTTTTGGTGTCAAAATCCATTTACAGATAAATGTTCAAGGACCATACACAATTACTGACAAGGGCAATTTCAACCATATTGGTATGCTAGATACTTAGCACAATGCATGCTTATTCCATTCTTGCTAATAGGCAACTACCACACCAACCAAAGTGATATGGTAAGTGAATCTAAGGATGCTTAGAAAGGTGGTGGTTCAAAAGCTGGCTGTGACCTCCCTTTTCTGCGTAGATGAGCACTTAAAATTTTGAAAAGTTAATCAATCCTGAAATAAGATAAATGTAAAAAAATACACCAAATTTGCTAAATCTTTCGGAGCACCTGAGTTCAATCTTGTTACGACTTGAGTCCGTGTTGTTGATTTCCGTTCCCCCTCGGTTAATGTTGTGTTTTGTGTTTCTGCGGGCTTTTCTTGTTCTTATAATAAAAAAGGTGTTCTTTTGTGTCTTTTTAAGTACTTTCATCTTCTATAAACATTTTTCTCTCTTTATCTTTGATAACAATACTTAATTGTAAAATATCGTAAGTAAAAAGAGCTGTTGGATGTTGGACACTAAACTCTCGGATTAGCAAACCGAGATAACGAATGTGTAAATCGAGGTGTTGGATTGATAAAGCAAAATTTTAGCTTAGTGACAATAATGTATTTACAAGAAATTGATTGTTTTCTCTTGCAAGTGTTTATATTGTCTTCTATGCCTAAATGTTTATATTGTCTTCTATGCCTAAGTGTATATATATTTTAGAGGTACTGCAAAGTTCTAGTTCAGCAGATACTGGGAAGGTACAAACTTCTTCTGCAAGAAAGGAGAGCCAAACAGGTAATTAATAAAATAGGAGGAATATGTATGACACAAATATTGATTTGTTATATATCATTATATGGGTTATATGTATATGGTAATATAATGGTGTACATTTATGAGTTTTTTAATCTATGCTTTTGATAAAAGAAAATTTTAAGAATCTTTCAACAAGTTATAAAATTTTCACTGGCAATTGATATAATCTATACCCAATGCTGCAAAGGTGCAGAGTGTATAAAAAATGTGTTTTAAGCTAATTTAGTATGTTTAACAAGACCATTCATATCTTTTTTAAGTTTAATTTTTCTCAGACTGTCTAGTATATTACTTAATTTTTATCAAAATAATGATAAGAAATGACCCATCTCTTTTCACACACTGACACAATATTGATTAAAAAGATAAAATCCTAATATATATAGAGTATGGGACTCTTAAATCTTGAGATCGAGTTTATCACTGGTTTGTGGTTAAAAGTCCTTTATTCTCTTTATCAGTAATCGCCGAGCAACAAAATGTAATTTTTTTCGTTAAAAGGGGTCTTTAAATGCTTTTTTACAAGGAACTTTTTTAATATGCACTGATAAAGCACGTGCTACGTCACCTACTGACCCACCTACTGACTCGATGTTTGGTCACTTGTTGAATATTTCCTCCTTTTCAGAATCATTCTTTAGTTAAGCTATAAATACTTTCTGCTATCCCTTAATTTATTTTATTTGTTTATTTTAGAGGTACCACTAAGTTGTCGTTCAGCAGATACTTTGAAGATAAAATCTGTTGGTGCAAGGAGGGAGAGCCAAAAAGGTAAACTATAAAATAATAGAGAAATAGAGCAGTTGCACACGATAGAGTAGGTGACCTAAATCTGGAACAGATGTCAATTACTTTCCAAGAGATCTACTTTCCAAATATCATTCTTCAACTAATTGGAAAAGCCGTGATATGGGCCTTCACCTATACTTTAACCTGCATCATTCATCAAGAAAATGTACGTCAAGGTGACCAATACATTTTGGTACATTTGTTTGTTACTTAATACCAAGGTGTTCACACTGACGCAACATCATTTCTCTGACCACTTGCAGTTGCTGAGATATGGACCTTCAACAAAACAAATGCCATTACGTATGTTCGTTATTAAACACTATATCTTTAGTTCTTTAAAACTTTTAAAAAATTTATAAATTCTTCCATGCTCAATGAAAAAACAAACCAAATTCAATAAAAAAAAACTAAAAATAATCCTTTATTTTTGAAAACAATTAATACTTAATAGAAAATTATGTCATAATCTATTTTACAGATTGTTTAAAGTTCCATAAATTTTTTTTTTTTGGAATTTTAGATGTTTCCGGAATCTCCACAGAACTACTGGAAATTGAAAAGAGAAAGCTGAGAATAATGGAGCAGCTCTTACAAATTGAAAAGGACAAATTGAAGATTCTAAGAGGAATGTCATCCCCGTCAGCCTGCCTGCCCTCTATAGCAGACTCTTTATGTGTTTCTCCCATTATCAAATTTCTTTAGATGCATAGAAAATAATGAGATGTGGAATAAGTGTACGCTACACAGCCCACAATCAAGCGGTTATTCAGAAAAAACCACAATTGGACACACATATATTATTTTAGGTTGATGAAACTTTGTATGCATTAATCCCAGTACTGTATTATCTTAAAACTAGCATATAGGATTATGAAACGTTGTGTACTGTATTATCTTTAAACTAACATATAGGTTGATGAAACTTTGCATACTGTATTATCTTTAAACTAACATATAGGTTGATGAAACTTAGTATGTATTTATCACATTACTGTATTATCTTTACATACATGTATATGTTGGTTTTAGTATAGATGCTACACGTGCAACCAAACACAGTATTATTTGATGAAATTCATTTTACGAGACATTTAATGGTGCTAACATAATGCTAGTGTCCTTACACAGGGTTTCCGCTGGCGTGGGCCACTTGGGCCATTGGCCCTATTTTTTCAATTCTGGCCCAAAAAATATAATTTTGGCCCAACAAAGTGGCCCAAAATGTTGGTTCTGTATTTTGATCGACAATGTCATTTTCGTGTCATTCAAACTGACAACAAATTTCACTATGAAGCCTTATATATTGATTTATGACCCAAGCTAACACCGTTAATTAACTGTCAATTGTGTTAAGGGGTCAAAATAACAGGTGCTTGACCATCGCTGATTGATTTGGATTAATTGATAGAAATCAATCATGAATGCAATATAATTGACCAATCAGGAGTAAGTTTATCTTTATATCAGCTGATTTAAATGGCATTTCACGTACTCTGACCATGTTGACCAAATGATAAATATTCTTGTGTTAATATCAGAAAAACTGGAAGTAAACATAGATGAAAGGATTTACCTTCATGAAATTATTTTATTAAGAACATCCTGTAATCCAAACACATCCTTTTTCATGCATCAAATTGAGATCAGATGAAAGAACTTTGTTTACATATTTACGATCTCTGTCTCCTCTGTAATACCCTCCTTTTGATAGGAGCACCTCCATAACAGCGGAGTACTGTGGTTTAGTGGAGTTCCAATGATTGATTTATTTTGTTAAAACAAGTTTTTTTATTATATTATTTTTTTGCCATTTATAAACAAAACAAAAAATTCTAGAAGGATCTGTAGTACATTAAGATATGACAGTTTGTTAAATCTTAATATGATTAACTATGATCAATTCAACAAATGTTTAAATATATATTATTGAACATATAAATAATAATAACTGTTGTAATCTGTGTGCTTTCCTTGGAACTGAAAAAATAATATTAATAATGATTTCTGGCCAAAAATATTGGCCCAATGTCATTTATGTTGGCCCAAAAAATATGCATTTGGCCCAAGGGATGGCCCAAAGAAAAATACACCCAGAGGAAACCCTGCCTTACATATCATTTTTTTTTGTTAAACTTGTTACAGAATTCATAAATATTATTTACCTTTGTTATTTTATCATGCAAGTCATGTTCAAAAATATCTTTATTATATTATATATCTATATCTGCATGTTATAGTCTTGTTGAAAATGTTATGTATTTTGCTATATTTTACAGTTATGAAAATCTATTTATGATCAGGTTTTGTCTTGTTGTATTTCCATCATTTAATGGTCCATTGTACAGGAATTCAGCATTCTGTTCAATATGCTCTATATCATCTTCACCAATAAAAGGCAATCTGTTGTTAATACAAAGGTTATGCAGAATGCAACAGGACTTGATTATGTCACAGCACTTTTCTGGGCAAAACATCAGACATCCAGTTGACTTGTGAAGACATCTGTATAAATACAAAAAAAGAGAACAAATTTAATCAATATAATTTTGTGATTGTTGTCAGAAACAAAATACTTAGCATTTTCTTTGGGCCCCTATTTCAGAAAAAAGACCCCAAAATCAAAGCCAACCATCAAGCAGCATCACTGTAAAATTTCAAATCAATTGAATAACTAGAACTAAAGTTGCATACATCAAAGTAAACACACACTAGGACAACAAGTTATCATTTTAGTTAACAGAAATATCCTTTAGAAAAAAATCCATTTATTCATACACTTTTATTTATAAATACACAGGACTTAAGCTATACAGGCTGGCTACGATTACTTACCACAAGTAACAATAAGAATTTTTTATTGTTACTCGCGTGACTAACACTGGAACAGTTTCCAGATACTCGTGAGATTCCTTACTACACAGGTGCCGTATCCGGAAACCGTGAATAAAAAACCGTTGTATTCACGTGAGTAACAATTGAAATCAAAGTGTTAAAAGGCAGAGCTAAATCTAAGAACTAGAATAAAGAATATGTTTTTCATCAACTTGAATTGAAATAAATCAATTTTTGAGAAAGAGTGGATCTTATATATTGAATGGGATATAATTTATATGAGGTGATGTTTTTAATGGTTCATATTGTTGACAAACTAAATGACTGGATGTGATGATTAGTCTGTCCAATAGTGTTGAATACTAGGCGAACCACTTTAAATGGTCAAGGCAGTCCATCTACACAGATTACACAAAAAAGCGTAAGGCAATCTTTCTGCTACCTAAGGCCAACAAAGCCGGAGCAGTAGGCAGCATCAAGCTTCCCGTAATAAATGTGTGTTTTTGTGTTTGTGTTGGTGTTTAACGCCCTTTATCGACGCACCAGGGCCATGTAGGGCGGTCAGTGTTTCATGGTGGAGGAAACCGGAGTTCCGGAGGAAACCATCGATCTTAGGCAGGTAACTGACAAACCTAATCACATACCGTTGGGAAAACTAATTTTCTCACCTTAACAACCTTATCTAATTTCGTCTCTTTGACTGATTGTAACTGTTGTTCCTCTGTGGTTGAGGTCGATTCTGGTAGCCTGATCTTTCCTTTGA
Source organism: Arcuatula senhousia (assembly GCA_963971305.1). Taxonomy (NCBI): domain Eukaryota; kingdom Metazoa; phylum Mollusca; class Bivalvia; order Mytilida; family Mytilidae; genus Arcuatula; species Arcuatula senhousia. The sequence goes on along the minus strand of OZ020308.1, from coordinate 52,856,468 downwards.
AGGCTTATTATAAGAAGTTTTTGTATATTTTGGATTAACCAGAGGACATTTAATTGGGTCACCAAACTCCTTGATACGCTTCATACAATCATTTGAAAACTGCCAGTTAAGAAGTACAAATAGGTGTGTATCTAGAATGAAGATATTGCTTCAGATTATATCTTCTTCTATAATTGTTTGATCTTCAGATGTAGTCCAAAAGTATGCTGATTTTTCACAATATTTGTAATTCCAACTTATGACCTCATCTTCTATAGCAATAAAAAAGTATTTTAAAATTATAAGTTTAATTGTTGAGGATTTATATTTTCCAAATCAATTTTGCCTCATTAAAAATAACAAAAATTGAGTCACTGTCGCGAAGAAATGATGCTATATATAGCATGTAAACAATTTAAAACAAAATGATTTGACAACTTCATTAAACAATTCAGCACAGTTACAAAACAAATGTGAGTGTAAAAAAAAACAATCACATATTCAAGTTTAACATTTTCATCAATTTTGGTTAAAATTGTATGAATATTTCTCATTTCACTAATATTAGTCAATGAATAATTCATATTCATAGAATAGGCCCACAGCAGAGCCTTGCTTGTCGTAAGAGGCGACTAAGGTTAGTTAGTTATTGCTTTACTCCCAAGCAGCACGATTTCGGCTATATCCGGGAGATGAACATGAAAATGGTGATACAATGAACATGAAATGATGATGAAGTGGAGGAAATAGGGACACAAGGCCAATCGGGTAGGAGAGTTTTGACTGCCACTGGAAAAAGTAGTGATGGGTAGGGACGGGAAATTTGGCCTCCTGCATGGGGATCCTACGGGACCTACTCTTACCGAGACCTGCAGCAGGGTTCTTTAACGTGCGAGGAACGTGACATTTATCTCAACACGGTGCACCACTATGGTTTGCGGTCAGGTTTTCCGCATTATCGCCTGACGACCCCGCATCTCTCGATGTCAGGGCTGCCCCATTCAACCACCTGGGGCACACATCCCAGTCGCTGGGCTTGACCCCGATGTCAGGTTTCTGAGCGCTCTTTAGTGGACTTTTACCGACAAGCTTAGCGCTGCTGCGGGCCTATTCGCCTCCCGGGCCCCGCACGGGACGAGGCGACTAAGGGCCTTAAGAGTACGGAATATTTTTCTCTTATGTTTTATAGTCTTCTTTTTGGGTTATTGAAACTACGAAATATTATCCTAGATAACAATTAACAACGTAAAACAATCCCAGACGATATCCTACTATCAAATATCATCCTGGATAACGTTGAGTGAGTGAGTGAGTTGGTGTTTTACGCCCGTGCAACGCTATATAGGTTATTTACAGGCGATGAACATGAAAAGGGTGATAAAATGAACATGAAATGATGATGATAAATAAAATATGGGGGTGGGATGGGAAACAAAAGACCGGTAAATTTTGAAGAACCACAGGAAAAGGGGAGAGGTGGGTAGGGGCGGAAAATTTAGTCTATGTGGTGCACTACTACTACTTGGCGGTCCACAAAGGGGTCTTTTACGTGCATGAAGCGTGGCACTCTTCACACACGTTGGCCCACTATGGTCGGCGGTCAGTGTCTCCGTATTATAGTCCTGACAACCCCCGCGGACCAGGGCTACCCTATTCAGCCACCTAGGGTACACACTTGGTCGCTCTGTGGGCTGAGCACTGACCCGACGACTGAATCCCAAACGTTGATAAAATCATTTAACTTTGATTAAATAATACTAGATGAAATATGGTCCTAGATAGTATTTAATGATGATCCTGGGGGATATTTAACTACCCCAGACATAGGTTGAATATCTTGGTAATAATTTGGTTCCCCAGTTTGGTATTTTTGGTTATACTGTTCTATGCTCTTCATATTCATACAGTGTTTGGCATTTTCAATATTTTTGGTAGAGCGCCTCTGATGATAGAAGAAAATGAGATGTGGAATAAGTGTACGCGACACAACCTACATTATAAACGTATATTTTAAATATCCACAATGGAGTCTTGAATAGACGAAACGCGCGTCAGGCGTAGCAAAATTTATTGTCTGGAACTTTGTTGTCATTTGTATTTCTAATAATGAAAAATTATCCTGGACATTGATAAAGCATTAAACTTAAATTAATTAATACTAGATGATTTATGATCCTAGATAGTATTAATGATAAAATATTTTCCTGGGGGATACATGTATTTAAACTGGATAATCTCTAATTATGAAAAATTATCCTGGACATTGATAAAATCATTAAATTTTAATTAAATGCTATTAGATGGTCCTAGATAGTAAATAATGATGAAATATTATCCTGGGGAATATTATTTAGCTATTAGATATCATCCCGTATAATATTGACGATAATGTATCTATGATTTTGGGAATGAAATTTGGTAATATTTAATTGGATAATTTCTAATTATGAAAAAATATCCTGGATATTATTTGTAAATGAAATATTGTCCAGGGAGAAATTCAACAATCAAATATCATTCTTGATTATATTTTTAACTTAAATAGAAAAAATTATAGGGATAATCTGTAAAAAGAAATTGTGACCTTTTTGTGAGTTCTTTGGTACTACAAAGCTCCATTACTCATTGATTTGATATCACCTTCTACATGTAAGTGAACACTTTTCAGACAATATCAAGTTGAGAAGGACACACTTTGATAGCAATGGAAAACATTTAATAATAAGATAGTATCTCTGGAGAATATTTAATATTAAATGTTTTCCAAAGAAAAAATATTTCACAGGGGATGCAATTGAATGTTACACTATCCCCTTCTTGGACACGGCCGTACAACAGGCTTTATAATAGTCCGAGATTGCACTGTCCTCTGCATTTTTACAGCAAGCTGGTGTCGTGGGACGTGCGACGTCAGAGCAATCTCGGACTACGTCCCACGGCACCAGCTTGCTGTAAAAAATGCCGAGGACGTCAGAGCAATCTCGGACTAGCTTTAAAAAAGTGAGGCAAAGGGGGGTCTGGGGGATGTGCCCCCAGAAGAGTATGGGGCCTCTGGAAGACAAAAGCAAAATAGGTGTTAAAAGGCAGAAAAGCGCTTCACACGCAGTGAAATTTTGCTTTTTTACATTTATTAAAATCATTTCAATATGTGGATCGTGTCTTTTTGGCACATATTCCATATTCTTTCGTTTTTAATATTATTTCAGAGTTTGGCTTTAGTGCCGTGTGGAGGTCGTAGAAAGCTTCCCCGTGCTTCAGTTGTATGCTCTTATATATTTTCGAGTACTGGAATATGTGTTGGAAAGACACAGTTTACATATTTCTAAAATTTGACAACGTTTGGCTGTTTCTTTAGAAATTGATAAATTTATCTGTTTGGTCATTGTTGTAATATTTTTGTGGTATTTTGTTTTTAATAAAATCTAATATTCCACCGGTTTTCCAAGTTTTCTACTCCTAGCGTGTCTGATGAAGGTTAATCCAGAAAAGCGCTTCACACGCAGTGAAATTTTGCTTTTTTACATTTATTAAAATCATTTCAATATGTGGATCGTGTCTTTTTGGCACATATTCCATATTCTTTCGTTTTTAATATTATTTCAGAGTTTGGCTTTAGTGCCGTGTGGAGGTCGTAGAAAGCTTCCCCGTGCTTCAGTTGTATGCTCTTATATATTTTCGAGTACTGGAATATGTGTTGGAAAGACACAGTTTACATATTTCTAAAATTTGACAACGTTTGGCTGTTTCTTTAGAAATTGATAAATTTATCTGTTTGGTCATTGTTGTAATATTTTTGTGGTATTTTGTTTTTAATAAAATCTAATATTCCACCGGTTTTCCAAGTTTTCTACTCCTAGCGTGTCTGATGAAGGTTAATCCAGAAAAGCGCTTCACACGCAGTGAAATTTTGCTTTTTTACATTTATTAAAATCATTTCAATATGTGGATCGTGTCTTTTTGGCACATATTCCATATTCTTTCGTTTTTAATATTATTTCAGAGTTTGGCTTTAGTGCCGTGTGGAGGTCGTAGAAAGCTTCCCCGTGCTTCAGTTGTATGCTCTTATATATTTTCGAGTACTGGAATATGTGTTGGAAAGACACAGTTTACATATTTCTAAAATTTGACAACGTTTGGCTGTTTCTTTAGAAATTGATAAATTTATCTGTTTGGTCATTGTTGTAATATTTTTGTGGTATTTTGTTTTTAATAAAATCTAATATTCCACCGGTTTTCCAAGTTTTCTACTCCTAGCGTGTCTGATGAAGGTTAATCCAGAAAAGCGCTTCACACGCAGTGAAATTTTGCTTTTTTACATTTATTAAAATCATTTCAATATGTGGATCGTGTCTTTTTGGCACATATTCCATATTCTTTCGTTTTTAATATTATTTCAGAGTTTGGCTTTAGTGCCGTGTGGAGGTCGTAGAAAGCTTCCCCGTGCTTCAGTTGTATGCTCTTATATATTTTCGAGTACTGGAATATGTGTTGGAAAGACACAGTTTACATATTTCTAAAATTTGACAACGTTTGGCTGTTTCTTTAGAAATTGATAAATTTATCTGTTTGGTCATTGTTGTAATATTTTTGTGGTATTTTGTTTTTAATAAAATCTAATATTCCACCGGTTTTCCAAGTTTTCTACTCCTAGCGTGTCTGATGAAGGTTAATCCAGAAAAGCGCTTCACACGCAGTGAAATTTTGCTTTTTTACATTTATTAAAATCATTTCAATATGTGGATCGTGTCTTTTTGGCACATATTCCATATTCTTTCGTTTTTAATATTATTTCAGAGTTTGGCTTTAGTGCCGTGTGGAGGTCTTAGAAAGCTTCCCCGTGCTTCAGTTGTATGCTCTTATATATTTTCGAGTACTGGAATATGTGTTGGAAAGACACAGTTTACATATTTCTAAAATTTGACAACGTTTGGCTGTTTCTTTAGAAATTGATAAATTTATCTGTTTGGTCATTGTTGTAATATTTTAGTGGTATTTTGTTTTTAATAAAATCTAATATTCCACCGGTTTTCCAAGTTTTCTACTCCTAGCGTGTCTGATGAAGGTTAATCCAGAAAAGCGCTTCACACGCAGTGAAATTTTGCTTTTTTACATTTATTTAAATCATTTCAATATGTGGATCGTGTCTTTTTGGCACATATTCCATATTCTTTCGTTTTTAATATTATTTCAGAGTTTGGCTTTAGTGCCGTGTGGAGGTCGTAGAAAGCTTCCCCGTGCTTCAGTTGTATGCTCTTATATATTTTCGAGTACTGGAATATGTGTTGGAAAGACACAGTTTACATATTTCTAAAATTTGACAACGTTTGGCTGTTTCTTTAGAAATTGATAAATTTATCTGTTTGGTCATTGTTGTAATATTTTTGTGGTATTTTGTTTTTAATAAAATCTAATATTCCACCGGTTTTCCAAGTTTTCTACTCCTAGCGTGTCTGATGAAGGTTAATCCAGAAAAGCGCTTCACACGCAGTGAAATTTTGCTTTTTTACATTTATTAAAATCATTTCAATATGTGGATCGTGTCTTTTTGGCACATATTCCATATTCTTTCGTTTTTAATATTATTTCAGAGTTTGGCTTTAGTGCCGTGTGGAGGTCGTAGAAAGCTTCCCCGTGCTTCAGTTGTATGCTCTTATATATTTTCGAGTACTGGAATATGTGTTGGAAAGACACAGTTTACATATTTCTAAAATTTGACAACGTTTGGCTGTTTCTTTAGAAATTGATAAATTTATCTGTTTGGTCATTGTTGTAATATTTTTGTGGTATTTTGTTTTTAATAAAATCTAATATTCCACCGGTTTTCCAAGTTTTCTACTCCTAGCGTGTCTGATGAAGGTTAATCCAGAAAAGCGCTTCACACGCAGTGAAATTTTGCTTTTTTACATTTATTAAAATCATTTCAATATGTGGATCGTGTCTTTTTGGCACATATTCCATATTCTTTCGTTTTTAATATTATTTCAGAGTTTGGCTTTAGTGCCGTGTGGAGGTCGTAGAAAGCTTCCCCGTGCTTCAGTTGTATGCTCTTATATATTTTCGAGTACTGGAATATGTGTTGGAAAGACACAGTTTACATATTTCTAAAATTTGACAACGTTTGGCTGTTTCTTTAGAAATTGATAAATTTATCTGTTTGGTCATTGTTGTAATATTTTTGTGGTATTTTGTTTTTAATAAAATCTAATATTCCACCGGTTTTCCAAGTTTTCTACTCCTAGCGTGTCTGATGAAGGTTAATCCAGAAAAGCGCTTCACACGCAGTGAAATTTTGCTTTTTTACATTTATTAAAATCATTTCAATATGTGGATCGTGTCTTTTTGGCACATATTCCATATTCTTTCGTTTTTAATATTATTTCAGAGTTTGGCTTTAGTGCCGTGTGGAGGTCGTAGAAAGCTTCCCCGTGCTTCAGTTGTATGCTCTTATATATTTTCGAGTACTGGAATATGTGTTGGAAAGACACAGTTTACATATTTCTAAAATTTGACAACGTTTGGCTGTTTCTTTAGAAATTGATAAATTTATCTGTTTGGTCATTGTTGTAATATTTTTGTGGTATTTTGTTTTTAATAAAATCTAATATTCCACCGGTTTTCCAAGTTTTCTACTCCTAGCGTGTCTGATGAAGGTTAATCCAGAAAAGCGCTTCACACGCAGTGAAATTTTGCTTTTTTACATTTATTAAAATCATTTCAATATGTGGATCGTGTCTTTTTGGCACATATTCCATATTCTTTCGTTTTTAATATTATTTCAGAGTTTGGCTTTAGTGCCGTGTGGAGGTCGTAGAAAGCTTTCCCGTGCTTCAGTTGTATGCTCTTATATATTTTCGAGTACTGGAATATGTGTTGGAAAGACACAGTTTACATATTTCTAAAATTTGACAACGTTTGGCTGTTTCTTTAGAAAGTGATAAATTTATCTGTTTGGTCATTGTTGTAATATTTTTGTGGTATTTTGTTTTTAATAAAATCTAATATTCCACCGGTTTTCCAAGTTTTCTACTCCTAGCGTGTCTGATGAAGGTTAATCCAGAAAAGCGCTTCACACGCAGTGAAATTTTGCTTTTTTACATTTATTAAAATCATTTCAATATGTGGATCGTGTCTTTTTGGCACATATTCCATATTCTTTCGTTTTTAATATAAAATCATTGATTTTTAATACGAACATATGTTAGGTAGGGAAACGAATCTAGCATGTTATGATGAACTGATAAACATCATGTGACCAAGTAAAACTTTAAGGATGTTATATGAAAAAATCAAATGCTAGGTAAACTTTATTTTACTTTATTTTGTTTTACTCGTTATCTGTTTCAACCCAGAACTTTCCAATTCTCCTGTGTCCGAAAGCAGTCAAAACGTTTTAGCACATTTTCTCTGGATGGATTAATCGTGTCTCTATGGACATGTAAAAGAGCCAACCCACAAAGTCGCTCTGAAGACATTGTTGCTCTTTCCCAACTTTTTAGTCTACGCAAGCTGGAGAAAGATCGTTCACATGCAACATACGTTACTGGAAGAATGAGCAAAAGTCTTAACACCAAGTTGATGCACGGATACAGATCTTTGTCAGCAATCTTTACAGCTTCCTCTAAAGAAGTGATTTCTTCATAGCTCTCCATCTTCTTTCATAGCTCTCCATCTTCTTTCTCCATCTTTCGATTTCAATCTTAAAAGTGTCTAAATCAGTAAGGTCTGGAAAAGCCTGAAACATGACCACTATTGTTTCTGTGTTCAAAACCAAAATATTGGAAAAAGGAAGCCAAACCCAGCACCGAGGATATCGACCAGAACTTGACTTCAAAAGACGCTTTAATGGGCCCATTGTGTACGTTTGAAAATAATCAGCCATTATTATAATTGTTGTTTACTTTAGAAAAAATAACTGCACATTTACCTTATCCTTAGAACACTGGAATGCCTCTCTATTTTGAGTGTTAGTGTGAACAAGAAACTGTAGAAGGACGGACAGACGGACGACCAAAGCGAAAGCTAAATGAAATTAGCACGACCTGATCACGCCAATAGTTTGTTTGCAAATTAGGTTCTAGAAAGTTCTTTTATAAATCGCAAATTCATTTGAAGTACCTGGACTTATAGAAGTCAAGATCATTTTGAATAAAGGGTCAGGGTAACCATGGCAACCGTCGATTTTTTTTTAACTATATGTATTTTCTTCATTTTATGACATGCAAAGACCATATATAAAGTTTCATTGAAATCTGAGTCTTGTGATGTGCCAGCCATTGCCTGGTTTTTTCATGGACAGCCTCTTAAGCGTGAGTGAGTGAGTGAGTTGGTGTTTTACGCCCGTGCAACGCTATATAGGTTATTTACAGGCGATGAACATGAAAAGGATGATAAAATGAACATGAAATGATGATGATAAATGAAATATGGGGGTGAGGTGGGACACAGAGGACCGGTAAATTTTGAAGAACCACAGGAAGCAACAGCTTTTCTATATATGCAAAAGTTTTCAAAATAATATATAATATATAATTTTATTTTTGCGGAAGAAAGATAGAATTTTTTGTGTCTTTTGTCTCCTTCTGTTGCTGTGCCGGAACGATTTCCGGAAAATTTTGTCATTTTCTTTCCGACTTCGGTCTCTTTGTTATTTGCACAATCACATTTCCTGTAAAGACGCAGATGTTTTTAGCGACAAAACTTCTCTCCTTTTGACTAAATATAAGCACAGTGTAAGTTATTTTGGTCATGAATATTTTAATATACTCCTATATTTATCAGATTTTTCTTCCCTGGTTAATTGCCGCGCGATAACGGCATTTTTTATAGAAATTACACATAGGTTCACTCGCCTGGTATGTTTGATTGCAATTTCGATTTGTTTTACTATTATTGTGTACTACAATATACCTTAAATCTTTGTTTGATGTCATTGATATTTGGTAACAGTATCATATTTTTCCTACACATAAAAATTGATGAGGTTTTCTAGGTATTCATGCAACTTACACACATACATGTACATTGACTATGTTTTGAAGTATGGAGCGCCATTCCAGACACGTCCTTCATCATTTTATTTTTGTAAATGTTTTTATTTAGCATCTCCTCACTAGAATTTATGTTTTGTCATGTATGGTATACATTAAGTTTATTTTATCTCATATTAAGTACTATTGAATATGTCATTGATGTTATTTTGTATTTTTATATGGCACACATGTGTACATGTACATTTATTCACATGGCTGGTAGCTGTATGGTTCTGTTTGGTACGGTCTAACCTTGTATAATGCTTTATCCATAGCAGAAATTATAATTGACAATTTAATGAAACTAAAACACTCATTTTATCAATCCGCAGTTGTCATATTAAATTATTGCAATTTTGAATTGTAATTTGGATGTCCTATTGGTACAACTTTGCCTTTTATACATGTTAGTAATAATTTGTTATTTTTATATGCAAATGTAAGGAAACTTTGTGTACATTTTTGTTTATTTTTTCTTTACAGCTTTTCACCACATACTTTCATCACACTTTATTAGATGTACTTCCACAATAAAGTTTACATGATTATGCTGGTTAGCTGTCTGCATTATTTCTCATCGCCATTTACTAGTGATAGATATAGAGAGGCAGCACAGTGAAAAGACTTTAACATGAATGACCAGGCCAGTCACACCAGTGGTTTTGGAAAAGCGAGAAACGAGTCGTCACAATGACAGAAGAGGCCAAAAACAGATACGAGGAAATGAAACAGTCATTAGCAAAGAAAGTCCAAGTCTCCGGATTCATGCTTTCAGAATGTTGTAACAGTTTAAAAACTTTGCCTAAATCGTTGAAATCTCTCGAATCAGCAGAAAATGAGTTACAGATGGTTTACAACAAATATCACTCAAATGCAGAAGAGTATTTAGATTTTTTGTCACGTTCGAGACAACCAGAAAATAGCACTGAAATTGAGAATTATTTCCCAATAAAGAGTCAATTTTCAAAACAATACAATCTTTTGTTAGATAGAATTCAAGAAGCAAAGGAGAGTGTAGAAGTTGCTTCTCGACATTCTTCACGGTCAAATGGTTCTACAAGGTCCTCAGTTAATTTGGCAGTTAGTAAAAGAGCGAAAGCCGTCTCTGAAATGGTTAAGTTACAATTTGTACAAAAAGAAGCCATTCTTAAAAAAGAACAACATGATAAAGAAATTCAATTAACAGTTTTAAACCAACAAAAGGCAGCTGCCGCTGCAGAGGCTGAAGCAACGTATATAGAAAAACAATCTGAAAATGGTGAAAATTTAGATCAAGCAATGAATCTTCCTTTGGAAGAGACAACACCCTTTGAAAAAACAATACACTTTCTTGAAAATTTGAACAATCTTGAAATATGTGACAAATTAGACCCAGAAGCCAAAACATTTGTTCCTCATGATCAGTCAACTTATGAGCCACAAAATAAAACAAACTACGCCTCCACTCCCGCAGTACAACACAGACAAAAGGAACCACTGCGAAAAGAGGAAAATTTCATGCAATTAAGTACTTCAATGTTAAATCAAACAAATGACAATTCACATGATGCTAACTCAGTGATTAGGAAAAACTTGATTCTGGACAGTTTCAAAAATCAAAAGTTTAATGATAAACCAGATCAGTATTTAATATGGAAAACCCAGTTCAAAGTTATGGTAAATGAAATTCAGTGCTCAGCATTAGAGGAAACCACCTTAATTCTCAACTGTATTGAGAAAGACTCTGATGCGTACAAACTAGTAATGAGTGTTAGAGCCACCTCTGCTCATGACCCTGACTTATGCATAAACAGGATATGGAAGCGTCTTGATGAAAGGTTTGGTTCACCAGAGTTACTAGAAGCAGCTCTAAAAACTAGATTGTCTAAGATTCCTGATTCAGTAGATAAACACAAACTGTATGATCTCCATGACGTGTTATCCGAAATCGAAGCTCTCAAGTCGTTAGAACAATATTCAGTCATTTTCTCATATCTAGATTCCTCTCTAGGAATCAAGCCAATAGTTCAAAAGCTTCCAAGATTTCTTCAGGATAAATGGATCTCCAGAGTGGTCAATTACAAGTCTCAACATCAGGTACTTTTTCCTCCCTTCAGTGAATTCGTAAATTTTATCGGAGAGCTGAGTAAAATCAGAAATGATCCCAGTCTGGTATATGATGCTCCGAAAGATTCGACTTTTCGTAAGCCTTTCATGAAAGAAAAACCGAGACAATTAGTATCTACTCGCAAAACTGAAGTTCAAGATGTGAACCATGTGAACAGTAAATCAAAGCAACCATGTCTTATACATAAAGGTGCAAAACACACAATTAACGAATGTAGGTTGTTCAGAACAAAACCTATTGAGGATAGAAGAGCACTCATTAAAAAGAACAATGTCTGTCTAAAATGTGCTGAAACAACTGATCATTTCGCCAAAAAGTGTCCAAATCAGATTAAGTGTGACGTATGTAAAAGTGACTCTCATTGCACAGCTTTGCATATCGAAAGGTCATATTCATCTGCACAACAGAATGGCGAGGAGTCGGTTACAAACACCTCAATGCCGAGTGTTAACTCTACATGTACAGAGGTCTGTGGCACATTTAAGGGAAAATCTTGCGCAAGAATAGTACCAGTAGAGGTTTACCTTGACGAACACCCACAGAACAGGATAAAAGCTTATGCTATGCTTGATGACCAAAGCAACAAAACACTGGGAAAAAGTGAGCTTTTTGATGCTTTAAACATAAATTCAGAACCTATTCAGTACTCAATGCAGTCATGCTCTGGCAAGGACATCCGAATTGGACGGATAAGTAGTGGACTTGTCATCAAAGGACTTCAAGGAGACGCTAAACTGAAAGCATCGTCTATCATTGAATGTGATAATATTCCGGACAATAAGATGGAAATCCCTACACCTCACATTGCACGAAGCTTTCGACACATGAAAGATATCTCAACTCACCTTTCTGATATTGATCCCAAAATGCATGTACTATTACTCATAGGGCGTGACATTCCGGAAGCTCATCACGTTATTGATCAGAGGATTGGCCCTCCACACTCACCGTTTGCTCAGCAGTCACCTTTGGGATGGACAATTATAGGTGATGTTTGTATGTCAGGTCAGCATTATCAGTCTGTCAATGTTAACAAAACATTTATAAGCACCAATGGTCGACCTTCTATTCTTCAACCTTGTGAACAGGTAGTGAAGGTTAAAGATAGCTTTCCAACACAAAGATACGAGTGTTCAGACAGTATATTTGAAACGACTAAAGACGACAATAAGCAAGGACTTTCTATTGAAGACAGAAAGTTTCTCGATATTATGGACAACGAGTTCAAGATTGGAGAAGAGGGAAGGTGGGTTGCGCCTCGTGAACAGTTACCAGATAATTATCAGCTTGCTCATCGCCGTGCAATGTCTTTAGATGCCTCACTTCATAAGAACCCTCAAAAGAAGGAACACTTCCTTACATTCATGCAAAAGGTTTTCGACAACCATCATGCTGAACCTGCTCCATGTATTCCTCCTGATGAGGAACGATGGTACCTCCCACTTTTTGGCGTTTACCATCCCCGCAAACCGAACCAGATTCGTGGAGTATTTGACTCCTCTGCTACCATAGATGGCACTTCACTGAACGATTCACTTCTTCAAGGTCCTGACATGATCAACAGTCTTCTTGGCATATTGATTCGTTTCCGTAAAGAAATGGTTGGGTTTGTTGCTGATATAGAACAGATGTTCCATTCCTTTCTTGTAAGAGAAGATCACCGTGATTTTCTGAGGTTTCTCTGGCATAGGGACAATATATTTGAAAATCCACTTGCTATTTACAGAATGAAAGCTCATGTTTTTGGGAATAGGCCTTCACCCTCCATAGCAATGTATGGACTCAGGAAAATAGGACAATTAGCAGAACAAAGTCATGGGTCAGAGGTCAAAGATTTCATTGAGAACAATTTCTATGTCGATGACGGTTTAAAGTCTTGTGCGACCAGTGATCAAGCCATAGAACTTCTTCAGAAAACACAGGATGCTATGAAGCTACACGGTAATCTCAGACTCCACAAATTTGCTTCCAATAGCAAGACTGTCATGGAAGCGCTAGAACCCTCCGACTTAGCAAAAGGGTTAGTAGACTTAGATTTTGATTCTGACACACTTACCCAGAGAAGTTTAGGTATGCTGTGGGATCTAGGAGATGATTCTTTCAAGTTTAGTGTATCTTGTGACAATAAACCTACCACACGTAGAGGAATTCTTTCGGTCGTAAATAGCTTATATGACCCTCTAGGTTTTATTTCACCAGTGACGATTCAGGGAAAGATCATCCTTCGAAGGATTACGTCTACGACAAGTGATTGGGATGAACCTGTACCCCAAGATTTTCTCACAGAATGGGAAAGCTGGAAAAGCAATCTACCAACTCTGGAGACTTTGCGTATTCCTAGGGTCATGGTCCCTTATTTGAGTCAAGCTATCAAGAAAGAGCTCCTTGTCTATTGTGATGCGTCTGAACTTGCCATAGCGGCAGTGTGCTATTTGAAAGTTTGGTATAAGGACAACTCAACGTCTGTAGGTTATGTATTGGGCAAGGCTAAAGTAGCCCCTGTTAGTTGCCACACAATACCAAGACTCGAACTTTGTGCTGCCGTCCTTGCAGTAGACATTGCACTAATAGCAAACGACCAACTACACTTAGACATTGAGAATGTGAAGTATTTTAGTGATAGTCGCGTAGTATTAGGCTATATTACAAATGATAAGAAACGCTTTTTCGTATATGTTGCGAATCGTGTTGCCCAAATACGACGCCATAGTAGCCCGTCCCAGTGGTCCTACATAAGGACAGAGAAAAACCCGGCCGACGCTGGTACAAGAGGAATAAGTGCTCTAGAAATGACTAATAGTGCTTGGCTCATAGGCCCAAACGATGTAAGTTCAATATGTGATGAGCCGGATACCATATTGGAACATCCGCTAGTAGAACCTGAATCAGATAAGGAGGTACGTTGCAACAAGGTCAGTGTAGATTCCAAGAAATCATTGATTCTAGAAGCTGAACATTACTCAAGGTTTTCCAGTTTCGATAAACTCATCATAGCCATAGTTCTAATTCGAAAGTTTATTCGCAGTAGGAAAGGCATAGATTCTAAACATGTTGGTGCTATAGCAGATATGACACTTACTCATGATACGGAGCGTCTTGTTATCAGGGACATTCAAAAGGATTTTTATGCTAATGAAATCGCTTCCCTTCTTTCGTCAAAACCTCTCAGCAACAGCAGTGCTTTGATTCGTCTTGATCCTTTTCTAGATGAAGATGGGATTCTTCGTGTTGGTGGACGATTGAAGTATTCAAACTCAGATTCTCTCTTTAAGAATCCCATTATATTGCCATCAAAACATCATATTTCCACCCTCATAGTTCGTAAATGTCATGAAGAAGTCCGTCACCAAGGCCGTCACCTTACTGAAGGACGCATTCGTTCTAAAGGCTATTGGATCGTGGGTTGTAAGCGACTTTTGTCATCCATGATACATAAATGTATTATCTGTAAAAAACTCCGGATAGATCCTCAAACTCAAAAGATGTCAGACTTACCTGTTGATAGAGTTGTATCAGAACACCCTCCATTTTCTTTTGTGGGTGTAGACTTGTTTGGCCCTTGGGAGGTTCTAACGAGGAGAACTAGAGGTGGTGCTGCCAATAGCAAGAGATGGGCAGCTTTGTTTACCTGCTTGAGTACAAGGGCAATACATATAGAATTAGTGGAAGAACTTTCAGCATCCTCATTCATTAATGCAATGCGTAGATTTATTGCGATACGTGGACCGGTCAGAATATTTCGCTCGGATAGATGTACGAACTTTGTTGGCTCAGTTAATGAATTAGACATAAATGTAATTGAGGTAGAGAATGGTCCTGTTAAGAACTTTCTTCAATCTACTCAGACTTCCTGGATATTCAACCCCCCACACTCCTCACACATGAAAGGAGTGTGGGAACGCATGATAGGAGTAACACGCCGTATTTTGGACTCTATGCTTTTGGAATATGGATCACGAAGCTTAACTCATGAGGTTCTCTCAACTTTTCTCACAGAAGCAAGTTTTATTATAAACTCTAGACCTATCGTTTCAACATCTACAGACCCGAATGAACCATTCCTTCTCTCACCTCAAACCTTGCTTACTCAGAAATCTGATGTCGTTGATTCTACCTTTAAGTTTTTGGAACTTGATATCGACAATATTGATAGGAAAAATCTTGTTCGCAAACAATGGCATAGAGCTCAGCACCTTGCTTCAGTATTTTGGAAACGTTGGAGAGTAGAGTTCCTTAATATGCTACAAAGTCGTCGAAAATGGACCTCTGTTCACAGGAATGTTTCCGAAGGTGACGTTGTTCTCATTCGTGACAAAGAGATTGCTAGAATCAACTGGCCTATGGGTATCGTTACACATGCTCTCCCTAGTGATGATGGTTTAGTGAGAAAAGTTGAAGTTAGGATGATGGTAGATGGAAAGCCGAAGACATTTCTGCGTCCAATCAGTGAAATTGTACTTCTCATTGAATCATCGTGAATTATGATGTAACATGCATTGTGTATAGAATCTGTATTGATAATTTTTCTAAGATCACAATATTTTGAATTGTTTGTAAATGAAAGATACATTGTAATTTTTCTCAAATTTGTCAAGAATCATGCAATTTGAATATGTATTATGCTGTTAACTTTTTATGTAAATGGTATTTTTTGTGATATTTTTTGGAATATCAGGCGAGGAGTGTGCCGGAACGATTTCCGGAAAATTTTGTCATTTTCTTTCCGACTTCGGTCTCTTTGTTATTTGCACAATCACATTTCCTGTAAAGACGCAGATGTTTTTAGCGACAAAACTTCTCTCCTTTTGACTAAATATAAGCACAGTGTAAGTTATTTTGGTCATGAATATTTTAATATACTCCTATATTTATCAGATTTTTCTTCCCTGGTTAATTGCCGCGCGATAACGGCATTTTTTATAGAAATTACACATAGGTTCACTCGCCTGGTATGTTTGATTGCAATTTCGATTTGTTTTACTATTATTGTGTACTACAATATACCTTAAATCTTTGTTTGATGTCATTGATATTTGGTAACAGTATCATATTTTTCCTACACATAAAAATTGATGAGGTTTTCTAGGTATTCATGCAACTTACACACATACATGTACATTGACTATGTTTTGAAGTATGGAGCGCCATTCCAGACACGTCCTTCATCATTTTATTTTTGTAAATGTTTTTATTTAGCATCTCCTCACTAGAATTTATGTTTTGTCATGTATGGTATACATTAAGTTTATTTTATCTCATATTAAGTACTATTGAATATGTCATTGATGTTATTTTGTATTTTTATATGGCACACATGTGTACATGTACATTTATTCACATGGCTGGTAGCTGTATGGTTCTGTTTGGTACGGTCTAACCTTGTATAATGCTTTATCCATAGCAGAAATTATAATTGACAATTTCATGAAACTAAAACACTCATTTTATCAATCCGCAGTTGTCATATTAAATTATTGCAATTTTGAATTGTAATTTGGATGTCCTATTGGTACAACTTTGCCTTTTATACATGTTAGTAATAATTTGTTATTTTTATATGCAAATGTAAGGAAACTTTGTGTACATTTTTGTTTATTTTTTCTTTACAGCTTTTCACCACATACTTTCATCACACTTTATTAGATGTACTTCCACAATAAAGTTTACATGATTATGCTGGTTAGCTGTCTGCATTATTTCTCATCGCCATTTACTAGTGATAGATATAGAGAGGCAGCACAGTTGCACTTCAATTGAACAGGTCTTTCTGAGAACTTATGTAAGAACCTATAAATCTTCCTGATATATTGTTATCAATTGCATTCAGTATATATAATATGGATATCATGTCAAGTAATCTTTTTGTTTCTCGTTCAGATCTAGATGGCGTTTTAAGGAACAGGAACAATGTTTCCTTGATGGGGTTTGTTGATGGTATCTCCATTTTCAAATCTAGTGGATTTTCTGTTTGGCCAGTTTATTTGACCATTAATTAACTTCCGCCTCATCTGAGGTAAATTCTAACAAACAAACATACCCGTAACCAGACTTTTTCAAGAGGGGGTTTGAAAATATTAAACCAATGTTTCAGCTGGTTCTTCCCTATTTTGATCAAAATTTCTTGTCGGAAGGGGGGATGTTTCTGAATTCCCTCAAGATTTAAGTTTCATTAAGAACATGTGAGTGAGTGAGTTGGTGTTTTACGCCCGTGCAACGCTATATAGGTTATTTACAGGCGATGAACATGAAAAGGATGATAAAATGAATATGAAATGGTGATAATAAATGAAATATGGGGATGGGGTGGGACACAAAGGACCGGTTTATTTTGAAGAACCACAGGAAAAGGGGAGAGGTGGGTAGGGGCGAAAAATTTAGCCTATGTGGTGCACTACTTGGGGGTCCACAAAGGGGTCTTTTACGTGCATGAAGCGTGGCACTCTTCACACACGTTGGCCCACCATGGTCGGCGGTCAGGGTTTCCGTATTATAGACCTGACAGCCCCCGCGGACGAGGGCTACCCTATTCAGCCACCTAGGGTACACACTTGGTCGCTCTGTGGGCTGAGCACTCACCCGATATCAGAATCCCAAGGCCCTTAGTCGCCTCTTACGACAAGCTAAGCTCTGCTGCGGGCCTATTCGCCACCCGGGCCCCGCACGGGACTAGAACATGTAATAACAGTTTAGATTAGATAATGTGCAAACCCTTTATACAGGAGTGAGTGAGTTGGTGTTTTACGCCCGTGCAACGCTATATAGGTTATTTACAGGCGATGAACATGAAAGGATGATACAATGAACATGAAATGATGATGATAAATGAAATATGGGGATGGGATGGGGACACAAAGGACCGGTAAATTTTGAAGAACCACAGGAAAAGGGGAGAGGTGGGTAGGGGCGGAAAATTTAGCCTATGTGGTGCACTACTTGGCGGTCCACAAAGGGGTCTTTAACGTGCATGAAGCGTGGCACTCTCCACACACGTTGTACAGGATATTGAAAACTTAATGTTTAGAAGGTCTCGACAGGAATAATCACAAGTATTACGGCTCTTCCTAGCGGACTGGCCGAAATGCTGTGATACATTGTAATTCCTGTCTCTTGCCTTCTAAACATCTAATATTCTATATATTTGCAGCTCAATGTAGTAGCTGGACGACTAATTATAAAAGATTCAAAATGTACACTATATAAATTGTCAATTGTGAGGCCATTTAAATCATTTTACAGATTTATCTACAGTCGCATTTCAATGATTCTAATAAACTACTCTCCAAGTGTTAATTTCATATTTAATAGGTCCTACGAACAGTTTCAGTAATGCAATCCCTGCCTGAATTGGTCAAGAAGATAGAGGTTGGCTCAGAAATCAAGAATCTTTACAACGCTTTGAAAGGAAATAGACCAAAAATGTAATTATTTTTTTATCAGTCTTTCAATGGTATCTAAAAAAAATAAAAAATAATAGGTAATGAACTAGAAAGAGGAATTAATCAACACTAATAATATAATAGGTAATACCTAAACAAAAACAGGACAACGCACTCAACAAGAATTCGACTATTAAAAATAGATTTAAAATAATTGATTTTATGTGATACTTCATCTAAAAATGCACTTTTTTGAAAAAAAACTACTACATTATACAAACTGTTGCATTACCAGGCTATCCTTAAAAAGTATGTTTCCTGTTTACCCTAACAACATTTTTTGATGCGAGTACGATGTTAACTATTATTTTTTTTCATTGCATAAGTGCTTTATTTTGAAAGAAAATGTGCTGAAAAAACAACTAAAAAATGTCTTCTTTATTTTCTTTTTATGAGATGTGTTGAAGAAATAGGAAATGGACTAGTAGCTGTTGGGTCACAGCGTCTCATCACAATTTAGGAACTTCCACCGCAAGTGGCAGTAAACCTGGCAGATTAGTTCCCCATTTTGATGGAATAATTCATGTTTTTGATAGGTTGTTACTTTACAACCAAATGATTCACAGTGTCACATACCAAAGGGTGGAACAGAGAAATAGTTACACTGTTGAATATTTGTGTAATACTGACTACAAATATGAACAAATTGTTACATTTTACAGATTAATTCTACTGCTCTGCAGTGTAAGTGTGGTAAACCAGCAGAATATTTTGCTGTTATCACGCCTCTGTCATGCTTACCGTTATCTTTTGTAAGTGTTGACCTTACAGGACACAGTATGAGTCATACTAAGTGTGTTAAAAGGGGAAATACAGAACATATAGAGCTTGTACATGTTCAATGTATTCATGCTAAAGTGTTGTTTGCTGACTTTGATGATAGTAAATACTTTTCTGTTGTCACAAAATTTCCCAACCTTATTGAAAAGGATTTATTTTAAACAATCGGTATTGAGTGTTGTGGCAGATATAGTTCGAATCTGTTCGTCATTATAGTTTATTCTATAATATAGCCTTTACCGCTGAAATCGAAGTAACTTTGAAATAGGGTATACTATACATTTTCAAGTAAAAAAATAGTAGTTTGCATTATTAGTAAAATTTAAGATGAGGAGATGCTAGTTAGTGTTAGTTTTTCATGAAGGAAGTGTGGTATCGTCACAAAAACTTTGTATCGTCACTTTGTCCGATACTTGCGGGAAAATTGTATTATGTCTTCTGGACATATTCTTCCTTCTAGATATTGTTTGTAATTCAATGACATGTCTAACATTACCTGTTAGAAAAAGGGAACGCACTTCTATTACATATATGATTTGATAAAGAAGTAAAAGTCTGAGATTTGGTGTAATTAATTAAGAGTTCTTTTAAATATAACATTAAGAGTTCTTTCAAAAAGAATATATAACTCAAAATTGTTCGACTTTATTGAAAAAGTTTTTTTAGAAAACAATTAGTTTTCAAGAAATATTTTTGGGAAAACACAGTAAAACACCTCTAGAATTTTCATTGAAAATGCACTGAAATTTTTTAAACATAGATATTTGGAATAGTTAAAAAAATTTAAAGGGTGATTATAAGGACGTTCTGTGTAATGGTGGTGCAATGGGGTTGACTAATTATTTATGTTTTTTGGGTATTTAAATGTTTTAATGCATTTCGGATGGAGAAAGGCAGAGAAATCTGAAAATATTTAAATATGGATATTCATGAAACTGCATGCCCAGAAAAAAAACCCAGATGATACCCAGACAGTATCTGGATATTCCTTAAGGTGGCTCATCCCTTTTACAACGCGCAACGTTATGCGCATTGCGGTTGAAAAATTATTTGGGACGTTTCGGAACGTATTTTTGACGTTACAATCGAAATTTACGCTAAATCGTCGACGAAATGAAAGAACGTAAAAAACTAAACGTCCGTCGCTAACAGGAATGTTTGAGAATTGCAAGACCGCATCTTCCGTTAGAAGTTAATGGAAAAGTGATTCGAAGAAAATTGTCTTTTAGAAAAGCGATGTTTTACATAAAATTAGGAAAGCCGTTTAATAAAATGACATCTGTTTCCATTCTATAAAAAGACATTTCATCGTATGTTCCATTGTCGTTCTACTGCTATTAAACTGTCTCCGAGCATTTCTAAAACGAGTAGATCGTTGTCCTTTAAAGTAGTGCCAACTGTTTGGGTTTTCAGTCCCTTTTAATAAGCAATAAAATACCTCCCCTCTTTTTGAAAAAATAAATAAATAAAAAGCCCGATTCTGTAGATGTTAGATATCTGCATTATCTATAACCTGTCACACAGTCATTATATCCTCCGTTCGGTTTGGTGTTTGTCCGTTCGTGTCCGCCATATCCGAGATAACGACAAATTAATCCGTTCAAACCCACATTTTCTTGAAAAGTTTATACATACAGTTGTTTCAGTTTTTTTTATCTATAGCCTTTTACGCCAAAATCGTCGACAGTTTTTAAAAAGTACGCCTAAATAAAACAAACTATAGTAAGTTTTATGAATAGTATTTTTTTTGTAAAGGTGACAAAACCAATGCGATACAGAAGTATCTGAAAACTGTTTGTCATATGAACAATTTTAATTCATTGTCATGGACCAAAATGCTTGACAGAATTTTCTAAGTACGGACAGGAGTTTGAATCCCCGCGAAAATGGAACAAAAGGGGATAATCGATTTCAAAAAGATCAGTCAAAACAGATAGTCATGAAAAAGCAGATGGATCATGGTTCAAATTAGGTATACAGATCGAGATGATGTAATACGTTAAACGGGTGTATATTTCCTCTTATTTATGATAACAATACAAGTAGTTGCTTGATTAAAGGACAAACAAACAAAAATGAACTTCTTACTCACAGGGCTTATTATTAAAAAAACACAGCATTATATTTTTCATTACAAATCAGACGTATACCTGTGGGTCTCCCGCATAAAGCAAAAAAAAAAAAGAGAGCAGTATAACAGAAGTAAAAAAAGACATGAAGAGGCATCCAACTATATGAGACCCCTACCAAAGACAGCTTACCAAATATTGAAAGCCTACAACTTTCTTGATATCTTTAGGATTTTGGTTTTGAATCATACGCATTGTATTTTTTTAATCACAGATTTTGGTTTGGAATCATACGCATTGTATTTTTTTAATCAAGGGCCAATTCATTTGTAAACCGGCGATCAGCAATCACTGGTCATATTGAAGGCTGTTTGTTGTTTTTCATTGAGATTTTGTTTAAATTGTCATGATTGCGGGTTGCAGCGCATACATTTATTCTTCTATTTACGAAAATGCGTTGCGTCGGCGAACAAAAAACATAGAACGAAAAAAAGTTCCGTACAAAACTATAATGTGTTTTAATGAATATCGTAACGGGTGTTCACTCTCAATACAAGATTGGTATTGATATTCAGTAGTTGTTGTCTCTTTTGTTTTATCTCTTTTGGCAGTCGGATGCTCCATTGGAACCTCTGCTTCTTTCAATAGAATTTCCCATAGGTTATAGTTGTTTTTGATTATTTCTTCAGGTACAAATAACTGAAGTCCGAAAATGTTATCGGTCAGGGTTTGTTATTTCGCAAATAAATATATTATACCCCCACTCATAAGAGAGCGGGCTATATTGCAATCACCTTGTCCGTCCGTCCGGTTCAATTTCTCTGCTTCTACCGAATGGATTGGTTTCAAATTTATTACACAGCTTCAGCATGATAAGTTATACCGTGCCTCCCCTTTCCAGGTAAGTCCGTCATCTACTTCCTGTTTTCCGAGCCGACTTTGACTTTTTAAGGGTAATAAAATTGAAATGTGAAATTTTTCGTAAAATATTTCTCGGCTTCTACTGGATGGATTGGTTTCAAATTTGGTACACAGCTTCAGCATGATGAGTTATACCGTGCCTCCCCTTTCCAGGTCAGTCCATCATCAACTTCCTGTTTTCTGAGCCGACTTACTTAAGACTTTTTTATGGGTAAAAAAAATAGACAATTTTTCGTAACAGATTTCTCGGCTTCTACAGAAGGGATTTATTTCAAATTTGGTACACAGCTTCAGCATTATGAGTTGTACTGTGCCTCCCCTTTCCAGGTCAGTCCGTCATCTACTTCCTGTTTTCTGAATGGTCTAGTGGGGGTATGCTTAGCACGACTTAGTGCAATCCCTTGTTTTATTTTTGCAATATTTGTTCTGATGTTTCGGTATCATACATGTATATGACGAAAATAGACCAAGAACATGTAGAATAAGAACTTCCCATTGTGCAAATATCTACACTAAAACTGAAGTAAATTAATCAAGACAAGTCAACATGAAGGACCGGATGATCATAAATAAAAACAAATTGTGTCTATGTCTGTGGTCTAGCTGTCTGTTCACCCCTAACATAAACACTTGTGCATTCATATCCTATTAGAAAGCAGCTTTACAATTACAAACAAAATCGAAATTCAATTGCCATTACAGATTAGAAAATTTCAAGCTCAAAATATCAGTTTAGCAATGTTGTGTTACCTTTAACCTAGATCTTACACATATATGCAAGTGCAATGACACTGCAAACGGCCATTATTTGGCAAATTCGTTTTTTTTTGACAAGATGCGTGTCAAAAACAGAATTTCCCCCCCCCCCCTTTTCTGTGATCAATCAACCTTGAAGTTGATGAGATAGGTCTGTTTTTTTATATCCTGATCATATGTATATGTATATAAAGTTTAATGATAATAAGATAACTTCCTTCATGGTAAAGTAGTACAAACCTGTAAGTAAACATGATTTGCGACAAAAGGACCCTTACACTTTAGTAATAAGGGCAACAAAATTGATCTTGCACATTTGTTTTCCTAACTTGAACATCCCATGAATGACAATGGATGCATCAGGAATAATATTTTATCAGTTGTGACTTCAACACTGAACAATGTATCTTATGTATTCATCGTCACAAGGATGGAAATCTTTATGCTTTATTCATGTTACAATGTATTTTTAAAATCTATTCTTCAGAAATAAACAATTTATTTAATTTTGTCTGTCACTGTGCTCTGTACTGTAGCTTTTAAATGTCATTGTTCCATGCTTCTCATTATCAAAATGTAGAAATCCTCCATGTTCAAATCTGTGAAAGAAAAGCACAAGGCTATAAAAAGACAGAATCAATATATTATATAATACGATATATAACTTATTAGTATTACAAACATTGAGCATAATGTAGCTTATTTACAGGTGATCACAGATGATCTTGGGTATTTTTTTTTCATACCACAAATTCATTTGTAACATGTACATTTTGTTTATCATCTGTGGGTATTTTTTTTCATACCACAAATTCATTTGTAACATGTACATTTTGTTTATCATCTGTGGGTATTTTTTTTCATACCACAAATTCATTTGTAACATGTACATTTTGTAGATAAACAAACACAAAATCCATACACATTGCTACATACGTGTATGTTAATCCTCTATAACCAAATATGATTGCAATAAAACATTTACCATTTTAAGGGTGTTATTCCTTGGATCATGATACAAAATGCAATTAAGAATAGAAATATTTTCTTTTGACATTTGATGTTTGAAGGAAAGCACCACAATATTTATCCTTTCATGTTAGATATTTAAGAAATGGATTCATTTAATTTCTTTAAACATGAATAGGGGACGACGATATGATTTTGAGGGGGGCTGGCAGTTTTTGTAAACAAATATGCTGGCCTGGAAAAAGTTGAAAATAAATAATCTGGCCTCTGTTTGCAAGAAAATAAATAATCTGTCCCAAGATCATTGCTCAACCGAGCACCACATAGGCTAAATTTTCCGCCCGTACCCACCTCTCCCCTTTTCCTGTGGTTCTTCAAAATTTACCGGTCCTTTGTGTCCCATCCCACCCCCATATTTCATTTATCATCATTTCATGTTCATTGTATCATCCTTTTCATGTTCATCACATGTAAATAACCTATTTAGCGTTGCACGGGCGTAAAACACCAACTCACTCTATTTTGCTATATACAATACTAAAAATTCGTGTTACAGATTACCTTTTTTATTCTATTTTCTTGGTCAGATTATTTATTTCCAAGTTTTTTTTTTCCAGACCAGAATATTTATTTACAAAACTGTCATTTATTTCCAAGTTTTTTTTCCAGGCCAGAATATTTATTTACAAAACTGTCAGGCCCCCTCCTCTCAGAATCAAATGGTCCCCTTACAGTTACGGGCAATATTCTGAACAAAATAATTGCTTTTTAAAATCGTTTGACTACGCAGGTTACTAGCTTGTCATGGGTTGCTTGTTGCTATTAATGAAATTCAATACCTTTTGATCTTTCAGCTTCTTAGGCGTTTATTCATTTACGCCTCTTTTTTTTAAACTGACTCCATCTTTGGAACGCAGTTGCGTGTAGTGACGTAAAGATGACGTAAGATCAGGTAAACTGGCGGAATAAACCGAAAAACTTACAGAAAAAAAAATATATTTTACAAATAAATGTGTAAATACAAATGACAACAAAGTTCCAGACAATAAATTTTGCTACGCCTGACGCGTGTTTCGTCTATTCAAGACTTACCAGAGCCGCTCTACCAAAAATATTGAAAATGTCAAACACTATATGAACATGAAGAGCATAGAACAATAAAACCAAAAAAACTAAACTGGGGAACCAAATTATTACTAAGATAATCAACCTATGTCTGGGGTAGGAAGAACCTTAGGGTTTAGACAATTTTGAAATTTAGACGGATAATTTAAAGCTTTGTAAATTTTACAAAATAAAGTGTATAACTTAAGTGAACTTTGTTGTCATTTGTATTACAAATTAAAGTGTATAATTTACATATTAAAGTGTAAAATTTACAGACAGTTGGACCCGTATTAGCCCCTTTTGACCCTTTTTTTCTTAAAATAACAAGGGCCACTTAACCTAAATGTGATAAAAAGCTACCTCTAGTAGATATAAGCATCATATTAAAACTTCATAACAGCTAAATTTCTTGTGAAAAAACATTTGCCTTTACCAACTATTAAAAATGGCGTTTTTGGCCCTTCGTCCCCTATTATCTGAAAAACAGTAAGAGATATTGCAAATCCAATTGAAAAACGCGGGCAGGAATTTTCGCAAGGATTCAAATGAAAAAAAAGATTTTGAAAATCGGACAACAAATAAAATAGTTGATTATTTGGGCGTGGCCCATCTTTGGCCCCCTCTAGCAACATAACGGTATATTATACATCAACACCATCGACTTATTTAGTTGACAGAATTTAATGAGGAATTCAATAAAAAAAGAATTTTCAAAATCGAATGAAAAATAAAGATTCTACAACAGTTTTGACAATACACCCGTTTTAACCCTTTTTTCTTTAACGGTAGGGGCCACCAACCTTAAATACAATAGGAACCTTCCTCTTGTGGTTACAAATATCATCAAAATTTCATAACAATTGGTCAATATTTACTCAAGCTATCGCACGGAAACTAAATGACCCCAGACGACGACAACAACGACGTCGTCATAACATAATACGATCGCAAAAATTATAGATAACTCACGCTTCCAAATTTCCCATGATTTCTTCCTTTTCTGTAGTTGCGGTCTGTCCATTGGGACTGTGGGCTCTGTAGAAAGAAGCTGAATTAAATAAACAGCATGAGTACATTGTCTTCAAGAAATAATCATGACAGTGTGGAAATGCAAAGTGGTCGAAACATGTCTTTATGCTTTATTTCCGATTGTTAAATTCAAAATTGTTTAAGACACCAGGTTTCATTCTTTGTAATGCACATGGTCGATATCCTCAGTGCTGGATTTGGCTTCCTTATTAGAGCATTTGGATTTAAGTACTTTTCGTTCCCAATTGTTTTTGGTTTTTGACCTTCCAATGTTTTGATTCAAATGCTACTGATGAGAGGTAAAAATATTTAATGAATGGTTGCTTGATTGCTATTTTAAAGTTTCTTTGACCTTCATGCTCTGACAGATATAACCTCAAAACCATTGAATGTCAAATTCTTGCAACAGTTTTTATGTAAGTAACGATGTCTCCATTACTTTGATCAAAAACATTAATGAGAATACAAGAAGAACAACACACCCCATGTCATATATTATGGAAATGGTCCTTTTACTTATTACAAAACATAAATTTGGTTAGATTTTAATACCATGGAGTTTGGATATATGATTAAGGGCACCATGCTACATACATCGTATTGGAACGTACAGTTATTTTGATCGGACACCAAACAAAAACCGTTAAAGATACTATTACAAATACCAAAACGCGGGTATAAACGATTAATTTGGATATGCTATATATCGATATTTCAAGGAGTAACCTCTCATCAGTAGCATTTAAATCAAAACATTGGAAGGTCAAACCCAAACTGTTGAAAACGAAAAGTACTCAAAACCAAAAAGTTCTAACAAGGAAGCCAAATCCAGCACCTAGGATATCGACCATGTGTATTACAAGGAAAGAAACCTGGTGTTTTAAACAATTTAGAATTTAAAAATCGGACATTTCAGCAACAAAATATTAGAAATTTTATGGTAAATCGTGTCAGACAAGTCTGACGACCAGGCTTGTGATTACCCTCGGGGACCTCTGGTCCACCAGCAGCGGTTATCGCCCAGTGGTTTCAAAATTACAAATACCAAAACGCGGGTATAAACGATTAATTTGGATATGCTATATATCGATATTTCAAGGAGTAACCTCTCATCAGTAGCATTTAAATCAAAACATTGGAAGGTCAAACCCAAACTGTTGAAAACGAAAAGTACTCAAAACCAAAAAGTTCTAACAAGGAAGCCAAATCCAGCACCTAGGATATCGACCATGTGTATTACAAGGAAAGAAACCTGGTGTTTTAAACAATTTAGAATTTAAAAATCGGACATTTCAGCAACAAAATATTAGAAATTTTATGGTAAATCGTGTCAGACAAGTCTGACGACCAGGCTTGTGATTACCCTCGGGGACCTCTGGTCCACCAGCAGCGGTTATCGCCCAGTGGTTTCAAAATTACAAATACCAAAACGCGGGTATAAACGATTAATTTGGATATGCTATATATCGATATTTCAAGGAGTAACCTCTCATCAGTAGCATTTAAATCAAAACATTGGAAGGTCAAACCCAAACTGTTGAAAACGAAAAGTACTCAAAACCAAAAAGTTCTAACAAGGAAGCCAAATCCAGCACCTAGGATATCGACCATGTGTATTACAAGGAAAGAAACCTGGTGTTTTAAACAATTTAGAATTTAAAAATCGGACATTTCAGCAACAAAATATTAGAAATTTTATGGTAAATCGTGTCAGACAAGTCTGACGACCAGGCTTGTGACTACCCTCGGGGACCTCTGGTCCACCAGCAGCGGTTATCGCCCAGTGGTTTCAAAATTACAAATACCAAAACGCGGGTATAAACGATTAATTTGGATATGCTATATATCGATATTTCAAGGAGTAACCTCTCATCAGTAGCATTTAAATCAAAACATTGGAAGGTCAAACCCAAACTGTTGAAAACGAAAAGTACTCAAAACCAAAAAGTTCTAACAAGGAAGCCAAATCCAGCACCTAGGATATCGACCATGTGTATTACAAGGAAAGAAACCTGGTGTTTTAAACAATTTAGAATTTAAAAATCGGACATTTCAGCAACAAAATATTAGAAATTTTATGGTAAATCGTGTCAGACAAGTCTGACGACCAGGCTTGTGATTACCCTCGGGGACCTCTGGTCCACCAGCAGCGATTATCGCCCAGTGGTTTCAAAATTACAAATACCAAAACGCGGGTATAAACGATTAATTTGGATATGCTATATATCGATATTTCAAGGAGTAACCTCTCATCAGTAGCATTTAAATCAAAACATTGGAAGGTCAAACCCAAACTGTTGAAAACGAAAAGTACTCAAATTCAAAAAAGTTCTAACAAGGAAGCCAAATCCAGCACCTAGGATATCGACTATGTGTATTACAAGGAAAGAAACCTGGTGTTTTAAACAATTTAGAATTTAAAAATCGGACATTTCAGCAACAAAATATTAGAAATTTTATGGTAAATCGTGTCAGACAAGTCTGACGACCAGGCTTGTGATTACCCTCGGGGACCTCTGGTCCACCAGCAGCGGTTATCGCCCTATTGGGAATGGATGAATTGAAATTCACTGGTATTCAGGGTTTCAAAATCAAACATGAGCAAAGTTTATTTTTTTTTAGAGTCAAGTTACACTTCTAAACACAACATTACAAAAATGAGTTACCTTCATATTTAAAATATTTAATAGAATCTAGTAAAAATTTATCAGTTTGAAATGCTGTATCTTCTGCTAAGTCTGACCTACAAAACTGGTTCAAACTATTATAACAAAGGAAGCAACACCTTACTATTTTGTTCTTATCAAGATCTTTATCTAAATCTAAATCAATTATTCTCAAATATTTATCAAACAAGTCAACTTTTTCTTGTGTATTGGTATATACCTCTTCTGTGATCCTTGATTACAAACAAAGCAAATATCTTTCATTGGTCTCAAGAGAGCATTATAATGGACATGACATAAACAGAGACAGAAGATTCTTCTGGAAGCTGGTCAACTTTAACCTGAAATATCTGCTCGAAAAGAAGGTATATGAATATCTGTAA
Organism: Arcuatula senhousia; assembly: GCA_963971305.1. NCBI lineage: Eukaryota > Metazoa > Mollusca > Bivalvia > Mytilida > Mytilidae > Arcuatula > Arcuatula senhousia. The sequence goes on along the minus strand of OZ020308.1, from coordinate 52,827,237 downwards.
AAATGGAAACCATTCTCATCACAGAGTTTAAAGTGATGTCAAAATCATTTTAGTTTATCATCGCAACCTTTCTTACTCTTTTTTTTTTTCATCTGGTTCACTACATTCAGCATGCTCAGAGTTTGATGGTTTAATTTCTCTTTGAAATTGCAACTCACTCTTTCTTCAAATACAAGAGGAATCTGAAATAACTCATTTTGAATAAACATAATCATAGAATGACAAGTTACACTCTTTCTTTTGTTGAAGGTGAATATACCTATCAACATTTTATTTTGCAAACAAAACACGACCCAGGATCTCTTTCTGGATGGACCTTTGAACAAGTATTCCGTCTCTACATGATGGTCTCATGAAATAAAACAAAGCTCAAAGTTAACAATACATACACCATACACAAAAAGGTGCATAATGGGTTCACATACATGACAGGATAATGAGGCATTAAAAAGATTGGAAAATAACAACATATAAAATAACAATAATCCAAGAACAATAATAAGAATTCACTAGTTTATACAAGAATGTTATTAGTTAATAACTTCAAGTACATTATGTACATGCTGTGAATATACAGCTGTGCAAAAATTCTAGAAAAAAAACCTCTAGACAACTTTAACCTGGGATTATGAGGTGTTTTCTTTTAACAGCGCATAAGTTTAGAAGTAACACTCGGGAGGCATTCACAATATTGGGCACTGCCTGCAAGGATCGCCGTAGCCAATTGGAATACGACCAGACACTGGTCAAGATATGACAAAATTTTTGTCTCAGTCGAATGTGACAGTATCATTGAAATCTTTGCGTTTTTTGTGGTCCTGCCTTGTTTTTATACGGCTTCATTCACATTAAAGACCCTCTCGTGGACCGCCAAGGAGCCCTACCCACCTGTCCCCTCTTCCTGTGGTTCTTCAAAATGTTTCCCATCTTCATTTCATGTTCATTTTATCATCCTTAATCACCAGTTAGTTAGTTAGTTAGTTAGTTATTGCTTTACTCCCAAGCAGCACGATTTCGGCTATATCCGGGAGATGAACATGAAAATGGTGATACAATGAACATGAAATGATGATGAGGTGGAGGAAATAGGGACACAAGGCCAATCTGGTAGGAGAGTTTTGACTGCCACTGGAAAAAGGAGTGATGGGTAGGGACGGAAACTTTTTCCTCCTGCATGGGGATCCTACGGGTCCTACTCTTACCGAGACCTGCAGCAGGGTTCTTTAACGTGCGAGGAACGCGACATTTTTCCCAACACGGTGCACCACTATGGTTTGCGGTCAGGTTTTCCGCATAATCGCCTGACGACCCCGCATCTCTCGATGTCAGGGCTGCCCCATTCAACCACCTGGGGCACACATCTCAGTCGCTTTGTGGGCAAAGCGGCCTGACCCCGATGTCAGGTTTCTGAGCGCTCTTTAGTGGACTGTTACCGACAAGCTTAGCGCATAAGTGTAGAAGTACCACTCGGGAGGCATTCACAATATTGGGCGCTGCCTGCAAGGATTGCCGTAGCCAATTGGAATACGACCAGACACTGGTCAAGATTTGACAAAATTTTTGTCTCAGTCGAATGTGACAGTATCATTGAAATCTTTGCGTTTTTTGTGGTCCTGCCTTGTTTTTATACGGCTTCATTCACATTAAAGACCCTCTCGTGGACCGCCAAGTAGCCCTACCCACCTGTCCCCTGTGACGGGACACTAAGCAATCAACAATCAATCAATTAAAAAACCTCTTCCTGTGGTTTCCGTCCCGTGCGGGGCCCGGGTGGCGAATAGGCCCGCAGCAGAGCCTAGCTTGTCGTAAGAGGCGACTAAGGGTCTTGGGATTCTGACGTCGGGTCAGTGCTCAGCCCACAGAGCGACCAAGTGTGTACCCTAGGTGGCTGAATATGGTAGCCCTCGTCCGCGGGGGTTGTCAGGTCTATAATACGGAAACCCTGACCGCCGACCATAGTGGGCCAACGTGTGTGGAGAGTGCCACGCTTCATGCACGTAAAAGACCCCTTTGTGGACCGCCCAGTAGTGCACCACATAGGCTAAATTTTCCGCCCCTACCCACCTCTCCCCTTTTTCTTGTGGTTCTTCAAAATTTATCGGTCCTTTGTTTCCCACCCCATCTCCATATTTCATTTATCATCATCATTTCATGTTCATTTTATCATCCTTTTCATGTTCATCGCCTGTAAATAACCTATATAGCGTTGCACGGGCGTAAAACACCAACTCACTCACTCACCTGTGGTTCTTCAAAATGTTTCCCATCTCACCACCATATTTCATTTATCATCATCATTTCATGTTTATTTTATCATCCTTAATCACCAGTTAGTTAGTTAGTTATTGCTTTTCTCCCAAGCAGCACGATTTCGGCTTTAGCCGGGAGATGAACATGAAAATGGTGATACAATGAACATGAAATGATGATGAAGTGGAGGAAATAGGGACACAAGGCCAATCGGGTAAGAGAGTTTTGACTGCCACTGGAAAAAGTAGTGATGGGTAGGGACGGGAAATTTGGCCTCCTGCATGGGGATCCTACGGGACCTACTCTTACCGAGACCTGCAGCAGGGTTCTTTAACGTTCGAGGAACGTGACACGGTGCACCACTATGGTTTGCGGTCAGGTTTTCCGCATTATCGCCTGACGACCCCGCATCTCTCGATGTCAGGGCTGCCCCATTCAACCACCTGGGGCACACATCCCAGTCGCTTTGTGGGCAAAGCGACCTGACCCCGATGTCAGGTTTCTGAGCGCTCTTTAGTGGACTTTTGCCGACAAGCTTAGCGCTGCTGCGGGCCTATTTGCCTCCCGGGCCCCGCACGGGAGTCCTTAATCACCAACTTCACTCAACATCACGTTAATTTCATTAGCAATTGTGCTTACGCTCTTGTCGGACATTCCTCCACATCAAATTTATTGTTAAAAGATCTGAGATGCTTGACTTCTCCTGTTAGTTGTTCTGTAATGCATCTAATTAATGGTTAATTCCATCCACTATGGCTGTTTTTCAAGATTTTTTTAATGGAAGCCGAACAGTTGTATGGTTCAATTCAGGTCACCCGTAATCAAAATTTTAATAACAACACGGAAAGAGTTAAATGAAGCCTTCATTGTTCTTGCTGCTCTATCTATGTCCCTAACAGCTTCTACTGGTTTGTATAGTTTATTTTATGTCACTTACTGTTTTAATCTTATTCTACAATTGTGTAGTATCATTAATAATGTTTTCAAGGGCTTTAATTTTGATTTCTGTTTAATTTTTCCATTTTGTGTAGAAAAAAACACTACAATACTGAAAAAAAATCGTGAAGGGCCTTTTCAAATGAATTTTAATATGTACATTATGACATGCTGCAAAGCAACTGAGCAACATTTCTGAACTGTACTGTTATTACTAAAAAGAAATAGTTGAGCGTTCACAAGAAATAATTGACGTACAGTCAGACAAAGTCATTGATTTGTAGTGTAATGTGCTATACATTTATATTTATAGTTGACAACAATAGTAAAATGAAAGATTCATTTAGTAATTAAATATAGCGAATCAAAACATATAATTGTGACAAAGACACAGACTGATACATGAACATAGATTAAAGATTTCTTTAAGCAGTCATTATACATGCAATAGCCTTCTATATAATAGTGTAAATAGCATCCTTTATACATTTTTCAAAAAGTATTTAGTAAGGCTTAATTTTTTCCCAGGATGTACGCCATCATTATTGTTCAAGCTACCATTTATAGAGTACATGTATCTGTTATTATTCCATATTGCTTTTCTACCTCTAACAAAGTACTGACTAACTTTTAAGGTATCAAAACCTGTTAATTTGGTCTGTTATTTTTTGTCAATATCGACAATTTCTTTATCAAAATCATTATTCCATTCGGGTAAAGATACAGAGCGACCAAGTGTGTACCCTAGGTGGCTGAATAGGGTAGCCCTCGTCCGCGGGGGTTGTCAGGTCTATAATACGGAAACCCTGACCGCCGACCATAGTGGGCCAACGTGTGTGAAGAGGGCCACGCTTCATGCACGTAAAAGACCCCTTTGTGGACCGCCCAGTAGTGCACCACATAGGCTAAATTTTCCGCCCCTACCCACCTCTCCCCTTTTCCTGTGGTTCTTCAAAATTTACCGGTCCTTTGTTTCCCACCCCATCCCCATTTTTCATTTATCATCATCATTTCATGTTCATTTTATCATCCTGTTCATGTTCATCGCCTGTAAATAACCTATATAGCGTTGCACGGGCGTTAAACACCAACTCACTCACTCACTATGACTGGGCAATCTATAAATTAAATATCTGCCTTTTCGTATTTACAAACAATTGCAATAGCTCTTTTATACTGTTCAAAAATATCACCAATGACAGACAAGCCTTTACTTCTAAGTGAAAGGTACTTTCCTGTTGTTTGTTTTTTAGTTATGTTGCAAGTCCCAATCCAAAAATATATCATAATACTTACGCATCTATAACAACAAGACGGTGGTCGTACAAGGAGGTGTAATATGGGCTCTACTATTTTAGACTCTTTGTATTCGAATCAGTTCAAGAAATTACCAACATTTTGATCTTAAACTATCAGAGCTTCCGAATTAAGAATTTTACTCATGTTTGAACCTTGAAACACTGAAGAAATGTGATTTAGTACTGAAAAGCTTTATTCTAAGTGTGAACTGTTATAACCAAACTGGCCGAAAAAACAAAAAAAAACATTACTAGTTGAAATAAAAATAAACAATAAAAGCAACTACTTTATTATCATAGCAATATCGCTTAGCTGATATATACATCTGAACCCCGGTCTGATTTAACACCCTTGTTCCTGCCGCTTCAAGCCAGTTAAGAGCAAAAGCAACCCAGTTCGATTTATGCGAATTATGGACACACCTGAAATGTAATCATCTTTCGCTTAAAGAATACATATATCTTTTAAACTGCAATGATCACTTTTACTGTACAAACTGTAATGATCGGCTACCAAATTTTAGCGACTCTTACTTTGAAACAACCACGTACCACAGAGATGCCTGCCTCTCCGGTCCCGTGCGGGGCCCGGGTGGCGAATAGGCCCGCAGCAGAGCCTAGCTTGTCGTAAGAGGCGACTAAGGGTCTTGGGATTCTGACGTCGGGTCAGTGCTCAGCCCACAGAGCGACCAAGTGTGTACCCTAGGTGGCTGAATAGGGTAGCCCTCGTCCGCGGGGGTTGTCAGGTCTATAATACGGAAACCCTGACCGCCGACCATAGTGGGCCAACGTGTGTGGAGAGTGCCACGCTTCATGCACGTAAAAGACCCCTTTGTGGACCGCCCAGTAGTGCACCACATAGGCTAAATTTTCCGCCCCTACCCACCTCTCCCCTTTTTCCTGTGGTTCTTCAAAATTTACCGGTCCTTTGTTTCCCACCCCATCTCCATATTTCATTTATCATCATCATTTCATGTTCATTTTATCATCCTTTTCATGTTCATCGCCTGTAAATAACCTATATAGCGTTGCACGGGCGTAAAACACCAACTCACTCACTCACTCACCTGCCTCTCCGTATCTGAGTACCAACTCTTCCCATATTTCATTTATCATCATCATTTCATGTTCGTTGTAACATCCTTTCCATGTTCATCGCCTGTAAATAACCTATATAGCGTTGCACGGGCGTAAAACACCAACTCATTCACTCACTCACTCATCAACATCCGGAGATTCTTATGATCCGTTTTAGGAGATAATTGTTGTTGACATAAAATGATGTTTGCTTTCTTGAACGTAATTAGTGTAAGGAACAAATTTGGAACAATCAAAGATTTCTTTCATAAAAATGTTATTGATATATTTTTTATTACTGAGACCAAATTAGACAATTCTTTCCAAGATTCCCAATTCAGTGTATGCAATTACATCTCAGGAGAACAGACAGGGATAGAATTGGGGGAGGTATCATGGTTTATATGAAATCAAACATAGCGGATGACGGAAAGGCAGACAATAGTTTCTTGAATTCAGAACTGATGGTAAAAGATTTTGTTTTTCAGGTCTATACAAGTCACCATCAGTGACCAACGATGCCTTCATATTTATTGTCGTAAAATTACAACACTGGATATCCTTTCCAAATGAAAACGATAACATCCTAAAAACATTTGCGACATAGTTCCTCTAACTTTTGTTTCAATTGTTTCTAAATTAAAAAGAAAATTATAAATTTCCCTTTTTGCACAGAAATTAAGAAATTTGGCAAAAAATGTTGCAAAAAGACTACTTTTTGGCAAATAAAATAAATTTATTCTTGAAATTGTTTGATTTTACGCAAAACATTTGTAACAAACACACAGTATTTATTAATATATGAAACGTTACAAAATAGATTTATTTTGACAGTTTTATTGATCTTGATACATTTACGAAGGGTTTTTACATATGAGCAGTCTTGGTATATTTTCAAAATACATTTATTTTGTAAGTTTCATACTGTTTCAAAATAAATTTATTTTGAAAGATTCTTACATTCTTACATCCTTAAACCTGCAATATACAGGTCTATAGTTCATGTGCATCTTAAGTTAACAGGTTTCATACATTTACAAAATAAATTTATTTTGACAGATTATTTAATTGTTGGAGAATATTTACATAAACGTTTTATTTTTTACAGTATCACACACATGCACATGTATTATTTAATCATTTAATCAACAATAAAATAATATGTTAAAAAATAAAAAAAAAATTGATACATAACTTGTCATTGCATTATATTGTGAAAAGGGTTTCAAATACATGCAGTAACACTCTTACATACAAGTTCATAAGGATTCATTCAAGGGTGTAACAACAAATTGGTACATCTCATACGTTCCCCAAAAAAATCTTTCTTCGTTATCAGCCACTAGTAGAAAAGTTCAAAATTGAGTTAAAAGATATGGTGGTTAATTGTTTTAATCAGTGTTTGACTGGTCTGCTGTGCTGAGGTGATCACCTCAATATCCCTATTGTGTCTCACAACTATGTTGTGTTCTATGGTCATTACCGGATCATTAGATCGCAATGGAAGAGGGAGGTTTTGTGCCATAAAACCTGGTTTAACCCACCATTTCATTTGAAATGCCTGTACCAAGTCAGGACCGTTGCGATCCACCAATTCTCCGGTTTGACCGATTCGTTTTCGTCATTTTCTCTGGACTATGAGATTGATCATTCAAGTTCGGTAGTTTTGTTATTACCTTTTTCTCAACTTAATTAAAGCAAGTCAATATTTTTTTTTAAATTTTGTCTAGTTTCACTTTCCATTTTCATTTTATCCTCTGCAGAAATACAGATTTTGAAGTTAGTTACGTGGCAACTCATTTTACAAGTTAAAAATGCATCACAGATGTCCTGGATATCTCTAGGGTTTAAGTGAAAACAGTCTTTTTTAAGTACAAAATCTTCGGACAATGTCCCAACTGGAGATTTTGTGTACATAAGGGACTTTCCTTACAGAACGCCAAGGTAAAGCTTTTTATTTGTATACTCAACCAGTGCTATCTGCAAAAATATACATTTAAAAGTTATAAAAAATGTAAATATCAGACGTACGCCCGAAAGTGATTCTGCATTTCATAGAATATCAAATTAATGCTTTGACACCCACACAGTTTGCATTGTGTGTGTGTGTATGCGTGTGTGCGTTGTCGTCCCTTAAAAAATATGGAAAACTTCCTATCTCTATCAATAAGAATAGGGCAGATGATGGTTTGACATACATGCATGTTTTGCCGTCCTTTACCGAATTTGACCGACACTAAACTTTTTGTTGGCAACTTGACAGATGTGCTGTAGCAAGAGAGAACTGCTTACTCCTCTGGGCATATAAGTTCACTCTCGTTTCGACTTGAGTTTCCATTAATGATTGAGATTTGGTAATATGTGTGATTAGTTTGTTCTGTGATTTAGTTTTTGAGTTGATTGTATATATGTATACACATTTTGACTCTTGTAGTTTCGAATTTATGCTCAATTTGATTGCCCCCTTTGGTACACCCTTGCTTTTATGATAACATATAGCTTACCTGTTCAAAAATAACTTCTGGTGACTGAATCTGCGTCTTAAGCTCTAGACATTCAAGTTTTCTTTTCTGAAATATAAAAGAATAATCAACTTTTTAAACGTTTTTCGATGATTTTTAAAATATGTTCTGTTCGGTAGATTTTGTGTTTTCTCGTGCTGTTCTTGTTCATGTTTACCAGTTTTGTCGTTGTCACTCGAATGCCCCAATGGTCTTTGCTTATTTATAGCTTTAAATTACGGTTGAACAAATTTTAGTGAAAGGTAAACAATAAATTTTGAATCACATTATAAATAAATTATTTATTTGAATTATATTTACCTTGTTGCTAGAGGGATTTTTATCTTCGTTCTCAAGTCTGTCTTAAGGATTCAAAGCTATATCCTAAAATTGTAATATACATATTTAGCATTTTCGTGGGGTTGTAGACATCAAGACCAGGTGAGCGATTCTGTCGGGTCAGTGCTCTGCCCACAGAGCGACCAAGTGTACACCACATAGGCTAAATTTTCCACCTCTCCCCTTTTCCTGTGGTGTCCTTAGTGTCCAAAACATGTACGGTGTATGATTTCAAGAAAAAAGACAGCTGGTCAAAGTATTCAACAGTTTACAGTGTATTGTATTAGACTGTTGTCAATGATTTTCTCCCACTTCATTTTTATTTGTCAAAAAATCATACACAGTAGATTATAATTTTTACTTTATTCCTATTACCAACGTCTATCAGCATAGCCGGTTAGTTAGTTAGTTAGTTATTGCTTTACTCCCAAGCAGCACGATGTCGGCTATATCCGGGAGATGAACACGAATGTGGTGATACGATGACCATGAATGGTGATGAAGTGGAGGAAATGGGGACACAAGGGCAATCGGGTAGGAGAGTTTAGACTGCCACTGGATTTAGCCTCCTGCATGGGGATCCTACGGGTCCTACTCTTACCGAGACCTGCAGCAGGGTTATTTTACGTGCGAGGAACGTGACATTTTTCCCAACACGGTGCACCACTATGGTTTGCGGTCAGGTTTTCTGCATTATCGCTTGACGACCACGCATCTCTCGATGCCAGGTCTGTCCTATTCAACCACCTGAGACACACATCCCTGTCGCTTTGTGGGCAAAGCGGCCTGATCCGATATCAGGTTATTGAGCGCTCTTTAGTGGACTTTTACCGACAAGCTTAACGCTGCTGCGGGCCCATTCGCCACCTGGAACCCGCACGGGTTGCACATGTATATGGTTTGAAACGTTGCAAATTATTTAAAACCCGCCTTATTCACACCCTCATAAAATCATTGGTTTCTATTTGCATATTTTAAAGATTGATTGTCCAATGATGTCCGCAGATTTGCGGATTTATTCTCTTGTTAATCCCCGAACCAATAAAGGAAGACCTCAAATGTGATACAGTAATACGATTCGAAAAAAAAGTGGAATAATATCATTTGTTTATGTATTCCAATAGTAAATTATAGTAAATTTTCCCAACTTACCTTTGGATGTCTAACATTCGGAAAATGGTGTTTAAAAAGTTGATAAAATCTGGCAATTTTTAGAGGATTTGAGATTTTATAGCGCACGTTATAATCATCATAAATGTTCTTTAATGTCATTCCACTTGGTAAATAGATGTTGCCATTTTCAGGATGGTCATCGCCGCAAAACTTTACGTCGTTCGACATGAAACCAATGGCGATTTGACCCGAAACAAAAAAAAAATAAAAAAAATATGTTAATATTGATGTATGGGTTGGTAAGGTTTTAAACCCGTCAATAATACTTTAAACATTTTAAATGTAAATGAATATGTATGTAATTTTTGGTCCCGTGCGGGGCCCGGGTGGCGAATAGGCCCACAGCAGAGCCTAGCTTGTCGTTAGAGGCGACTAAGGGTCTTGGAATTCTGACGTCGGGTCAGTGCTCAGCCCACAGAGCGACCAAGTATGTACCCTAGGTGGCTGAATAGGGTAGCCCTCGTCCGCGGGGGTTGTCAGGTCTATAATACGGAAACCCTGCCCGCCGACCATAGTGGGCCAACGAGTGTGAAAAGTGCCACGCTTCATACACGTAAAAGACCCCTTAGTGGACCGCCAAGTAGTGCACCACATAGGCTAACTTCTCCACTTTTCCTGTGGTTCTTCAAAATTTACAGTTCCTTTGTGTCCAACCCCAATCCCATATTTCATTTATCATCATCATTTCATGTTCATTTTATCATCCTGTTCATGTTCATCGCCTGTAAATAACCTATATAGCGTTGCACGGGCGTTAAACACCAACTCACTCACTCACTGTAATATTTGTTTTTTGTCGCTGTTGTGCTAGATTCCCGATAAACAAATCACATTTGTATGGCATTTAATATAAACCTGTTTGGGTTCTTTTTATGTTTTGTCGCAAAAATAGTTATAGATTGGACAGGCGTGTCCAGTTTTGTTTATAAGTTTGTTTAACATGTGCGACAAATATTTGATACCTTTATATGAAAGTCTATTGAACAAAAACATTTCAGACATATAAGTTTTTGTTATTAACTCTTTTTTTTATCGACTTTTGCCATGCATAGCACTCCTCTTCTTGCTCTTGCTTCCGCGTCTTTGAGACTTTCATTAGAGTGCCAAACCAAGCTTCTCTGATTTGAAATATAAGATGGAAAGAATTAAATATATATTTAATGATAACTAAATAGAAATGAATATATTGCACAAGTTTATGACTTATTGAACATGTATCGGAGTGTTTGGGTTATTGATAACTGGCTATAACGACACAACTTTTTAAAATAAAATAAAATTTTTTTAGCCATAGTAAAGTGCTTGTCCAGTTTTGTATTTCTTATTCATGAAGACTGGCATTTTCATGGTCTTAATAAGGGATTGTCTTTTGTTTAAAGTCCCGTGCGGGGCCCGGGTGGCGAATAGGCCCGCAGCAGAGCCTAGCTTGTCGTAAGAGGCGACTAAGGGTCTTGGGATTCTGACGTCGGGTCGGTGCTCAGCCCACAGAGCGACCAAGTGTGTACCCTAGGTGGCTGAATAGGGTAGCCCTCGTCCGCGGGGGTTGTCAGGTCTATAATACGGAAACCCTGACCGCCGACCATAGTGGGCCAACGTGTGTGGAGAGTGCCACGCTTCATGCACGTAAAAGACCCCTTTGTGGACCGCCCAGTAGTGCACCACATAGGCTAAATTTTCCGCCCCTACCCACTTCTCCCCTTTTCCTGTGGTTCTTCAAAATTTACCGGTCCTTTTTTTCCCATCCCACCCCCATATTTCATTTATCATCGTTATCATCGTTTCATGTTCATTTTATCACCCTTTTCATGTTCATCGCCTGTAAATAACCTATATAGCGTTCCACGGGCGTAAAACACCAACTCACTCACTCACTCACTCTTTTGTTTAAAGTCCCGTGCGGGGCCCGGGTGGCGAATAGGCCCGCAGCAGAGCCTAGCTTGTCGTAAGAGGCGACTAAGGGTCTTAGGATTCTGACGTCGGGTCAGTGCTCAGCCCACGGAGTGACCAAGTGTGTACCCTAGGTGGCCGAATATGGTGGCCCTCGTCCGCGGGGGTTGTCAGGTCTATAATACGGAAACCCTGACCGCCGACCATAGTGGGCCAACGAGTGTGGAGAGTGCAACGCTTCATGCACGTAAAAGACCCCTTGTGGACCGCCAAGTAGTGCACCACATAGGCTAACTTTTCCGCCCCTACCCACCTCTCCCCTTTTCTTGTGGTTCTTCAAAATTTACCGGTCCTTTGTGTCCAATCTCACCCCCATATTTCATTTATCATCACCATTTCATGTTCATTGTATCATCCTTTTCATGTTCATCGCCTGTAAATAAACTATATAGCGTTGCACGGGCGTTAAACACCAACTCACTCACTCTTTTGTTTAAAATTCATCTCCTTAATACAAAAAATTGCCTGAGGCTCATTTAATATCATATATTAAAATTGTGACCAGTAATTTTACAAATAGAGAATGCTGACGAATTTTGAACAAATATAATCCTTTATCCACAGGGTATTATCGGCAATGTTTAGCATGGACGAACATCTGTAGACAGTCCAAAACATGTACGGTGTGTGATTATAAGAAAAAAGACAGCTGGACAAAGTATTCAACAGTTTACAGTGTATTGTATTAGACTGTTGTCAATGATTTTGTCCCACTTCCATTTTATTTGTCAAAAAAATCATACACAGTAGATTAAGATTTTCTTTATTCCTATTACCAACGTCTATCCGCATAGCCGGTTAGTTAGTTAGTTATTGCTTTACTCCCAAGCAGCACGATTTCGGCTATATCCGGGAGATGAAGACGAAAGTGATGATACGATGACCATGAAATGATGATGACGTGGAGGAAATGGGGACACAAGGCCAATCGGGTAGGAGAGTTTAGACTGCCACTGGATTTAGCCTCCTGCATGGAGATACTACGGGTCCTACTCTTACCGAGACTTCAGCAGGGTTCTTTTACGTGCGAGGAACGTGACATTTTTCCCAACACGGTGCACCACTATGGTTTGCGGTCAGGTTTTCTGCATTATCGCTTGACGACCACGCATCTCTCGATGTCAGGTCTGTCCCATTCAACCACTTGAGACACACATCCGAGTCGCTTTGTGGGCAAAGCGGCCTGACCCGATATCAGATTATTGAGCGCTCTTTCGTAGACTTTTACTGACAAGCTTAGCGCTGCTGCGGGCCCATTTGCCACCTGGAACCCGCACGGGTTGCACATGTATATGGTTTGAAACGTTGCAAATTATTTAAAACCCGCCTTATTCACACCTCATAAAATCATTGGTTTCTATTTGCATATTTTAAAGATTGATTGTCCAATGATGTCCGCAGATTTGCGGATTTATTCTCTTGTCAATCCCCGAACCAATAAAGGAAGACTTCAAATGTGATACAGTAATTACGAAAGATAAAATACGATTCGAAAAAAAAGTGGAATAATAACATTTGTTTATGTATTCCAATAGTAAATTATAGTAAATTTTCCCAACTTACCTTTGGATGTCTAACATTCGGAAAATGTTGTTTAAAAAGTTGATAAAATCTGGCAATTTTTAGAGGATTTGAGAATTTATAGCGCACGTTATAATCATCATAAATGTTCTTTAATGTCATTCCACTTGGTAAATAGATGTTGCCATTTTCAGGATGATCATCGCCGCAAAACTTTACGTGGTTCGACATGAAACCAATGGCGATTTGGCCCGAAACAAAAAACAAAAAAAAACAACACAAAAATGCTAATATTGATGTATGGGTTGGTAAGGTTTTAAACCCGTCAATAATATTTTAAACATTTTAAATGTAAATGAATATGTATGTAATTCTTGTTTTTGTCGCTGCTGTGCTAGATTCCCGATAAACAAATCACATTTGTATGGCATTTAATATAAACCTGTTTGGGTTCTCTTTATGTTTTGTCGCAAAAATAGTTATAGATTGGACAGGCGTGTCCAGTTTTGTTTATAAGTTTGTTTAACATGTGCGACAAATATTTGATACCTTTATATGAAAGTCTATTAAAAAAAAACATTTCAGACATATAAGTTTTTGTAATTAACTCTTTTTTATCGACTTTTGCCATGCATAGCACTCCTCTTCTTGCTCTTGCTTCCGCGTCTTTGAGACTTTCATTAGAGTGCCAAACCAAGCTTCTCTGATTTGAAATATAAGATGGAAAGAATTTAATGTATATTTAATGATAACTAAATAGAAATAAATATATTGCACAAGTTTATGACTTATTGAACATGTATCGAAGTGTTTGGGTTATTGATAACTGGCTATGACGACACAACTTTTTAAAATAAAATAAAAAAAATTTAAGCCATAGTAAAGTGCTTGTCCAGTTTTTGTCTCGCCTGCAACGAAAAGTCGCAGAAGGCGAGACATAGGTATTACTTTCCGGCGACGGCGGCGGCCTCGTAAACATTTTTGTAAGACTTTTGTGGACGATGAATTGCTGGAAAAGTATAATAGCTAGGCATCTGATATTTGGTATACAGACAGTTCAAATTATGGTCTACGCATCTGTCACCATGCCGTGTGACCCTGACCCCATTTTCACGCTCCAGTGACTCTGCGAACTTAGGTCTTTTTTAAGGCCGTAAACTTTTTTGTAAGACTTTTATGGACGATGAATTGCTGGAAAAGTATAATAGCTAGGCATCTGATATTTGGTATACAGACAGTTCAAATTATGGTCTACGCAACTGTCACCATGCTGTGACCCTGACCCCATTCTCACGCTCCAGTGACTGTGAACTTAGGTCTTTTTTCAGTGAGTGAGTGAGTGAGTTGGTGTTTTACGCCCGTGCAACACTATGTAGGTTATTTACAGGCGATGAACATGAAAAAGGATGATAAAATGAACATGAAATGTCTTTTTTCAGGCTGTAAACTTTTTTGTAAGACTTTTGTGGACGATGCATTGCTGGAAAAGTATAATAGCTAGGCATCTGATATTTGGTATACAGACAGTTCAGGTTATGGTCTACGCAGCTGTCACCATGCCGTGTGACCCTGACCCCATTTTCACGCTCCAGTGACTCTGTGAACTTAGGTTTTTTTTCCGGTAGAAAACTTTTTTTTTGTAAGACTTTTGTGGACAATGAATTCTGGAAAAGTATAATAGCTAGGCATCTGATATTTGGTATACAGACAGTTGAGGTTATTATTAACGTAACAGTCTCCATGCCATGTGACCCTGACCCCATTTTTAGGGTCCAGTGACCCTGTGAACTTATGTCTTTTTTTTCTGGCAGAAAACTTTTTGCAATACTTGTGTGGACAATAAACTGCTTGAAAAGTATAATAGCTAGGCATCTGATACTGGTTATACAGACACAATTTGTGTTTTTATCAAGAAATGAAAGCTTAGGTGGTTGATTTTAGTGATGGTGCCGGCAGGCGAGACATACTTTTAGTGGCCACACTTGTGTACATGTATGTCTTATTCATGAAGACTGGCATTTTCATAGTCTTAATAAGGGATTGTCTTTTGTTTAAAGTCCCGTGCGGGGCACGGGTGGCGAATAGGCCCGCAGCAGAGCCTAGCTTGTCGTAAGAGGCGACTAAGGGTCTTAGGATTCTTACGTCGGGTCAGTGCTCAGCTCACAGAGCGACCAAGTGTGTACCCTAGGTGGCCGAATAGGGTGGCCCTCGTCCGCGGGGGTTGTCAGGTCTAATACGGAAACCCTGACCTTATTATATGTCTTTACACTAAAACTAACTCTTATTTTAATAAATTATGCAGACCTTAACCCTTATTATATGTCTTTACACTAACCCTAACCCTCATTATATGTAATTTCACTAACCCTAACCCCCATTATTTGTAATTTCACTAACCCTAACCCGTATTGTATATTTTAACACTAACCCTAACCTTTAATGTGTACTTTTATGGCTACCTTAACCCTAAACCTTACTTTATGTTTCATGCTAATCCTAACACTTATTTCATGTCTTTACACTGACCCTTATCCTTATTTTATGTCTTTAAACTATCCTTAACACTTTTTAGCTCACCTGACCCTTTTAAGGTCAAAAATAGCGTTTTTTCATGTTTTTGCCCTATAGAATGAAAACTATTGCAGATAGAGAAAAGCTGTTGCATGCTAAAATGTTCAGCTCATTAAGCTCTACAAAAGTCTCCATTGGGTCCAAGTTGTCTGATGATCCCTAATAGGGGTTATGGCCCTATTTAGGTCAAAAATAGCGTTTTTTCATGTTTTTGCCCTAAAGAATATAAACTATTGCAGATAGAGAAAAGGTGTTGCTTGCTTAAATGTTTAGCTCATTAAGCTCTACAAAAGTCTCCATTGGGTCAGATGACCCCTAATAGCGGTTATGGCCCTCTAAGTTCAAAAATAGCGTTTTTTCATGCTTTTGCCCTAAAGAATAAAAAATATTGCAGATAGAGAAAAGGTGTTGCTTGCTGAAATGTTTAGCTCATTAAGCTCTACAAAAGTCTCCATTGGGTCGAAGCTGTCAGATGACCCCTAATAGGGGTTATGGCCCTTTAAAGGTCAAAAATAGCGTTTTTTCATGTTTTTTGCCCTATTGACTGAAAACTATTGCAGAGAGAGAAAAGGTGGGGCTTGGATTAATGTTCAGCTCATTTAGCCTCAGGAAAGTCTCCGTTGTGACTTGACCCATTAAAGAAGATACCATTATGCCTTAAGGACCAGGTGAGCGATTCAGGCTCCTGGGAGTCTCTAGTTTGATAACCTTTGCAAACGTAAACCTTTATTGTATTTTTTTACAATAACCCTAAATCTTCTTATATATTTTCATGCTAACCCTAACCCTCATAGTATGTCGTTACACTAACTCTAACCTCAATTGAATGTAAATACACTAGCCCTAACCCTTAAATGTATTTACACTAGTGAGTGAGTGAGTTGGTGTTTTACGCCCGTGCAACGCTATATAGGTTATTTACAGGCGATGAACATGAAAAGGATGATAAAATGAACATGAAATGATGATGATAAATGAAATATGGGGATGGGGTGGGACACAAAGGAACGGTAAATTTTGAAGAACCACAGGAAAAAGGGGAGAGGTGGGTAGGGTCGAAAAATTTAGCCTATGTGGTGCACTACTGGGCGGTCCACAAAGGGGTCTTTTACGTGTATGAAGCGTGGCACTCGCCACACACGTTGGCCCACTATGGTCGGCGGTCAGGGTTTCCGTATTATAGACCTGACAACCCCCGCGGACGAGGGCTACCCTATTCAGCCACCTAGGGTACACACTTGGTCGCTCTGTGGGCTGAGCACTGACCCGACGTCAGAATCCCAAGACCCTTAGTCGCCTCTTACGACAAGCTAGGCTCTGCTGCGGGCCTATTCGCCACCCGTGTCCCGCACGGGACTGTATTTACACTAACCCTAACCCTTATTGTATGTTTTTACACTAACCCTAACCCTTATTATATGTCTTTATTATATGTCTTGTCCCGTGCGGGGCCCGGGTGGCGAATAGGACCGCAGCAGAGGCTAGCTTGTCGTAAGAGGCGACTAAGGGTCTTGGGATTCTGACGTCGGGTCAGTGCCCAGCCCACAGAGCGACCAAGTGTGTACCCTAGGTGGCTGAATAGGGTGGCCCTCGTTTGCGGGGGTTGTCAGGTCTATAATACGGAAACCCTGACCGCCGACCATAGTGGGCCAACGTGTGTGGAGAGTGCCACGCTTCATGCACGTAAAAGACCCCTTTGTGGACCGCCAAGTAACCCTCATTTTATGAATTAATGCTAACTCTTATACTTATTGTATGCCTTTACATTAACCCTAACCCTAATTATACAGATGGGTGCACACATAACCTGTACGGTTAGTTAGTTAGTTATTGCTTTACTCCCAAGCAGCGCGATTTCGGCTATATCCGGGAGATGAACATGAAAGTGGTGATACAATGAACATGAAATGATGATGAAGTGGAGGAAATGGGGACACAAGGCCAATCGGGTAGGAGAGTTTTGACTGCCACTGGAAAAGGGAGTGATCGGTAGGGACGGGAAATTTTGCCTCCTGCATGGGGATCGTACGGTAAGTTAACTTGAAAAGCAGACATTAAGTCAACTTCAAGTTCACTTGCGACTGCTTGGAGCAGGCGCGTGACTGGTTCCATGTCAACTTGAAAAGCAGTCATTATTCCACGTCTGCTTTTAAAAGCAGTCACGTAATTATGACAGGTCTGGTGAGTGAGTTGGTGTTTTACGCCCGTGCAACGCTATATAGGTTATTTACAGGCGGTGAACATGAAAAGGGTGATTAAATGAACATGAAATGATGATGATAAATGAAATATGGGAGTGGGTTGGGAAACAAAGGACCGGTAAATTTTGAAGAACCACAGGAAAAGGGGAGAGGTGGGTAGGGGCAGAAAATTTAGCCTATGTGGTGCACTATTTGGCAGTCCACAAAGGGGTCTTTTACGTGCACGAAGCGTGGCATTCTCCTCACACGTTGGCCCACTATGGTCGGCGGTCAGGGTTTCCGTATTATAGACCTGACAACCCCCGCGGACGAGGGCCACCCTATTCAGCCACCTAGGGTACACACTTGGTCGCTCTGTGGGCTGAGCACTGACCCAACATCAGAATCCCAAGACCCTTAGTCGCCTCTTACGACAAGCTAGGCGCTGCTGCGGGCCTATTCACCACTCGGGCCCCGCACGGGACTGACAGGTCTGGTCAAGTTAACTTCGTGAAATGTCTGCATTAAAAACCTAATATAAAAGGACAAATTTTATGTTCTGTTGCCTCAACTGAGTTTGAAATTATTTTGTTTTCTGTTAAAGACACTTTTTATATTAAAAGTAAACTATTGCATTATTAAATATGTCTGGGAAGAGCAGACTTGTTGCAATGACTGGTCTGGTTAAAGCAGTCATGTCTTTGTGACTGGTTATGACCAGTCATAAAAAAGCTGTCACAAGTCTGCTTTAACCAGTCACGAGTTAACTTGAATGTCTGCTATAGCAGACATGAGCAGACGTGGAAAGTAGTCACAAAGTTCAACTTTATGTTAACTTCCGTACAGGTTATGTGTGCACCTATCTGTATGTCTTTACACTTACCCTTTCCTTTATTTTATGTTTTCATGCTTACTCTAACCCTTATTGTATGTAACTACACTACCCCTAACCCTTGATTTATGTTTTCATCCAAGACCTTACCCTTATTGTGTTTTTATACTAAACCTTACACTTATGAAACGTTTTTATGTTGGCCATACCACACATTGTATGTTTTTACACTAACCCTAACCCTTAGTATATGCCTTTACACTAATCCTAACCCTTATTATATGTCTTCACCCTAACCCTAACCCTCATTTTATGAATCAATGCTAACTCTTACACTTATTGTATGCCTTTACACTAACCCCAACCCCAATTAAATGTCTTTACACTTACCCTATCCTTTATTTTATATTTTCATGCTAACCAAAACCCTTATTGTATGTTTAAACACTAAGCTTCACCCTTATTAATTGTTTTCATGCTAGCACTTACACTTATTGTATGTCTTTACACTAACCCTTATCCTTATTATATGTCTTTACACAAAAACTAACTCTTATTTTAATAAATTATGCAAACCTTAACCCTTATTAGATGTCTTTACACTAACCCTAGTCCTTGTTATATGTCTTTACACTAAAACTAACTCTTGTTTTAATAAATTATGCAAACCGTAACCCTTATTATGTCTTTACACTAACCCTAATCCTTATCATATGTCTTTACACTTAAACTAACTCTTATTTTAATAAATTATGCAAACCTTAACCCTTATTATATGTTTTTATACTAACCCTAACCCCAATTTTATGTAATTTCACTAACCCTAACCCTTATTGTATAATTAAACACTAACCATAACCTTTAATGTGTACTTTTAAGACTACCTTAACTCTAAACCTTACTTTATGTTTTCATGCTAATCCTAACACTTATTTTATGTCTTTACACTGACCCTAATCCTTATTTTATGTCTTTACACTATCACTAACTCTTATTTTGATAATTTATGCAAACCTAAACCCTTATTGTATTTCTCTACAATAACCATAAATCTTATTATATATTTTCATACTAACCCTTACCCTCATAGTATGTCTTTACACTAACTCTAACCCCAATTGAATGTGAATACACTAGCCCTAACCCTTAAATGTATTTACACTAACCCTAACCCTTATTGTATGTCTTTACACTAACTCTAACCCTTATTATAAATCTTTACACTAACCCTAACCCTAATTGTATGTTTTTACACTTACCTTATCCTTTATTTTATGTGTTCATGCTTACCCTAACTCTTATTGTATGTTTAAACACTAACCTTAATCCTTATCTAATTTTTTCATGCTAATCCAAACACTTATTGTATGCCTTTACACTAACTCTTACCCATATAATATATTTTAATGCTAACATTAACCCTCATTGTTTGTCTTTACACTAACTCTAACCCCAATTGTATGTAACTACGCTACCACCTTACTTAACCACCTTGCTATAAAATTTCAATTTTTTATTATCTGTTATTTATTATTTTCCTGTGGTTCTTTAAAATTTACAGTTCCACCCCCTTGTTCTATTCGAAAGAATATCAACGTAAGGTGGTCTCTGACCATAGCTATTGCTAGACTAGTAATGAAAAACAAATGAAACTTTTGCGTTTCATTGTTTTAGCTGACATGAAAACAAAAAGCAAGTGCTTGTTACAACAAATTATACACAATAAAAAGTGTTACAGCAAATATGAAATTAATAATAAATCGGATTTTTATATACATAAAAATATTGGCGGGCATTGTTTATAATAATCCACCCACCGAAGAGAAAGAATGAATTATTCAATAAGAAATATCAATAATAATTTGAAATAATAAAAAATATATTTAAAAAAAAACTTTGGGGTGTGTCTGGGTTTATCGAAGGTTTAAAAGTATCGACAGTTACATAATATCTTCATCATATTGGTATAGGCCCGCAGCAGAGCCTAGCTTGTCGTAAGAGGCGACTAAGGGTCTTGGGATTCTGATGTCGGGTCAGTGCTCAGCCAACAGAGCGACCGAGTGTGTACCCTAGGTGGCTGAATAGGGTGGCCCTCGTCCGCGGGTGTTGTCAGGTTTATAATACGGAAACCCTGACCGCCGACCATAGTTGGCCAACGTGTTTGGAGAGTGCCACGCTTCATGCACGTAAAAGACCCCTTTGTGGACCGTCAAGTAGTGCACCACATAGGCTAAATTTTCCGCCCCTACCCACCTCTCCCCTTTTCCTGTGGTTCTTCAAAATTTACCGTCCCTGTGTTTCCCACCCCATCCCATATTTCATATATCATCATCATTTCATGTTCATTGTATCATCCTTTTTATGTTCATCGCCTGTAAATAACCTATATAGCGTTGCACGGGCGTAAAACACCAACTCACTCACTCACTCCGGCATTTCCGTAAAGTAAGATTTTTAAGGTTGTCTGTCAATTTGATTTGATTTTACTCTGGTACAACAAACGTCGAACCGTCGTTCAATTTTATTGTCCTTCTTGTCTTTATCATGTCTTTGTAATCGTCCTTTTGCAAGATCACCTCCAAATCTAGTTCATCTGCAACCTCCGCTAGTCTGACTAGTTTATGCTTCCGATATTCACGGCAAGAAATGCCCCTATCAGACAGAAATCGCTTCAATTCGGGCACTGTTTTGGTCTTACAATTGACAGGCATGTTGTTGCTATGATGCCTAACAAAATGCTACCGGAAACGCTTCTTTCTACCTTCACCGTAAAGAGCGCACGAACTCGGAAATCACGTATTAGCTCTACCCCTTCAGGCCTTGACGGGGAAAAGGTCCTACCAGTGGGGGGACGAACAAGAAAAAGCATTCAAGGACCTCAGACAGGCGATGGTAGAGGCACTAGTGCTCGCGTTGCCCAATGCCCAACATCCCTTCATCCTTGATACCGATGCGTCAGACAAGTCAATTGGGGCAGAACTGCTGCAGGTGCAGGGGGGACAAGAACGGGCAGTATCGTATGCCAGCCTGACACTGACCCCTGGACAGCAGAAGTACTGCACCACTCGTCAAGAGTTACTAGCTATTGTGAAGTTCACTCGCCAGTTCCGTCACTACTTAATGGGGAGGCATTTCACGGTCAGGACCGATCACCACAGTCTGACCTGGCACATGAATTTTGAGGAACCCCAGGGGCAACTGGCTAGGTGGCTTGAGGAATTAAGTCAATTTGACATGGAAATTCAATACAGGGAAGGAAAACGCCATACAAATGCTGACGCACTAAGCCGTCTTCCAGGGGGAGGCCTGCCCCGGGTTTAAAGTAGGGACAAAACTTCAGGATCTGCCATGTTGAGGATGTGCATACTGTACACGGGCTGAGAACAATTGGGCCACGTTCGACAAAGACGTGGACGATGTAATCACACTTTCTCAAGGGAGGATAGCTACTGAGCCAGGGGTAACTCCAAGGGTATCAGAGGTGTGGGTTACATCGGGGGATGTGTGCGCAACAGTGCAGAGGGAGCCATTGCCCAGCGTGAGAGTAGTCCGGGGGGATGTGGGAGTTAGTTTACAAGGCTCGTGTAGTGCTGAACTCAAGGAGGGTCAATGGCAAGACCAAAATTTAGCCTGGGTAATAAACTGGTTAGAAAACAAAGTAGAACCCAAGGAGGTGGAGGTGTTGGTAGGGGAGGCTCAATCGAAATATTATTGGGTGAATAGAGAGCTATTTGAGTTGGTAGACGGGGTCCTCTGGAAAAGGGGGATGACAAGAACCCCCTAAGGCGGGTGGTATCCAGGGGGCTGGACACATAATCATGATGATCGATCAGTTCACCAAGTGGGTAGAGTGCATGCCCCTGCCTTCCCAGGGGGCGGAAGAAACCGCTAGGGCCGCGGTGAATCAATTATTTTCCAGGTTTGGGTGAGTGAGTGAGTGAGTTGGTGTTTTACGCCCGTGCAACGCTATATAGGTTATTTACAGGCGATGAACATGAAAAGGATGATAAAATGAACATGAAATGATGATGATAAATGAAATATGGGGATGGGGTGGGAAACAAAGGACCGGTAAATTTTGAAGAACTAACTCCTACCCCATATTTTGTGTTTTCAGCGACCCTAAACCTAATTGTATGATTTTGTACTAACCCCAACCCGTTTTTGTACTATAGCTAACACTACTTATATGTTTTACACTAACCCTAACCCTAATTGTACGTTTTTGTACTCTTTTACCTGAACTGTATCTCTTTGTACTAACTCTTTCCCCTTATTTTTTGCTTTCATCGACCCTAAGTCCCGTGCGGGGCCCGGGTGGCGAATAGGCCCGCAGCAGAGCCTAGCTTATCGTAAGAGGCGACTAAGGGTCTTGGGATTCTGACATCGGGTCAGTGCTCAGCCCACAGAGCGACCAAGTGTGTACCCTAGGTGGCTGAATAGGGTAGCCCTCGTCCGCGGGGGTTGTCAGGTCTATAATACGGAAACCCTGACCGCCGACTATAGTGGGCCAACGTGTGCGAAGAGTGCCACGCTTCGTGCACGTAAAAGACCCCTTTGTGGACCGCCAAGTAGTGCACCACATAGGCTAAATTTTCCGCCCCTACCCACCTCTCCCCTTTTGCTGTGGTTCTTCAAAATTTACCGGTCTTTTGTGTCCCACCCCATCCCCATATTTCATTTATCATCATCATGTCATGTTCATTTTATCATCCTTTTCATGTTCATCGCCTGTAAATAACCTATATAGCGTCGCACGGGCGAAAAACACCAACTCACTCACTCACTCATCGACCCTGACCCTTATTGTATGATTTTTTACTAACACTTACGCTAAGTGTATCTTAATATGCTAACCCCTAACCCTAATAGTGTGTTTTATACTAAACCTTACCCTAATTATATGTTTTACACTAACCCTACCCCTAATTGTACGTTTTTGAACTATCCTTTACCTGAACTGTATCTCTTTATACTAACTCCTACCACATATTTTGTGTTTTCATCGACCGTAACCCTAATTGTATGATTTTGTACTAACCGTAACCCTAAGTGTATCTTAATATCCTAACCCCTAACCCTAATTGTTTGTTTTATACTAAACCTAACACTAATTATATGTTTTACATTTCCCCTAACCCTAATTGTACGTTTTTGTACTATCCTTTATCTGAACTGTATCTCTTTGTACTAACTCCGACCCCTTATTTTGTGCTTTCATCGACTATAACCCTAATTGTATGATTTTGTACTAACCCTAACCCTAAGTATATCTTAATATGAAAACCCCTAACCCTAACTGTGTGTTTTATACTTAACCTAACCCTAATTACATGTTTTACACTAACCCTAACCCAAAATGTACGTTTTTGTACTATCCTTTACCTGAACTGTATCTCATTGTACTAACCCCTACCCCTTATTTTGTACTTTCATCGACCTTTACCCTTATTGTATGATTTTGTAAATATGCTAACCCCTAACCCTAATTGCGTGTTTTATACTTAACCTTACCCAAATTATATGTTTTTCACTAACCCTAACCCTAATTGTACGTGTTTGTTCTATTCTTTACCTGAACTTAATCTCTTTGTACTAACTCCTACCCCATATTTTGTGTTTTCAGCGACCCTAAACCTAATTGTATGATTTTGTACTAACCCGAACCCTAAGTGTATCTTAATATGCTAACCCTTAACCCTAATTGTGGGTTTTATACTAAAGCTAACACTACTTATATGTTTTACACTAACCCTAACCCTAATTGTACGTTTTTGTACTATAGCTAACACTACTTATATTTTTTACATTAACCCTAACCCTAATTGTACGTGTTTGTACTATCTGTTACCTGAACTGTATCTCTTTGTACTAACTCTTTCCCCTTATGTTGTGTTTTCATCGACCCTAACCCTTATTGTATGATTTTGTACTCACCCTTACGCTAAGTGTATCTTAATATGCTAACCCCCAACCCTAATAGTAGGTTTTATACTAAACCTTACCCTAATTATATGTTTTACACTAACCCTAACCCAAAATGAACGTTTTTGTTCTATCCTTTACCTGAACTGTATCTCATTGTACTAACCCCTACCCCTTATTTTGTACTTTCATCGACCTTTACCCTTATTGTATGATTTTGTACTTACCCTAACCCTAAGTGTATCTTAATATGCTAACCCCTAACCCTAATTGCGTGTTTTATACTTAACCTTACCCAAATTATATGTTTTTCACTAACCCTAACCCTAATTGTACGTGTTTGTTCTATTCTTTACCTGAACTTAATCTCTTTGTACTAACTCCTACCCCATATTTTGTGTTTTCAGCGACCCTAAACCTAATTGTATGATTTTGTACTAACCCGAACCCTAAGTGTATCTTAATATGCTAACCCTTAGCCCTAATTGTGGGTTTTATACTAAAGCTAACACTACTTATATGTTTTACACTAACCCTAACCCTAATTGTACGTTTTTGTACTATAGCTAACACTACTTATATTTTTTACATTAACCCTAACCCTAATTGTACGTGTTTGTACTATCTGTTACCTGAACTGTATCTCTTTGTACTAACTCTTTCCCCTAATGTTGTGTTTTCATCGACCCTAACCCTTATTGTATGATTTTGTACTCACACTTACGCTAAGTGTATCTTAATATGCTAACCCCCAACCCTAATAGTAGGTTTTATACTAAACCTTACCCTAATTATATGTTTTACACTAACCCTAACCCTAATTGTACGTTTTTATACTATCCTTTACCTGAACTGTATCTCTTTGTACTAACTCCTAACCCATATTTTGTTTTTATCGACCGTAACCCTAATTGTATGATTTTGTACTCACCCTTACGCTAAGTGTATCTTAATATGCTAACCCCTAACCCTAATAGTGTGTTCTATACTTAACCTAACCCTAATTATATGTTTTACACTAACCCTAACCCTAATTGTACGTTTTTGTACTATCCTTTACCTGAACTGTATATCTTTGTACTAACTCCTACCCCATATTTTGTGTTTTCATCGACCGTAACCCTAATTGTATGATTTTGTACTAACCGTAACCCTAAGTGTATTTTAATATCCTAACCCCTAACCCTAATTGTTTGTTTTATACTAAACCTTACACTAATTATATGTTTAACACTCCCCCTAACCCTAAATCTACGTTTTTGTACTATCCTTTACCTGAACTGTATCTCATTGTACAAACCCCTACCCCTTATTTTGTACTTTCTTCGACCTTAACCCTTATTGTATGATTTTATACTTGCCCTAACCCTAAGTGTATCTTAATATGCTAACCCCTAACTCTAATTGCGTGTTTTATACTTAACCTTACCCAAATTATATGTTATTCACTAACCCTAACCCTAATTGTACGTGTTTGTACTATTCTTTACCTGAACTTAATCTCTTTGTACTAACTCCTACCCCATATTTTGTGTTTTCAGCGACCCTAAACCTAATTGTATGATTTTGTACTAACCCCAACCCGTTTTTGTACTATAGCTAACACTACTTATATGTTTTACACTAACCCTAACCCTAATTGTACGTTTTTGTACTCTTTTACCTGAACTGTATCTCTTTGTACTAACTCTTTCCCCTTATTTTTTGCTTTCATCGACCCTAAGTCCCGTGCGGGGCCCGGGTGGCGAATAGGCCCGCAGCAGAGCCTAGCTTGTCGTAAGAGGCGACTAAGGGTCTTGGGATTCTGACATCGGGTCAGTGCTCAGCCCACAGAGCGACCAAGTGTGTACCCTAGGTGGCTGAATAGGGTAGCCCTCGTCCGCGGGGGTTGTCAGGTCTATAATACGGAAACCCTGACCGCCGACCATAGTGGGCCAACGTGTGCGAAGAGTGCCACGCTTCGTGCACGTAAAAGACCCCTTTGTGGACCGCCAAGTAGTGCACCACATAGGCTAAATTTTCCGCCCCTACCCACCTCTCCCCTTTTGCTGTGGTTCTTCAAAATTAACCGGTCTTTTGTGTCCCACCCCATCCCCATATTTCATTTATCATCATCATGTCATGTTCATTTTATCATCCTTTTCAGTCCCGTGCGGGGCCCGGGTGGCGAATAGGCCCGCAGCAGAGCCTAGCTTGTCGTAAGAGGCGACTAAGGGTCTTGGGATTCTGACGTCGGGTCAGTGCTCAGCCCACAGAGCGACCAAGTGTGTACCCTAGGTGGCTGAATAGGGTAGCCCTCGTCCGCGGGGGTTGTCAGGTCTATAATACGGAAACCCTGACCGCCGACCATAGTGGGCCAACGTGTGTGGAGAGTGCCACGCTTCATGCACGTAAAAGACCCCTTTGTGGACCGCCCAGTAGTGCACCACATAGGCTAAATTTTCCGACCCTACCCACCTCTCCCCTTTTTCCTGTGGTTCTTCAAAATTTACCGGTCCTTTGTTTCCCACCCCATCCCCATATTTCATTTATCATCATCATTTCATGTTCATTTTATCATCCTTTTCATGTTCATCGCCTGTAAATAACCTATATAGCGTTGCACGGGCGTAAAACACCAACTCACTCACTCACTCACTCATCCTTTTCATGTTCATCGCCTGTAAATAACCTATATAGCGTCGCACGGGCGAAAAACACCAACTCACTCACTCACTCACTCATCGACCCTGACCCTTATTGTATGATTTTTTACTAACACTTACGCTAAGTGTATCTTAATATGCTAACCCCTAACCCTAATAGTGTGTTTTATACTAAACCTTACCCTAATTATATGTTTTACACTAACCCTACCCCTAATTGTACGTTTTTGAACTATCCTTTACCTGAACTGTATCTCTTTATACTAACTCCTACCACATATTTTGTGTTTTCATCGACCGTAACCCTAATTGTATGATTTTGTACTAACCGTAACCCTAAGTGTATCTTAATATCCTAACCCCTAACCCTAATTGTTTGTTTTATACTAAACCTAACACTAATTATATGTTTTACATTTCCCCTAACCCTAATTGTACGTTTTTGTACTATCCTTTATCTGAACTGTATCTCTTTGTACTAACTCCGACCCCTTATTTTGTGCTTTCATCGACTATAACCCTAATTGTATGATTTTGTACTAACCCTAACCCTAAGTATATCTTAATATGAAAACCCCTAACCCTAACTGTGTGTTTTATACTTAACCTAACCCTAATTACATGTTTTACACTAACCCTAACCCAAAATGTACGTTTTTGTACTATCCTTTACCTGAACTGTATCTCATTGTACTAACCCCTACCCCTTATTTTGTACTTTCATCGACCTTTACCCTTATTGTATGATTTTGTAAATATGCTAACCCCTAACCCTAATTGCGTGTTTTATACTTAACCTTACCCAAATTATATGTTTTTCACTAACCCTAACCCTAATTGTACGTGTTTGTTCTATTCTTTACCTGAACTTAATCTCTTTGTACTAACTCCTACCCCATATTTTGTGTTTTCAGCGACCCTAAACCTAATTGTATGATTTTGTACTAACCCGAACCCTAAGTGTATCTTAATATGCTAACCCTTAACCCTAATTGTGGGTTTTATACTAAAGCTAACACTACTTATATGTTTTACACTAACCCTAACCCTAATTGTACGTTTTTGTACTATAGCTAACACTACTTATATTTTTTACATTAACCCTAACCCTAATTGTACGTGTTTGTACTATCTGTTACCTGAACTGTATCTCTTTGTACTAACTCTTTCCCCTTATGTTGTGTTTTCATCGACCCTAACCCTTATTGTATGATTTTGTACTCACCCTTACGCTAAGTGTATCTTAATATGCTAACCCCCAACCCTAATAGTAGGTTTTATACTAAACCTTACCCTAATTATATGTTTTACACTAACCCTAACCCAAAATGTACGTTTTTGTTCTATCCTTTACCTGAACTGTATCTCATTGTACTAACCCCTACCCCTTATTTTGTACTTTCATCGACCTTTACCCTTATTGTATGATTTTGTACTTACCCTAACCCTAAGTGTATCTTAATATGCTAACCCCTAACCCTAATTGCGTGTTTTATACTTAACCTTACCCAAATTATATGTTATTCACTAACCCTAACCCTAATTGTACGTGTTTGTACTATTCTTTACCTGAACTTAATCTCTTTGTACTAACTCCTACCCCATATTTTGTGTTTTCAGCGATCCTAAACCTAATTGTATGATTTTGTACTAACCCCAACCCGTTTTTGTACTATAGCTAACACTACTTATATGTTTTACACTAACCCTAACCCTAATTGTACGTTTTTGTACTCTTTTACCTGAACTGTATCTCTTTGTACTAACTCTTTCCCCTTATTTTTTGCTTTCATCGACCCTAAGTCCCGTGCGGGGCCCGGGTGGCGAATAGGCCCGCAGCAGAGCCTAGCTTGTCGTAAGAGGCGACTAAGGGTCTTGGGATTCTGACATCGGGTCAGTGCTCAGCCCACAGAGCGACCAAGTGTGTACCCTAGGTGGCTGAATAGGGTAGCCCTCGTCCGCGGGGGTTGTCAGGTCTATAATACGGAAACCCTGACCGCCGACCATAGTGGGCCAACGTGTGCGAAGAGTGCCACGCTTCGTGCACGTAAAAGACCCCTTTGTGGACCGCCAAGTAGTGCACCACATAGGCTAAATTTTCCGCCCCTACCCACCTCTCCCCTTTTGCTGTGGTTCTTCAAAATTTACCGGTCTTTTGTGTCCCACCCCATCCCCATATTTCATTTATCATCATCATGTCATGTTCATTTTATCATCCTTTTCATGTTCATCGCCTGTAAATAACCTATATAGCGTCGCACGGGCGAAAAACACCAACTCACTCACTCACTCATCGACCCTGACCCTTATTGTATGATTTTTTACTAACACTTACGCTAAGTGTATCTTAATATGCTAACCCCTAACCCTAATAGTGTGTTTTATACTAAACCTTACCCTAATTATATGTTTTACACTAACCCTACCCCTAATTGTACGTTTTTGAACTATCCTTTACCTGAACTGTATCTCTTTATACTAACTCCTACCACATATTTTGTGTTTTCATCGACCGTAACCCTAATTGTATGATTTTGTACTAACCGTAACCCTAAGTGTATCTTAATATCCTAACCCCTAACCCTAATTGTTTGTTTTATACTAAACCTAACACTAATTATATGTTTTACATTTCCCCTAACCCTAATTGTACGTTTTTGTACTATCCTTTATCTGAACTGTATCTCTTTGTACTAACTCCGACCCCTTATTTTGTGCTTTCATCGACTATAACCCTAATTGTATGATTTTGTACTAACCCTAACCCTAAGTATATCTTAATATGAAAACCCCTAACCCTAACTGTGTGTTTTATACTTAACCTAACCCTAATTACATGTTTTACACTAACCCTAACCCAAAATGTACGTTTTTGTACTATCCTTTACCTGAACTGTATCTCATTGTACTAACCCCTACCCCTTATTTTGTACTTTCATCGACCTTTACCCTTATTGTATGATTTTGTAAATATGCTAACCCCTAACCCTAATTGCGTGTTTTATACTTAACCTTACCCAAATTATATGTTTTTCACTAACCCTAACTCTAATTGTACGTGTTTGTTCTATTCTTTACCTGAACTTAATCTCTTTGTACTAACTCCTACCCCATATTTTGTGTTTTCAGCGACCCTAAACCTAATTGTATGATTTTGTACTAACCCGAACCCTAAGTGTATCTTAATATGCTAACCCTTAACCCTAATTGTGGGTTTTATACTAAAGCTAACACTACTTATATGTTTTACACTAACCCTAACCCTAATTGTACGTTTTTGTACTATAGCTAACACTACTTATATTTTTTACATTAACCCTAACCCTAATTGTACGTGTTTGTACTATCTGTTACCTGAACTGTATCTCTTTGTACTAACTCTTTCCCCTTATGTTGTGTTTTCATCGACCCTAACCCTTATTGTATGATTTTGTACTCACCCTTACGCTAAGTGTATCTTAATATGCTAACCCCCAACCCTAATAGTAGGTTTTATACTAAACCTTACCCTAATTATATGTTTTACACTAACCCTAACCCAAAATGTACGTTTTTGTTCTATCCTTTACCTGAACTGTATCTCATTGTACTAACCCCTACCCCTTATTTTGTACTTTCATCGACCTTTACCCTTATTGTATGATTTTGTACTTACCCTAACCCTAAGTGTATCTTAATATGCTAACCCCTAACCCTAATTGCGTGTTTTATACTTAACCTTACCCAAATTATATGTTTTTCACTAACCCTAACCCTAATTGTACGTGTTTGTTCTATTCTTTACCTGAACTGTATATCTTTGTACTAACTCCTACCCCATATTTTGTGTTTTCAGCGACCCTAAACCTAATTGTATGATTTTGTACTAACCCGAACCCTAAGTGTATCTTAATATGCTAACCCTTAGCCCTAATTGTGGGTTTTATACTAAAGCTAACACTACTTATATGTTTTACACTAACCCTAACCCTAATTGTACGTTTTTGTACTATAGCTAACACTACTTATATTTTTTACATTAACCCTAACCCTAATTGTACGTGTTTGTACTATCTGTTACCTGAACTGTATCTCTTTGTACTAACTCTTTCCCCTAATGTTGTGTTTTCATCGACCCTAACCCTTATTGTATGATTTTGTACTCACCCTTACGCTAAGTGTATCTTAATATGCTAACCCCCAACCCTAATAGTAGGTTTTATACTAAACCTTACCCTAATTATATGTTTTACACTAACCCTAACCCTAATTGTACGTTTTTATACTATCCTTTACCTGAACTGTATCTCTTTGTACTAACTCCTACCCCATATTTTGTTTTCATCGACCGTAACCCTAATTGTATGATTTTGTACTCACCCTGACGCTAAGTGTATCTTAATATGCTAACCCCTAACCCTAATAGTGTGTTCTATACTTAACCTAACCCTAATTATATGTTTTACACTAACCCTAACCCTAATTGTACGTTTTTGTACTATCCTTTACCTGAACTGTATATCTTTGTACTAACTCCTACCCCATATTTTGTGTTTTCATCGACCGTAACCCTAATTGTATGATTTTGTACTAACCGTAACCCTAAGTGTATTTTAATATCCTAACCCCTAACCCTAATTGTTTGTTTTATACTAAACCTTACACTAATTATATGTTTAACACTCCCCCTAACCCTAAATCTACGTTTTTGTACTATCCTTTACCTGAACTGTATCTCATTGTACAAACCCCTACCCCTTATTTTGTACTTTCTTCGACCTTAACCCTTATTGTATGATTTTATACTTGCCCTAACCCTAAGTGTATCTTAATATGCTAACCCCTAACTCTAATTGCGTGTTTTATACTTAACCTTACCCAAATTATATGTTATTCACTAACCCTAACCCTAATTGTACGTGTTTGTACTATTCTTTACCTGAACTTAATCTCTTTGTACTAACTTCTACCCCATATTTTGTGTTTTCAGCGACCCTAAACCTAATTTGTATGATTTTGTAATAACCCGAACCCGTTTTTGTTCTATAGCTAACACTACTTATATGTTTTACACTAACCCTAACCCTAATTGTACGTTTTTGTACTATCTTTTTCCTGAACTGTATCTCTTTGTACTAACTCTTTCCCCTTATTTTGTGTTTTCATCGACCCTAACCCTTATTGTATGATTTTGTACTAACCCTTACGCTAAGTGTTTCTTAATATGCTAACCCCTAACCCTAATAGTGTGTTTTATACTAAACCTTACCCTAATTATATGTGTTACACTAACCCTAACCCTAATTGTACGTTTTTGTACTATCCTTTACCTGAACTGTATCTCTTTGTACTAACTCCTACCCCATATTTTGTGTTTTCATCGACCGTAATCCTAATTGTATGATTTTGATCTAACCGTAACCCTAAGTGTATCTTAATATCCTAACCCTAATTGTTTGTTTTATACTAAACCTAACACTAATTATATGTAAACCTAATTATACGTTTTTGTACTATCCTTTATCTGAACTGTATCTCTTTGTACTAACTCCGACCCCTTATTTTGTGCTTTCATCGACTATAACCTTAATTGTATGATTTTGTACTAACCCTAACCCTAAGTGTATCTTAATATGATAACCCCTAACCCTAATTGTGTGTTTTATACTTACCCTAACCCTAATTATATGTTTTACACTAACCCTAACCCAAAATGTACGTTTTAGTACTATCCTTTACCTGAACTGTATCTCTTTGTACTAACCCCTACCCCTTATTTTGTACTTTCATCGACCTTAACCCTTATTGTATGATTTTGTACTAACCCTAAGTGTATCTTAATATGCTAACCCTTAACCCTAATTGCGTGTTTTATACTTAACCTTACCCAAACTATATGTTTTTCACTAACCCTAACCCTAATTGTACGTGTTTGTTCTATTCTTTACCTGAACTTAATCTCTTTGTACTAACTCCTACCCCATATTTTGTGTTTTCAGCGACCCTAAACCTAATTGTATGATTTTGTACTAACCCGAACCCTAAGTGTATCTTAATATGCTAACCCTTAACCCTAATTGTACGTTTTTGTACTATAGCTAACACTACTTATATTTTTTACATTAACCCTAACCCTAATTGTACGTGTTTGTACTATCTGTTACCTGAACTGTATCTCTTTGTACTAACTCTTTCCCCTTATGTTGTGTTTTCATCGACCCTAACCCTTATTGTATGATTTTGTACTCACCCTTACGCTAAGTGTATCTTAATATGCTAACCCCCAACCCTAATAGTAGGTTTTATACTAAACCTTACCCTAATTATATGTTTTACACTAACCCTAACCCTAATTGTACGTTTTTATACTATCCTTTACCTGAACTGTATCTCTTTGTACTAACTCCTACCCCATATTTTGTTTTCATCGACCGTAACCCTAATTGTATGATTTTGTACTCACCCTTACGCTAAGTGTATCTTAATATGCTAACCCCTAACCCTAATAGTGTGTTCTATACTTAACCTAACCCTAATTATATGTTTTACACTAACCCTAACCCTAATTGTACGTTTTTGTACTATCCTTTACCTGAACTGTATATCTTTGTACTAACTCCTACCCCATATTTTGTGTTTTCATCGACCGTAACCCTAATTGTATGATTTTGTACTAACCGTAACCCTAAGTGTATTTTAATATCCTAACCCCTAACCCTAATTGTTTGTTTTATACTAAACCTTACACTAATTATATGTTTAACACTCCCCCTAACCCTAAATCTACGTTTTTGTACTATCCTTTACCTGAACTGTATCTTATTGTACAAACCCCTACCCCTTATTTTGTACTTTCTTCGACCTTAACCCTTATTGTATGATTTTATACTTGCCCTAACCCTAAGTGTATCTTAATATGCTAACCCCTAACTCTAATTGCGTGTTTTATACTTAACCTTACCCAAATTATATGTTATTCACTAACCCTAACCCTAATTGTACGTGTTTGTACTATTCTTTACCTGAACTTAATCTCTTTGTACTAACTTCTACCCCATATTTTGTGTTTTCAGCGACCCTAAACCTAATTTGTATGATTTTGTAATAACCCGAACCCGTTTTTGTTGTATAGCTAACACTACTTATATGTTTTACACTAACCCTAACCCTAATTGTACGTTTTTGTACTATCTTTTTCCTGAACTGTATCTCTTTGTACTAACTCTTTCGCCTTATTTTGTGTTTTCATCGACCCTAACCCTTATTGTATGATTTTGTACTAACCCTTACGCTAAGTGTTTCTTAATATGCTAACCCCTAACCCTAATAGTGTGTTTTATACTAAACCTTACCCTAATTATATGTGTTACACTAACCCTAACCCTAATTGTACGTTTTTGTACTATCCTTTACCTGAACTGTATCTCTTTGTACTAACTCCTACCCCATATTTTGTGTTTTCATCGACCGTAATCCTAATTGTATGATTTTGATCTAACCGTAACCCTAAGTGTATCTTAATATCCTAACCCTAATTGTTTGTTTTATACTAAACCTAACACTA
The DNA here is from genome assembly GCA_963971305.1 of Arcuatula senhousia. Taxonomy (NCBI): domain Eukaryota; kingdom Metazoa; phylum Mollusca; class Bivalvia; order Mytilida; family Mytilidae; genus Arcuatula; species Arcuatula senhousia. The sequence goes on along the minus strand of OZ020308.1, from coordinate 52,792,499 downwards.
ATTATATGTAAACCTAATTATACGTTTTTGTACTATCCTTTATCTGAACTGTATCTCTTTGTACTAACTCCGACCCCTTATTTTGTGCTTTCATCGACTATAACCTTAATTGTATGATTTTGTACTAACCCTAACCCTAAGTGTATCTTAATATGATAACCCCTAACCCTAATTGTGTGTTTTATACTTACCCTAACCCTAATTATATGTTTTACACTAACCCTAACCCAAAATGTACGTTTTAGTACTATCCTTTACCTGAACTGTATCTCTTTGTACTAACCCCTACCCCTTATTTTGTACTTTCATCGACCTTAACCCTTATTGTATGATTTTGTACTAACCCTAAGTGTATCTTAATATGCTAACCCCTAACCCTAATTGCGTGTTTTATACTTAACCTTACCCAAATTATATGTTTTTCACTAACCCTAACCCTAATTGTACGTGTTTGTTCTATTCTTTACCTGAACTTAATCTCTTTGTACTAACTCCTACCCCATATTTTGTGTTTTCAGCGACCCTAAACCTAATTGTATGATTTTGTACTAACCCGAACCCTAAGTGTATCTCAATATGCTAACCCTTAACCCTAATTGTGGGTTTTATACTAAAGCTAACACTACTTATATGTTTTACACTAACCCTAACCCTAATTGTACGTTTTTGTACTATAGCTAACACTACTTATATTTTTTACATTAACCCTAACCCTAATTGTACGTGTTTGTACTATCTGTTACCTGAACTGTATCTCTTTGTACTAACTCTTTCCCCTTATGTTGTGTTTTCATCGACCCTAACCCTTATTGTATGATTTTGTACTCACCCTTACGCTAAGTGTATCTTAATATGCTAACCCCCAACCCTAATAGTAGGTTTTATACTAAACCTTACCCTAATTATATGTTTTACACTAACCCTAACCCTAATTGTACGTTTTTATACTATCCTTTACCTGAACTGTATCTCTTTGTACTAACTCCTACCCCATATTTTGTTTTCATCGACCGTAACCCTAATTGTATGATTTTGTACTCACCCTTACGCTAAGTGTATCTTAATATGCTAACCCCTAACCCTAATAGTGTGTTCTATACTTAACCTTACCCTAATTATATGTTTTACACTAACCCTAACCCTAATTGTACGTTTTTGTACTATCCTTTATCTGAACTGTATATCTTTGTACTAACTCCTACCCCATATTTTGTGTTTTCATCGACCGTAACCCTAATTGTATGATTTTGTACTAACCGTAACCCTAAGTTTATTTTAATATCCTAACCCCTAACCCTAATTGTTTGTTTTATACTTAACCTTACACTAATTATATGTTTAACACTCCCCCTAACCCTAAATCTACGTTTTTGTACTATCCTTTACCTGAACTGTATCTCATTGTACAAACCCCTACCCCTTATTTTGTACTTTCTTCGACCTTAACCCTTATTGTATGATTTTATACTTGCCCTAACCCTAAGTGTATCTTAATATGCTAACCCCTAACTCTAATTGCGTGTTTTATACTTAACCTTACCCAAATTATATGTTATTCACTAACCCTAACCCTAATTGTACGTGTTTGTACTATTCTTTACCTGAACTTAATCTCTTTGTACTAACTTCTACCCCATATTTTGTGTTTTCAGCGACCCTAAACCTAATTGTATGATTTTGTAATAACCCGAACCCGTTTTTGTTGTATAGCTAACACTACTTATATGTTTTACACTAACCCTAACCCTAATTGTACGTTTTTGTACTATCTTTTTCCTGAACTGTATCTCTTTGTACTAACTCTTTCCCCTTATTTTGTGTTTTCATCGACCCTAACCCTTATTGTATGATTTTGTACTAACCCTTACGCTAAGTGTTTCTTAATATGCTAACCCCTAACCCTAATAGTGTGTTTTATACTAAACCTTACCCTAATTATATGTGTTACACTAACCCTAACCCTAATTGTACGTTTTTGTACTATCCTTTACCTGAACTGTATCTCTTTGTACTAACTCCTACCCCATATTTTGTGTTTTCATCGACCGTAATCCTAATTGTATGATTTTGTACTAACCGTAACCCTAAGTGTATCTTAATATCCTAACCCTAATTGTTTGTTTTATACTAAACCTAACACTAATTATATGTAAACCTAATTATACGTTTTTGTACTATCCTTTATCTGAACTGTATCTCTTTGTACTAACTCCGACCCCTTATTTTGTGCTTTCATCGACTATAACCTTAATTGTATGATTTTGTACTAACCCTAACCCTAAGTGTATCTTAATATGATAACCCCTAACCCTAATTGTGTGTTTTATACTTACCCTAACCCTAATTATGTTTTACACTAACCCTAACCCAAAATGTACGTTTTAGTACTATCCTTTACCTGAACTGTATCTCTTTGTACTAACCCCTACCCCTTATTTTGTACTTTCATCGACCTTAACCCTTATTGTATGATTTTGTACTAACCCTAAGTGTATCTTAATATGCTAACCCCTAACCCTAATTGCGTGTTTTATACTTAACCTTACCCAAATTATATGTTTTTTACTAACCCTAACCCTAATTGTACGTGTTTGTTCTATTCTTTACCTGAACTTAATCTCTTTGTACTAACTCCTACCCCATATTTTGTGTTTTCAGCGACCCTAAACCTAATTGTATGATTTTGTACTAACCCGAACCCTAAGTGTATCTTAATATGCTAACCCTTAACCCTAATTGTGGGTTTTATACTAAAGCTAACACTACTTATATGTTTTACACTAACCCTAACCCTAATTGTACGTTTTTGTACTATAGCTAACACTACTTATATTTTTTACATTAACCCTAACCCTAATTGTACGTGTTTGTACTATCTGTTACCTGAACTGTATCTCTTTGTACTAACTCTTTACCCTTATGTTGTGTTTTCATCGACCCTAACCCTTATTGTATGATTTTGTACTCACTCTTACGCTAAGTGTATCTTAATATGCTAACCCCCAACCTTAATAGTAGGTTTTATACTAAACCTTACCCTTATTATATGTTTTACACTAACCCTAACCCTAATTGTACGTTTTTATACTATCCTTTACCTGAACTGTATCTCATTGTACTAACTCCTACCCCATATTTTGTTTTCATCGACCGTAACCCTAATTGTATGATTTTGTACTCACCCTTACGCTAAGTGTATCTTAATATGCTAACCCCTAACCCTAATAGTGTGTTCTATACTTAACCTTACCCTAATTATATGTTTTACACTAACCCTAACCCTAATTGTACGTTTTTGTACTATCCTTTATCTGAACTGTATATCTTTGTACTAACTCCTACCCCATATTTTGTGTTTTCATCGACCGTAACCCTAATTGTATGATTTTGTACTAACCGTAACCCTAAGTTTATTTTAATATCCTAACCCCTAACCCTAATTGTTTGTTTTATACTAAACCTTACACTAATTATATGTTTAACACTCCCCCTAACCCTAAATCTACGTTTTTGTACTATCCTTTACCTGAACTGTATCTCATTGTACAAACCCCTACCCCTTATTTTGTACTTTCTTCGACCTTAACCCTTATTGTATGATTTTATACTTGCCCTAACCCTAAGTGTATCTTAATATGCTAACCCCTAACTCTAATTGCGTGTTTTATACTTAACCTTACCCAAATTATATGTTATTTACTAACCCTAACCCTAATTGTACGTGTTTGTACTATTCTTTACCTGAACTTAATCTCTTTGTACTAACTTTTACCCCATATTTTGTGTTTTCAGCGACCCTAAACCTAATTGTATGATTTTGTAATAACCCGAACCCGTTTTTGTTGTATAGCTAACACTACTTATATGTTTTACACTAACCCTAACCCTAATTGTACGTTTTTGTACTATCTTTTTCCTGAACTGTATCTCTTTGTACTAACTCTTTCCCCTTATTTTGTGTTTTCATCGACCCTAACCCTTATTGTATGATTTTGTACTAACCCTTACGCTAGGTGTTTCTTAATATGCTAACCCCTAACCCTAATAGTGTGTTTTATACTAAACCTTACCCTAATTATATGTGTTACACTAACCCTAACCCTAATTGTACGTTTTTGTACTATCCTTTACCTGAACTGTATCTCTTTGTACTAACTCCTACCCCATATTTTGTGTTTTCATCGACCGTAATCCTAATTGTATGATTTTGATCTAACCGTAACCCTAAGTGTATCTTAATATCCTAACCCTAATTGTTTGTTTTATACTAAACCTAACACTAATTATATGTAAACCTAATTATACGTTTTTGTACTATCCTTTATCTGAACTGTATCTCTTTGTACTAACTCCGACCCCTTATTTTGTGCTTTCATCGACTATAACCTTAATTGTATGATTTTGTACTAACCCTAACCCTAAGTGTATCTTAATATGATAACCCCTAACCCTAATTGTGTGTTTTATACTTACCCTAACCCTAATTATATGTTTTACACTAACCCTAACCCAAAATGTACGTTTTTGTACTATCCTTTACCTGAACTGTATCTCTTTGTACTAACTCCTACCCCATATTTTGTGTTTTCATCGACCGTAATCCTAATTGTATGATTTTGATCTAACCGTAACCCTAAGTGTATCTTAATATCCTAACCCTAATTGTTTGTTTTATACTAAACCTAACACTAATTATATGTAAACCTAATTATACGTTTTTGTACTATCCTTTACCTGAACTGTATCTCTTTGTACTAACCCCTACCCCTTATTTTGTACTTTCATCGACCTTAACCCTTATTGTATGATTTTGTACTAACCCTAAGTGTATCTTAAGATGCTAACCCCTAACCCTAATTGCGTGTTTTATACTTAAACTTACCTTAATTATATGTTTTCACTAACCCTAACCCTAATTGTACGTGTTTGTACTATTCTTTACCTGAACTTAACCTCTTTGTACTAACTCCTATCCCATATTTTGTGTTTTCAGCGACCCTAAACCTAATTGTATGATTTTGTACTAACCCGAACCCGTTTTTGTCTCGCCTGCGACGAATAGTCGCGGAAGGCGAGACATAGGTATTACTTTCCGGCGGCGACGGCGGCGGCGGCGTCGTTAACTTTTTTGTAAGACTTTTGTGGACAATGAATTGCTTGAAAAGTATAATAGCTAGGCATCTAATATTTGGTATACAGACAGTTCAGGTTATGGTCTATGCAACTGTCACCATGCCATGTGACCCTGACCCCATTTTCATGCTCCAGTGACTCTGTGAACTTAGGTCCTTTTTCAGGCCGTAAACTTTTTTGTAAGACTTTTGTGGACGATGAATTGCTGGAAAAGTATATTAGCTAGGCATCTGATATTTGGTATACGGACAGTTCAGGTTATGGTCTACACAACTGTCACCATGTTTTGTAACCCTGACCCCATTTTCACGCTCCAGTGACTCTGTGAACTTAGGTCTTTTTTCAGGCCGTAAAGATTTTTGTAAGACTTTTGTGGACGATGAATTGATGGAAAATTATATTAGCTAGGCATCTGATATTTGGTATACAGACAGTTCAGGTTATGGTCTACGCAAATGTCACCATGCCATGTGACCCTGACCCCATTTTCACGCTCCAGTGACTCTGTGAACTTAGGTCTTTTTTCAGGCCAAAAAACTTTTTTGTAAGACTTTTGTGGACGATGATTTGCTGGAAAGTTATAATAGCTAGGCATCTGATATTGGGTAAACAGACAGTTGCGGTTATGGACAACGCAACTGTCACCATGCCATGTGACCATGACCTCATTTTTACGCTCCAGTGACTCTGTGAACTTAGGTATTTTTTCAGACAGAAAACTTTTTGTAATACTTGTGTGGACAATTGATTGCTTGAATAGTATAATAACTAGCATCTGTTTTTAGGTATACAGACACTTTTTGTGTTTATATCAAGAAATGAAAGCTTAAGTAGTTGATTCTAGTGATGGTGCCGGCAGGCGAGACATACTTTTAGTGGCCACACTTGTTGTACTATAGCTAACACTACTTATATGTTTTACACTAACCCTAATTGTACGTTTTTGTACTATCTTTTACCTGAACTGTATCTGTACTAACTCTTTCCCCTTATTTTGTGTTTTCATCGCCCTTACCCTTATTGTATGATTTTGAACTAACCCTTACGCTAAGTGTATCTTAATATGCTAACCCCTAACCCTAATAGTGTGTTTTATACTAAACCTTACCCTAATTATATGTTTTACACTAACCCTAACCCTAATTGTACGTTTTTGTACTATCCTTTACCTGAACTGTATCTCTTTTTACTAACTCCTACCCCATATTTTGTGTTTTCATCATCCGTAACCCTTATTGTATGATTTTGTACTAACCGTAACCCTAAGTGTATCTTAATATCCTAACCCCTAACCCTAATTATTTGTTTCATACTAAACCTAACACTAATTATATGTTTTTCACTTCCCCTAACTCTAATTGTACGTTTTTGTACTATCCTTTACCTGAACTGTATCTCATTGTACTAACCCCTACCCCTTATTTAGTACTTTCATCGACCTTAACCCTTATTGTATGATTTTGTACTTACCCTTACCCTAAGTGTATCTTAATATGCTAACCCCTAACTCTAATTGCGTGTTTTATACTTAACCTTACCCAAATTATATGTTTTTCACTAACCCTAACCCTAATTGTACGTGTTTGTACTATTCTTTACCTGAATTTAATCTCTTTGTACTAACTCCTATCCCATATTTTGTGTTTTCAGCGACCCTAAACCTAATTGTATGATTTTGTACTAACCCGAACCCTAAGTGTATCTTAATATCCTACCCCTAACCCTAATTGTGGGTTTTATACTAAAGCTAACCCTACTAATATGTTTTACACTTACCCTAACCCTAATTGTACGTTTTTGTACTATAGCGAACACTACTTATATGTTTTACACTAACCCTAACCCTAATTGTACGTGTTTGTACTATCTTTTACCTGAACTGTACCTCTTTGTACTAACTCTTTCCCCTTATTTTGTGTTTTCATCGACCCTAACCCTTACTGTATGATTTTGTACTCACCGTAACCCTAAGTGTATCTTACTATGGTAACCCCCAACCCTAATAGTGTGTTTTATACTTCACCTTACCCTAATTATATGTTTTACACTAACCCTAACCCTAATTGTACGTTTTTGTACTATCCTTTACCTGAACTGTATCTCTTTGTACTAACTCCTACCCCATATTTTGTGTTTTCATCGACCGTAACCCTAATTGTATGATTTTGTACTAACCGTAACCCTAAGTGTATCTTAATTTGCTAACCCCTAACCCCAATTGTGTTTTATACTTAACCTAACCTTAATAATATGTTTAACACTAACCCTAACTGTACGTTTTTGTACATTTTTGAACTATCCTTTACCTGAACTGTATCTCTTTCTACTAACCCCTTCTCCTTATTTTGTGTTGACAATGACCCAAACCCTAATTGTATGATTTTGTACTAACCTCAACCCTAAGTGTATCTTAATATCCTAACCCCTAACCCTAATTAATTGTTTTATACTAAACCTAACACTAATTACATGTTTTACACCACCCCTAACCCTAATTGTACTTTTTTGTACTATCTTTTACCTGAACTGTATCTCTTTGTACTAACTCTTTCCCCTTATTTTGTGTTTTCATCGACCCTAACCTTAATTGTATGATTTTGTACGAACCGTAACCCTAAGTGTATCTTAATATCATAACCCCTAACCCTAATTGTTTGTTTTATACTAAACCTAACACTAATTATATGTTTTACACTAACCCTAATTGTACGTTTTTGTACTATCCTTTATCTGAACTGTATCTCGTTGTACTAATTCCTACCCCTTATTTTGTGCTTTCATCGACACTAACCCTAATTGTATATATTTGTACTAACCCGAACCCTAAATGTATCTTAATATGCTAACCCCTAACCCTAATCGTGTGTTTTATACTAAACCTTACCCTAATTATATGTTTAACACTAACCCTAACCCTAATTGTATGTTTTTGTACTAACTCTTACCAAAAATGTATCTTTTTGGTCCACCCTCTACCCCTAACTTTGTGTTTTCATAGACCCTTACCGTTACCTCAATTTTCCTTTTTTTTACTAACCTTTACCTGAAATATATCTCTTTATACTAACCCTTATCCCTTATTTTGTGTTTCTATCGACCCTAACCCTAATGGTATGATTTTGTACTAACCCTAACCCTAAGTGCATCTTAATATGCTAACCCCTAACCTTAATTGTGTGTTTTATACTTACCCTAACCCTAATTATATGTTTTACACTAACCCTAACCCCAAATGTACGTTTTAGTACTATCCTTTACCTGAACTGTATCTCTTTGTACTAACCCCTACCCCTTATTTTGTACTTTCATCGACCTTAACCCTTATTGTATGATTTTGTACTAACCATAAGTGTATCTTAAGATGCTAACCCCTAACCCTAATTGCGTGTTTTATACTTAACCTTACCCAAATTATATGTTTTCACTAACCCTAACCCTAATTGTACGTGTTTGTACTATTCTTTACCTGAACTTAATCTCTTTGTACTAACTCCTATCCCATATTTTGTGTTTTCATCGACCCTAAACCTAATTGTATGATTTTGTACTAACCCGAACCCGTTTTTGTACTATAGCTAACATACTTATATGTTTTACACTAACCCTAACCCTAATTGTACGTTTTTGTACTATCTTTTACCTGAACTGTATCTCTTTGTACTAACTCTTTCCCCTTATTTTGTGTTTTCATCGCCCTAACCCTTAATGTATGATTTTGAACTAATCTTTACGCTAAGTGTATCTTAATATGCTAACCCCTAACCCTAATAGTGTGTTTTATACTAAACCTTACCCTAATTATATGTTTTACACTAACCCTAACCCTAATTGTACGTTTTTGTACTATCCTTTACCTGAACTGTATCTCTTTGTACTAACTCCTACCCCATATTTTGTGTTTTCATCGACCGTAACCCTTATTGTATGATTTTGTACTAACCGTAACCCTAAGTGTATCTTAATATCCTAACCCCTAACCCTTATTGTTTGTTTTATACTAAACCTAACAGTAATTATATGTTTTACACTTCCGCTAACCCTAATTGTACGTTTTTGTACTATCCTTTACCTGAACTGTATCTCATTGTACTAACCCCTACCCCTTATTTAGTACTTTCATCGACCTTAACCCTTATTGTATGATTTTGTACTTACCCTAACCCTAAGTGTATCTTAATATGCTAACCCCTAACCCTAATTGCGTGTTTTATACTTAACCTTATCCAAATTATATGTTTTTTCACTTAACCTAACCCTAATTGTACGTGTTTGTACTATTCTTTTCCTGAACTTTATTTCTTTGTACTAACTCCTACCCCATATTTTGTGTTTTCAGCGACCCTAAACCTAATTGTATGATTTTGTACTAACCCGAACCCTAAGTGTATCTTAATATCCTACCCCTAACCCTAATTGTGGGTTTTATACTAAAGCTAACCCTTTTAATATGTTTTACACTAACCCTAACCCTAATTGTACGTTTTTGTACTATAGCGAACACTACTTATATTTTTTACACTAACCCTTGTGTTTCATCGACCAAAACCCTAATTGTATGATTTTGTACTAACCCTAAGCGTATCTTAATATGCTGACCCCTAATCCTACTTGTGTTTTATACTGAACCTATAGCTCATTATGTGTTTTCCACTAACCCTAACCCTAATTGTACGTTTGTGTACTATCCTTTACCTGAACTGTATCTTTGTACTTACTCCTACCCCTTATTTTGTGTTTTTCGACCCTTACCCTAATTGTATGATTTTTTACTAACCCTAACCCTAAGTGTATCGTAAAATGCTAACCCCTAACCTATACTAATCCCAACCCTAATTATATGTGTTACACCAACCCTAATCCTTATTGTACCTTTTTGTACTATCCTTTACCTGAACTGTATCTTTTTGTACTAACCCCTAACCCTTATTTTGTGTTTTCATCGACCGTAACCCTAATTGAATGATTTTGTATCCCCGACCCTAAGTGTATCTTAATATGCTAACCCCTAACCCAATTTGTGTGTTTTATACTTAACCTAACCTTAATTATATGTTTTCCACTAACCCTAACCCTAATTGTACATTTTCGTACTATATTTTATCTGAACTGTATCTCTTTGTTCTAACTCCTACCCCTTATTTTGTGTTTTCATCGACCCTAACCCTGATTCCATAGTGGTGGACCGTGTTGGGAAAAATGTCACGTTCCTCGCACGTTAAAGAACCCTGCTGCAGGTCTCGGTAAGAGTAGGACCCATAGGATCCCCATGAAGGAGGCGAAATTTCCCGTCCCTACCCATCACTCCTTTTTTCAGTGGCAGTCAAAACTCTCCTACCCGATTGGCCTTGTGTCCTCATTTCCTCCACTTCATCATCATTTCATGTTCATTGTATCACCACTTTCATGTTCATCTCCCGGATATAGCCGAAATCGTGCTGCTTGGGAGTAAAGCAATAACTAACTAACTAACTAATGATTTTGTACTAGCCCGAACCCTAAATGTATCTTAATATGCTAACCCCTAACCTATACTAATCCTAACCCTAATTGTATGTTTTACACCAACCCTAACCCTAATTGTACTTTTTTGTACTAACCTTAATTATATGTTTTACACTAAGCCTAATTGTACGTTTTTGTACTATCCTTTACCTGAACTCTATCTCTTTCTACTAATCGCTCCCCCTTATTTTGTGTTTTCAACGACCCAACCCTAATAGTATGATTTTGTACTTACCTTAACCCTATTTGTATCTTAATATCCTAACCCCTAACCCTAATTGTTTGTTTTATACTAAACCTAACACTACTTATATGTTTTACGCTAACCCTAACCCTAATTGTACGTTTTTGTACTATAGCTAACACTACTTATATTTTCTGTGTATCTGAATATGTTTACCCCTAACCCTAATTGTGTGTTTTATACTTAACCTAACCTTAATTATATGATTTACAATAACCCTAACCCCAATTGTACGTTTTTGTACTATCATTTACCTGAACTGTATCTCTTTGTACTAACCCCTACCCCTTATTTTGTGTTTTCATCGACCCAAACCCTAATTTTATGTTTTTTACTAACCCTAACCCTAGGCGTATCTTAATATGCTGACCCCTAACCCTAATTGTGTTTTATACTAAACCTAAACCTAATTCTATGTTTTCCACTAACCCTAACCCTAATTGTACGTTTTTGTACTATCCTTTACCTGAACTGTATCTCTTTGTTCTAACTCCTACCCGGAAAAATCCCATATTTTTTTATGAGCTCATGATGTCTTCCGAAAAATTTTGTAAGCATAGACAACATCTGAGCAGCAAAGTTCATAACCCTGTGTTAGCAATTTTTGTGTCAGACATGACTCTCTACTAAGGGAATCAATGTATTTTATAAAAGCTCTGGAATAGCGAGTCAGGTATAGTTAAAAAAAGGGAGCAATGAGTATGTAATCCCTTTTGGGATCTTTTATTCGGTGATATTTCGGCATCACTGTCCAAGTCCTGTAGTCTTCGTTGTTCATTCCTTTTTACCTGCGTCGCCGAAGGTGAAAGCAGGCCTAGTAGTCGGGTCACTCCGTCCGTCCCGCTATGGGGTGCCTGTCTTGTGTAATCTGAATCTCAAAAACCAAACAATAGATCTTTCTGAAATTTTAAACAGTGATTACAGATATATTGAAGATGTGCACCTCTCCTTTTGGGGTCATTTTATAATTTCGTTTAGAAATTAGGAGCCCAAAAGGGGCCAAAAAAGCGACTTTAAATTTTTTTTCCACAATAACTTTTGTTCTGGTTGACCAATTGTTATGAATCTTTACAGTAATATTACCATAAAAGGAAGGGTTGGGCAATAAAACACACAGTTAGGGTTAGGGGTTAGCATATTAGGATACACTTAGGGTTAGGGGTAGTACAAAATCATACAATTAGGGTTATAGTCGATGAAAACACAAAATAAGTGGTAGGGGTTAGTACAAATAATGCATTTATGATAAGGGTTAGTACAAAAATGTACAATTAGAGTAGGGTTAGTTTAAAACATATAATTAGGGTTAGGTTTAGTATAAAACACACAATAAGGGTTAGGGGTTAGCATATTAAGTTACAATTGGGGTTAGGGTTAGTGTAAAACATAAAACTAGGGTTAAGATTTGTATAAAACAGACAATTAGGGTTAGGTGTTAGGTAGAACTCCACAATTAGGATTTTTTCACAATATTATTTTCGTATGTGGCCCCTGTGAACTTTTTTGTTAAATGAAAATATTGATTCGTTTTGGTCTTAAAACAAGACAAATAAAAAATCTGGACCCGTTATATAAAAATTACGATCCACGGTTATTGTTTTAAAGAATACTTTCGAAAAAATCAATACCAATGATCATGAAGCGTCGCTTCCGGGTGTGCATGGTGACCAGCGGATGGGCTAAAATTTAAATGTGCTATTTTTAGATTTTTAAGTTTGAACAATTTTAGCGGAAAAAAGAGCCGAAGTCGGATAGGTTTATTTGGTCTTAAAAGAAAGGACTGTTTTCGGGCTTTCATTTCATACATGTTACGTTTCACCTGAACCGAAAGGTCGACTACTGGCAACGTTAAAAAAAAGGACAAAACCCCGATTTTTGCGTATTTTTGTCCCCAAATTTTTGACAAATGTTATGAGTTGCTAGGGGCAACGAGTACAACAAAGAAACCAAATACGGCACTAAACACGACTAAACATGCCCGGAGTTTGGAACACCACCTAGTTTAAAGTGCAAATAGCAGTTTAAGCGATTACAAGGACCCGGGACAAAATAGTCAACGTCGAGCACATGCAAAAATTAGCTAAATAAATTAATTGTGGAGTACTACCATATGGCATTATTCTCATTAAAATTTGGAGAGTATATCTTGATTTAAGTCCTTGGTTTAATTATTGAAAATAAAGCTTATATATTTGAGAATTACTTGTTTCAAAAATTTTGGGAAAAATATCAGTTATTAAGCATTAATGCCCATAGCAACCAAACATGCTTATTTTTGAAAATATCGTCAATAACGTTATATTTTGTACAGCTGGTTATGCTGTATGTAACGCTAACAACGTTAATAATTTCCCCGGAAGAAATAAAAATTTCACAATATAGTATATTTCCCCGTATGTAAATCATAAAATTGTAATTTTTAGTCGGCTTGAATAGAAACGCAAGGCATTTTAGCTTGCTATGCAAATGTTAAGCAAATTTTGATGATGTGTTTCCATGGACGCCATTATTGCAGATTTTTTCACGGAAATCTTCCGAATTTTCACAAATATGTTTGAATTAGGCTAGAAAATGACTTAAGCACAACAGAATGCCAATTTTGTTACGAAAATACAAAATTTGATTCAAAACAAACGGGGAAAGAATCTAACGTTATTGCAGGAAAATGTCCAAAAAAGAGCTTGATCAGAAAAGGGCTTCCGTCTTTGAGCGTGCGTTACTATGGTAAAACATAAAAAAAATCATAATATCCGGTATTCCTCAAGTGGTTACATACTCAAGAAGAGAAAAATGCAACTCCTGTTAAATTTTCAAAAAATGCAAAAGCATTATGGTAGAACTCCACAATTAGGATTTTTTCACAATATTATTTTCGTATGTGGCCCCTGTGAACTTTTTTGTTAAATGAAAATATTGATTCGTTTTGGTCTTAAAACAAGACAAATAAAAAATCTGGACCCGTTATATAAAAATTACGATCCACGGTTATTGTTTTAAAGAATACTTTCGAAAAAATCAATACCAATGATCATGAAGCGTCGCTTCCGGGTGTGCATGGTGACCAGCGGATGGGCTAAAATTTAAATGTGCTATTTTTAGATTTTTAAGTTTGAACAATTTTAGCGGAAAAAAGAGCCGAAGTCGGATAGGTTTATTTGGTCTTAAAAGAAAGGACTGTTTTCGGGCTTTCATTTCATACATGTTACGTTTCACCTGAACCGAAAGGTCGACTACTGGCAACGTTAAAAAAAAGGACAAAACCCCGATTTTTGCGTATTTTTGTCCCCAAATTTTTGACAAATGTTATGAGTTGCTAGGGGCAACGAGTACAACAAAGAAACCAAATACGGCACTAAACACGACTAAACATGCCCGGAGTTTGGAACACCACCTAGTTTAAAGTGCAAATAGCAGTTTAAGCGATTACAAGGACCCGGGACAAAATAGTCAACGTCGAGCACATGCAAAAATTAGCTAAATAAATTAATTGTGGAGTACTACCATATGGCATTATTCTCATTAAAATTTGGAGAGTATATCTTGATTTAAGTCCTTGGTTTAATTATTGAAAATAAAGCTTATATATTTGAGAATTACTTGTTTCAAAAATTTTGGGAAAAATATCAGTTATTAAGCATTAATGCCCATAGCAACCAAACATGCTTATTTTTGAAAATATCGTCAATAACGTTATATTTTGTACAGCTGGTTATGCTGTATGTAACGCTAACAACGTTAATAATTTCCCCGGAAGAAATAAAAATTTCACAATATAGTATATTTCCCCGTATGTAAATCATAAAATTGTAATTTTTAGTCGGCTTGAATAGAAACGCAAGGCATTTTAGCTTGCTATGCAAATGTTAAGCAAATTTTGATGATGTGTTTCCATGGACGCCATTATTGCAGATTTTTTCACGGAAATCTTCCGAATTTTCACAAATATGTTTGAATTAGGCTAGAAAATGACTTAAGCACAACAGAATGCCAATTTTGTTACGAAAATACAAAATTTGATTCAAAACAAACGGGGAAAGAATCTAACGTTATTGCAGGAAAATGTCCAAAAAAGAGCTTGATCAGAAAAGGGCTTCCGTCTTTGAGCGTGCGTTACTATGGTAAAACATAAAAAAAATCATAATATCCGGTATTCCTCAAGTGGTTACATACTCAAGAAGAGAAAAATGCAACTCCTGTTAAATTTTCAAAAAATGCAAAAGCATTATGGTAGAACTCCACAATTAGGATTTTTTCACAATATTATTTTCGTATGTGGCCCCTGTGAACTTTTTTGTTAAATGAAAATATTGATTCGTTTTGGTCTTAAAACAAGACAAATAAAAAATCTGGACCCGTTATATAAAAATTACGATCCACGGTTATTGTTTTAAAGAATACTTTCGAAAAAATCAATACCAATGATCATGAAGCGTCGCTTCCGGGTGTGCATGGTGACCAGCGGATGGGCTAAAATTTAAATGTGCTATTTTTAGATTTTTAAGTTTGAACAATTTTAGCGGAAAAAAGAGCCGAAGTCGGATAGGTTTATTTGGTCTTAAAAGAAAGGACTGTTTTCGGGCTTTCATTTCATACATGTTACGTTTCACCTGAACCGAAAGGTCGACTACTGGCAACGTTAAAAAAAAGGACAAAACCCCGATTTTTGCGTATTTTTGTCCCCAAATTTTTGACAAATGTTATGAGTTGCTAGGGGCAACGAGTACAACAAAGAAACCAAATACGGCACTAAACACGACTAAACATGCCCGGAGTTTGGAACACCACCTAGTTTAAAGTGCAAATAGCAGTTTAAGCGATTACAAGGACCCGGGACAAAATAGTCAACGTCGAGCACATGCAAAAATTAGCTAAATAAATTAATTGTGGAGTACTACCATATGGCATTATTCTCATTAAAATTTGGAGAGTATATCTTGATTTAAGTCCTTGGTTTAATTATTGAAAATAAAGCTTATATATTTGAGAATTACTTGTTTCAAAAATTTTGGGAAAAATATCAGTTATTAAGCATTAATGCCCATAGCAACCAAACATGCTTATTTTTGAAAATATCGTCAATAACGTTATATTTTGTACAGCTGGTTATGCTGTATGTAACGCTAACAACGTTAATAATTTCCCCGGAAGAAATAAAAATTTCACAATATAGTATATTTCCCCGTATGTAAATCATAAAATTGTAATTTTTAGTCGGCTTGAATAGAAACGCAAGGCATTTTAGCTTGCTATGCAAATGTTAAGCAAATTTTGATGATGTGTTTCCATGGACGCCATTATTGCAGATTTTTTCACGGAAATCTTCCGAATTTTCACAAATATGTTTGAATTAGGCTAGAAAATGACTTAAGCACAACAGAATGCCAATTTTGTTACGAAAATACAAAATTTGATTCAAAACAAACGGGGAAAGAATCTAACGTTATTGCAGGAAAATGTCCAAAAAAGAGCTTGATCAGAAAAGGGCTTCCGTCTTTGAGCGTGCGTTACTATGGTAAAACATAAAAAAAATCATAATATCCGGTATTCCTCAAGTGGTTACATACTCAAGAAGAGAAAAATGCAACTCCTGTTAAATTTTCAAAAAATGCAAAAGCATTATGGTAGAACTCCACAATTAGGATTTTTTCACAATATTATTTTCGTATGTGGCCCCTGTGAACTTTTTTGTTAAATGAAAATATTGATTCGTTTTGGTCTTAAAACAAGACAAATAAAAAATCTGGACCCGTTATATAAAAATTACGATCCACGGTTATTGTTTTAAAGAATACTTTCGAAAAAATCAATACCAATGATCATGAAGCGTCGCTTCCGGGTGTGCATGGTGACCAGCGGATGGGCTAAAATTTAAATGTGCTATTTTTAGATTTTTAAGTTTGAACAATTTTAGCGGAAAAAAGAGCCGAAGTCGGATAGGTTTATTTGGTCTTAAAAGAAAGGACTGTTTTCGGGCTTTCATTTCATACATGTTACGTTTCACCTGAACCGAAAGGTCGACTACTGGCAACGTTAAAAAAAAGGACAAAACCCCGATTTTTGCGTATTTTTGTCCCCAAATTTTTGACAAATGTTATGAGTTGCTAGGGGCAACGAGTACAACAAAGAAACCAAATACGGCACTAAACACGACTAAACATGCCCGGAGTTTGGAACACCACCTAGTTTAAAGTGCAAATAGCAGTTTAAGCGATTACAAGGACCCGGGACAAAATAGTCAACGTCGAGCACATGCAAAAATTAGCTAAATAAATTAATTGTGGAGTACTACCATATGGCATTATTCTCATTAAAATTTGGAGAGTATATCTTGATTTAAGTCCTTGGTTTAATTATTGAAAATAAAGCTTATATATTTGAGAATTACTTGTTTCAAAAATTTTGGGAAAAATATCAGTTATTAAGCATTAATGCCCATAGCAACCAAACATGCTTATTTTTGAAAATATCGTCAATAACGTTATATTTTGTACAGCTGGTTATGCTGTATGTAACGCTAACAACGTTAATAATTTCCCCGGAAGAAATAAAAATTTCACAATATAGTATATTTCCCCGTATGTAAATCATAAAATTGTAATTTTTAGTCGGCTTGAATAGAAACGCAAGGCATTTTAGCTTGCTATGCAAATGTTAAGCAAATTTTGATGATGTGTTTCCATGGACGCCATTATTGCAGATTTTTTCACGGAAATCTTCCGAATTTTCACAAATATGTTTGAATTAGGCTAGAAAATGACTTAAGCACAACAGAATGCCAATTTTGTTACGAAAATACAAAATTTGATTCAAAACAAACGGGGAAAGAATCTAACGTTATTGCAGGAAAATGTCCAAAAAAGAGCTTGATCAGAAAAGGGCTTCCGTCTTTGAGCGTGCGTTACTATGGTAAAACATAAAAAAAATCATAATATCCGGTATTCCTCAAGTGGTTACATACTCAAGAAGAGAAAAATGCAACTCCTGTTAAATTTTCAAAAAATGCAAAAGCATTATGGTAGAACTCCACAATTAGGATTTTTTCACAATATTATTTTCGTATGTGGCCCCTGTGAACTTTTTTGTTAAATGAAAATATTGATTCGTTTTGGTCTTAAAACAAGACAAATAAAAAATCTGGACCCGTTATATAAAAATTACGATCCACGGTTATTGTTTTAAAGAATACTTTCGAAAAAATCAATACCAATGATCATGAAGCGTCGCTTCCGGGTGTGCATGGTGACCAGCGGATGGGCTAAAATTTAAATGTGCTATTTTTAGATTTTTAAGTTTGAACAATTTTAGCGGAAAAAAGAGCCGAAGTCGGATAGGTTTATTTGGTCTTAAAAGAAAGGACTGTTTTCGGGCTTTCATTTCATACATGTTACGTTTCACCTGAACCGAAAGGTCGACTACTGGCAACGTTAAAAAAAAGGACAAAACCCCGATTTTTGCGTATTTTTGTCCCCAAATTTTTGACAAATGTTATGAGTTGCTAGGGGCAACGAGTACAACAAAGAAACCAAATACGGCACTAAACACGACTAAACATGCCCGGAGTTTGGAACACCACCTAGTTTAAAGTGCAAATAGCAGTTTAAGCGATTACAAGGACCCGGGACAAAATAGTCAACGTCGAGCACATGCAAAAATTAGCTAAATAAATTAATTGTGGAGTACTACCATATGGCATTATTCTCATTAAAATTTGGAGAGTATATCTTGATTTAAGTCCTTGGTTTAATTATTGAAAATAAAGCTTATATATTTGAGAATTACTTGTTTCAAAAATTTTGGGAAAAATATCAGTTATTAAGCATTAATGCCCATAGCAACCAAACATGCTTATTTTTGAAAATATCGTCAATAACGTTATATTTTGTACAGCTGGTTATGCTGTATGTAACGCTAACAACGTTAATAATTTCCCCGGAAGAAATAAAAATTTCACAATATAGTATATTTCCCCGTATGTAAATCATAAAATTGTAATTTTTAGTCGGCTTGAATAGAAACGCAAGGCATTTTAGCTTGCTATGCAAATGTTAAGCAAATTTTGATGATGTGTTTCCATGGACGCCATTATTGCAGATTTTTTCACGGAAATCTTCCGAATTTTCACAAATATGTTTGAATTAGGCTAGAAAATGACTTAAGCACAACAGAATGCCAATTTTGTTACGAAAATACAAAATTTGATTCAAAACAAACGGGGAAAGAATCTAACGTTATTGCAGGAAAATGTCCAAAAAAGAGCTTGATCAGAAAAGGGCTTCCGTCTTTGAGCGTGCGTTACTATGGTAAAACATAAAAAAAATCATAATATCCGGTATTCCTCAAGTGGTTACATACTCAAGAAGAGAAAAATGCAACTCCTGTTAAATTTTCAAAAAATGCAAAAGCATTATGGTAGAACTCCACAATTAGGATTTTTTCACAATATTATTTTCGTATGTGGCCCCTGTGAACTTTTTTGTTAAATGAAAATATTGATTCGTTTTGGTCTTAAAACAAGACAAATAAAAAATCTGGACCCGTTATATAAAAATTACGATCCACGGTTATTGTTTTAAAGAATACTTTCGAAAAAATCAATACCAATGATCATGAAGCGTCGCTTCCGGGTGTGCATGGTGACCAGCGGATGGGCTAAAATTTAAATGTGCTATTTTTAGATTTTTAAGTTTGAACAATTTTAGCGGAAAAAAGAGCCGAAGTCGGATAGGTTTATTTGGTCTTAAAAGAAAGGACTGTTTTCGGGCTTTCATTTCATACATGTTACGTTTCACCTGAACCGAAAGGTCGACTACTGGCAACGTTAAAAAAAAGGACAAAACCCCGATTTTTGCGTATTTTTGTCCCCAAATTTTTGACAAATGTTATGAGTTGCTAGGGGCAACGAGTACAACAAAGAAACCAAATACGGCACTAAACACGACTAAACATGCCCGGAGTTTGGAACACCACCTAGTTTAAAGTGCAAATAGCAGTTTAAGCGATTACAAGGACCCGGGACAAAATAGTCAACGTCGAGCACATGCAAAAATTAGCTAAATAAATTAATTGTGGAGTACTACCATATGGCATTATTCTCATTAAAATTTGGAGAGTATATCTTGATTTAAGTCCTTGGTTTAATTATTGAAAATAAAGCTTATATATTTGAGAATTACTTGTTTCAAAAATTTTGGGAAAAATATCAGTTATTAAGCATTAATGCCCATAGCAACCAAACATGCTTATTTTTGAAAATATCGTCAATAACGTTATATTTTGTACAGCTGGTTATGCTGTATGTAACGCTAACAACGTTAATAATTTCCCCGGAAGAAATAAAAATTTCACAATATAGTATATTTCCCCGTATGTAAATCATAAAATTGTAATTTTTAGTCGGCTTGAATAGAAACGCAAGGCATTTTAGCTTGCTATGCAAATGTTAAGCAAATTTTGATGATGTGTTTCCATGGACGCCATTATTGCAGATTTTTTCACGGAAATCTTCCGAATTTTCACAAATATGTTTGAATTAGGCTAGAAAATGACTTAAGCACAACAGAATGCCAATTTTGTTACGAAAATACAAAATTTGATTCAAAACAAACGGGGAAAGAATCTAACGTTATTGCAGGAAAATGTCCAAAAAAGAGCTTGATCAGAAAAGGGCTTCCGTCTTTGAGCGTGCGTTACTATGGTAAAACATAAAAAAAATCATAATATCCGGTATTCCTCAAGTGGTTACATACTCAAGAAGAGAAAAATGCAACTCCTGTTAAATTTTCAAAAAATGCAAAAGCATTATGGTAGAACTCCACAATTAGGATTTTTTCACAATATTATTTTCGTATGTGGCCCCTGTGAACTTTTTTGTTAAATGAAAATATTGATTCGTTTTGGTCTTAAAACAAGACAAATAAAAAATCTGGACCCGTTATATAAAAATTACGATCCACGGTTATTGTTTTAACGAATACTTTCGAAAAAATCAATACCAATGATCATGAAGCGTCGCTTCCGGGTGTGCATGGTGACCAGCGGATGGGCTAAAATTTAAATGTGCTATTTTTAGATTTTTAAGTTTGAACAATTTTAGCGGAAAAAAGAGCCGAAGTCGGATAGGTTTATTTGGTCTTAAAAGAAAGGACTGTTTTCGGGCTTTCATTTCATACATGTTACGTTTCACCTGAACCGAAAGGTCGACTACTGGCAACGTTAAAAAAAAGGACAAAACCCCGATTTTTGCGTATTTTTGTCCCCAAATTTTTGACAAATGTTATGAGTTGCTAGGGGCAACGAGTACAACAAAGAAACCAAATACGGCACTAAACACGACTAAACATGCCCGGAGTTTGGAACACCACCTAGTTTAAAGTGCAAATAGCAGTTTAAGCGATTACAAGGACCCGGGACAAAATAGTCAACGTCGAGCACATGCAAAAATTAGCTAAATAAATTAATTGTGGAGTACTACCATATGGCATTATTCTCATTAAAATTTGGAGAGTATATCTTGATTTAAGTCCTTGGTTTAATTATTGAAAATAAAGCTTATATATTTGAGAATTACTTGTTTCAAAAATTTTGGGAAAAATATCAGTTATTAAGCATTAATGCCCATAGCAACCAAACATGCTTATTTTTGAAAATATCGTCAATAACGTTATATTTTGTACAGCTGGTTATGCTGTATGTAACGCTAACAACGTTAATAATTTCCCCGGAAGAAATAAAAATTTCACAATATAGTATATTTCCCCGTATGTAAATCATAAAATTGTAATTTTTAGTCGGCTTGAATAGAAACGCAAGGCATTTTAGCTTGCTATGCAAATGTTAAGCAAATTTTGATGATGTGTTTCCATGGACGCCATTATTGCAGATTTTTTCACGGAAATCTTCCGAATTTTCACAAATATGTTTGAATTAGGCTAGAAAATGACTTAAGCACAACAGAATGCCAATTTTGTTACGAAAATACAAAATTTGATTCAAAACAAACGGGGAAAGAATCTAACGTTATTGCAGGAAAATGTCCAAAAAAGAGCTTGATCAGAAAAGGGCTTCCGTCTTTGAGCGTGCGTTACTATGGTAAAACATAAAAAAAATCATAATATCCGGTATTCCTCAAGTGGTTACATACTCAAGAAGAGAAAAATGCAACTCCTGTTAAATTTTCAAAAAATGCAAAAGCATTATGGTAGAACTCCACAATTAGGATTTTTTCACAATATTATTTTCGTATGTGGCCCCTGTGAACTTTTTTGTTAAATGAAAATATTGATTCGTTTTGGTCTTAAAACAAGACAAATAAAAAATCTGGACCCGTTATATAAAAATTACGATCCACGGTTATTGTTTTAAAGAATACTTTCGAAAAAATCAATACCAATGATCATGAAGCGTCGCTTCCGGGTGTGCATGGTGACCAGCGGATGGGCTAAAATTTAAATGTGCTATTTTTAGATTTTTAAGTTTGAACAATTTTAGCGGAAAAAAGAGCCGAAGTCGGATAGGTTTATTTGGTCTTAAAAGAAAGGACTGTTTTCGGGCTTTCATTTCATACATGTTACGTTTCACCTGAACCGAAAGGTCGACTACTGGCAACGTTAAAAAAAAGGACAAAACCCCGATTTTTGCGTATTTTTGTCCCCAAATTTTTGACAAATGTTATGAGTTGCTAGGGGCAACGAGTACAACAAAGAAACCAAATACGGCACTAAACACGACTAAACATGCCCGGAGTTTGGAACACCACCTAGTTTAAAGTGCAAATAGCAGTTTAAGCGATTACAAGGACCCGGGACAAAATAGTCAACGTCGAGCACATGCAAAAATTAGCTAAATAAATTAATTGTGGAGTACTACCATATGGCATTATTCTCATTAAAATTTGGAGAGTATATCTTGATTTAAGTCCTTGGTTTAATTATTGAAAATAAAGCTTATATATTTGAGAATTACTTGTTTCAAAAATTTTGGGAAAAATATCAGTTATTAAGCATTAATGCCCATAGCAACCAAACATGCTTATTTTTGAAAATATCGTCAATAACGTTATATTTTGTACAGCTGGTTATGCTGTATGTAACGCTAACAACGTTAATAATTTCCCCGGAAGAAATAAAAATTTCACAATATAGTATATTTCCCCGTATGTAAATCATAAAATTGTAATTTTTAGTCGGCTTGAATAGAAACGCAAGGCATTTTAGCTTGCTATGCAAATGTTAAGCAAATTTTGATGATGTGTTTCCATGGACGCCATTATTGCAGATTTTTTCACGGAAATCTTCCGAATTTTCACAAATATGTTTGAATTAGGCTAGAAAATGACTTAAGCACAACAGAATGCCAATTTTGTTACGAAAATACAAAATTTGATTCAAAACAAACGGGGAAAGAATCTAACGTTATTGCAGGAAAATGTCCAAAAAAGAGCTTGATCAGAAAAGGGCTTCCGTCTTTGAGCGTGCGTTACTATGGTAAAACATAAAAAAAATCATAATATCCGGTATTCCTCAAGTGGTTACATACTCAAGAAGAGAAAAATGCAACTCCTGTTAAATTTTCAAAAAATGCAAAAGCATTATGGTAGAACTCCACAATTAGGATTTTTTCACAATATTATTTTCGTATGTGGCCCCTGTGAACTTTTTTGTTAAATGAAAATATTGATTCGTTTTGGTCTTAAAACAAGACAAATAAAAAATCTGGACCCGTTATATAAAAATTACGATCCACGGTTATTGTTTTAAAGAATACTTTCGAAAAAATCAATACCAATGATCATGAAGCGTCGCTTCCGGGTGTGCATGGTGACCAGCGGATGGGCTAAAATTTAAATGTGCTATTTTTAGATTTTTAAGTTTGAACAATTTTAGCGGAAAAAAGAGCCGAAGTCGGATAGGTTTATTTGGTCTTAAAAGAAAGGACTGTTTTCGGGCTTTCATTTCATACATGTTACGTTTCACCTGAACCGAAAGGTCGACTACTGGCAACGTTAAAAAAAAGGACAAAACCCCGATTTTTGCGTATTTTTGTCCCCAAATTTTTGACAAATGTTATGAGTTGCTAGGGGCAACGAGTACAACAAAGAAACCAAATACGGCACTAAACACGACTAAACATGCCCGGAGTTTGGAACACCACCTAGTTTAAAGTGCAAATAGCAGTTTAAGCGATTACAAGGACCCGGGACAAAATAGTCAACGTCGAGCACATGCAAAAATTAGCTAAATAAATTAATTGTGGAGTACTACCATATGGCATTATTCTCATTAAAATTTGGAGAGTATATCTTGATTTAAGTCCTTGGTTTAATTATTGAAAATAAAGCTTATATATTTGAGAATTACTTGTTTCAAAAATTTTGGGAAAAATATCAGTTATTAAGCATTAATGCCCATAGCAACCAAACATGCTTATTTTTGAAAATATCGTCAATAACGTTATATTTTGTACAGCTGGTTATGCTGTATGTAACGCTAACAACGTTAATAATTTCCCCGGAAGAAATAAAAATTTCACAATATAGTATATTTCCCCGTATGTAAATCATAAAATTGTAATTTTTAGTCGGCTTGAATAGAAACGCAAGGCATTTTAGCTTGCTATGCAAATGTTAAGCAAATTTTGATGATGTGTTTCCATGGACGCCATTATTGCAGATTTTTTCACGGAAATCTTCCGAATTTTCACAAATATGTTTGAATTAGGCTAGAAAATGACTTAAGCACAACAGAATGCCAATTTTGTTACGAAAATACAAAATTTGATTCAAAACAAACGGGGAAAGAATCTAACGTTATTGCAGGAAAATGTCCAAAAAAGAGCTTGATCAGAAAAGGGCTTCCGTCTTTGAGCGTGCGTTACTATGGTAAAACATAAAAAAAATCATAATATCCGGTATTCCTCAAGTGGTTACATACTCAAGAAGAGAAAAATGCAACTCCTGTTAAATTTTCAAAAAATGCAAAAGCATTATGGTAGAACTCCACAATTAGGATTTTTTCACAATATTATTTTCGTATGTGGCCCCTGTGAACTTTTTTGTTAAATGAAAATATTGATTCGTTTTGGTCTTAAAACAAGACAAATAAAAAATCTGGACCCGTTATATAAAAATTACGATCCACGGTTATTGTTTTAAAGAATACTTTCGAAAAAATCAATACCAATGATCATGAAGCGTCGCTTCCGGGTGTGCATGGTGACCAGCGGATGGGCTAAAATTTAAATGTGCTATTTTTAGATTTTTAAGTTTGAACAATTTTAGCGGAAAAAAGAGCCGAAGTCGGATAGGTTTATTTGGTCTTAAAAGAAAGGACTGTTTTCGGGCTTTCATTTCATACATGTTACGTTTCACCTGAACCGAAAGGTCGACTACTGGCAACGTTAAAAAAAAGGACAAAACCCCGATTTTTGCGTATTTTTGTCCCCAAATTTTTGACAAATGTTATGAGTTGCTAGGGGCAACGAGTACAACAAAACAAACCAAATACGGCACTAAACACGACTAAACATGCCCGGAGTTTGGAACACCACCTAGTTTAAAGTGCAAATAGCAGTTTAAGCGATTACAAGGACCCGGGACAAAATAGTCAACGTCGAGCACATGCAAAAATTAGCTAAATAAATTAATTGTGGAGTACTACCTTAACATATTAAGATACATTTAGGGTAAGGGTTAGTAAGAACATCATACAATTAGGATTAGGGTCGATGAAAACACAAAACAAGGGGTAGGGGTTAGTACAAAGAGATTCATTTCAGGTAAAGGTTAGTACAAAAACGTACAATTAGGGTTACGGTAAGGGTCTGTGAAAACACAAAGTTAGGGGTAGGGGTTGGACCAAAAAGATACATGTATGGTAAGATTTAGTACAAAAACATACAATTAGGGTTAGGGTTAGTGTGAAACATAGGATTAGGGTTAGGGTTATTATAAAACACACAGTTAGTGTTAGGGGTTAGCATAAAAAGATACATTTAGGGTTAGGGTTAGTACAAAATTATATAATAAGAATTGAAGTAGATGAAAATACAAAATAAGTGGTAGGGGTTAGTACAAAAAATACATTTATGATAAGGGTTACTACAAAAACTTACAGTTAGGGTTAGCGTAAAACGTATAATTAGGGTTAGGGTTAGTATAAAACACACAATTAGGGTTAAAGAGTAGTATATTAAGATACACTTAGGGTGAGGGTTAGTACAAAATCATACATTTAGGGTAAGAGTCGATGAAAACACAAAATAAGGGGTAGGGGTTAGTACAAATAATGCATTTATGATAAGGGTTAGTACAAAAATGTACAATTAGGGTAGGGTTAGTGTAAAACATATAATTAGGGTAAGGTTTAGTATAAAATACACAATAAGGGTTAGGGGTTAGCATATTAAGTTACAATTGGGGTTAGGGTTAGTGTAAAACATAAAACTAGGGTTAAGATTTGTATAAAACAGACAATTAGGGTTAGGTGTTAGGTAGAACTCCACAATTAGGATTTTTTCACAATATTATTTTCGTATGTGGCCCCTGTGAACTTTTTTGTTAAATGAAAATATTGATTCGTTTTGGTCTTAAAACAAGACAAATAAAAAATCTGGACCCGTTATATAAAAATTACGATCCACGGTTATTGTTTTAAAGAATACTTTCGAAAAAATCAATACCAATGATCATGAAGCGTCGCTTCCGGGTGTGCATGGTGACCAGCGGATGGGCTAAAATTTAAATGTGCTATTTTTAGATTTTTAAGTTTGAACAATTTTAGCGGAAAAAAGAGCCGAAGTCGGATAGGTTTATTTGGTCTTAAAAGAAAGGACTGTTTTCGGGCTTTCATTTCATACATGTTACGTTTCACCTGAACCGAAAGGTCGACTACTGGCAACGTTAAAAAAAAGGACAAAACCCCGATTTTTGCGTATTTTTGTCCCCAAATTTTTGACAAATGTTATGAGTTGCTAGGGGCAACGAGTACAACAAAACAAACCAAATACGGCACTAAACACGACTAAACATGCCCGGAGTTTGGAACACCACCTAGTTTAAAGTGCAAATAGCAGTTTAAGCGATTACAAGGACCCGGGACAAAATAGTCAACGTCGAGCACATGCAAAAATTAGCTAAATAAATTAATTGTGGAGTACTACCTTAACATATTAAGATACATTTAGGGTAAGGGTTAGTAAGAACATCATACAATTAGGATTAGGGTCGATGAAAACACAAAACAAGGGGTAGGGGTTAGTACAAAGAGATTCATTTCAGGTAAAGGTTAGTACAAAAACGTACAATTAGGGTTACGGTAAGGGTCTGTGAAAACACAAAGTTAGGGGTAGGGGTTGGACCAAAAAGATACATGTATGGTAAGATTTAGTACAAAAACATACAATTAGGGTTAGGGTTAGTGTGAAACATAGGATTAGGGTTAGGGTTATTATAAAACACACAGTTAGTGTTAGGGGTTAGCATAAAAAGATACATTTAGGGTTAGGGTTAGTACAAAATTATATAATTAGGATTGAAGTAGATGAAAATACAAAATAAGTGGTAGGGGTTAGTACAAAAAATACATTTATGATAAGGGTTACTACAAAAACTTACAGTTAGGGTTAGCGTAAAACGTATAATTAGGGTTAGGGTTAGTATAAAACACACAATTAGGGTTAAAGAGTAGTATATTAAGATACACTTAGGGTGAGGGTTAGTACAAAATCATACATTTAGGGTAAGAGTCGATGAAAACACAAAATAAGGGGTAGGGGTTAGTACAAATAATGCATTTATGATAAGGGTTAGTACAAAAATGTACAATTAGGGTAGGGTTAGTGTAAAACATATAATTAGGGTAAGGTTTAGTATAAAATACACAATAAGGGTTAGGGGTTAGCATATTAAGTTACAATTGGGGTTAGGGTTAGTGTAAAACATAAAACTAGGGTTAAGGTTTGTATAAAACAGACAATTAGGGTTAGGTGTTAGCATATTAAGATACATTTAGGGTAAGGGTTAGTAATAACATCATACAATTAGGATTAGGGTCGATGAAAACACAGAACAAGGGGTAGGGGTTAGTACAAAGAGATACATTTCAGGTAAAGGTTAGTACAAAAACGTACAATTAGGGTTACGGTAAGGGTCTGTGAAAAAACAAAGTTAGGGGTAGGGGTTGGACCAAAAAGATACATGTATGGTAAGGGTTAGTACAAAAACATACAATTAGGGTTAGGGTTAGTGTAAAACATATAATTAGGGTTAGGGTTATTATAAAACACACAGTTAGTGTTAGGGATTAGCATAAAAAGATACATTTAGGGTTAGGGTTAGTACAAAATTATATAATTAAGGTTGAAGTCGATGAAAACACAAAATAAGTGGTAGGGGTTAGTACAAAAAATACATATATGATAAGGGTTAGTACAAAAACTTACAATTAGGGTAAGGGTTAGTGTAAAACGTATAATTAGAGTTAGGGTTAGTATAAAACACACAATTAGGGTTAGGGGTTAGCATATTAAGATACATTTAGGGTTAGGGTTATTACAAAATCATACAATTAGGGTTAGGGTCGATGAAAACAGATAATAAGGGGTAGGGGTTAGTACAAAGAAATTCATTTCAGGTAAAAGTTAGTACAAAAACGTACAATTAGGGTTACGGTAAGGGTCTGTGAAAACAGGTTAGCATATTAAGATACACTTAGGGTAAGGGTTAGTACAAAATCATACAATGAAAGAACCTTAGTGAGCACG
Organism: Arcuatula senhousia; assembly: GCA_963971305.1. NCBI lineage: Eukaryota > Metazoa > Mollusca > Bivalvia > Mytilida > Mytilidae > Arcuatula > Arcuatula senhousia. The sequence goes on along the minus strand of OZ020308.1, from coordinate 52,763,863 downwards.
CTCACATACCCCACGCGTTCGGCTATTGGACTATCAATGTTATCACAGCGCATATGACTGTATTTGGCCATAAAACTCTTTCCGCCAACCAGATGTAAAATATAACTCATCAAAATCAATGAAGTAATATATGTGAAAGTTATAGGTATTTGAGTTATATTGACATGGGCCGAAATGATTTAGGGACGAAAGGGGCGAAATCCTGGGACGAAAGTTTCGACTCAATAGTTCTGGGGCAAGCCGGGGTCACAGCTTCAAAATTTTTATCTTAAAACGATTGTCATATGATATTGTAACGAGATATTGCCAAGCCTTGATCTCTTGCACATACACTTTTGAAAAAAAATGAGAATTTATTGTTCAAATTAGCGAGTCCGAGCCTACCTGGTGACAATTTATGCTAATCATATTATTTGTATACCAAACACACTGTTTGCACGGCAATATTACGTTAGAATGTAATATGGCAATCGTTTTTAGATAAAAAAATTTGAAGCTGTGACCCCGGCTTGCCCCAGAACTTTTGAGTCGAAACTTTCGGCCCAGGATTTCGTCCATTTCGTCCCTAAGACATTTCGGCCCCATATCAATATAACACAAATATCTATAAATTTCACATATATTATTAAATTGATCTTGAGGGGTCTTATTTCACATCTGGTTGACGGAAAGAGTTTTATGGCCAAATACAGTCATGTTCTGCCTTAAATGCGCTGTGATCCTTGAGGAATTAGTATCGAGCTACAGGAATCAATAATATTGAATGATTGTAAAAGTGAATGTGCAAGTATTTGAATACATGTATCATAACAAAGTTATGTCAAATTTCTAAGTCCAAAAGGCCATAACCCCCACAAAAATTTGGGGATCGGAAATTCCTGGTGATATGCACAAGTACATATGGTGTACTTCTTGCATACCAAGTTTCGTTAAATTCTGTTCAGTAGTTAAAGAGGAGTTGCGATTACAAACTGTAATCATGATTTTCTGCAAATTTCTAAGTCCAAAGGGCCATAACTCCAACAAAAATTTGCAGATAAAAAATTACTAGTTATATGCACAACCACATATCGTTTACTTCTTGCATACCAAGTTTCGTTAAATTCTGTTCAGTAGTTTAAGAGGAGTTGCGATTAAAAACTGTAATCATGATTTTCTGCAAATTTCTTAGTCCAAAGGGCAATAACTCCCACAAAAATTTGCTGATCAAAAATTCCTTGTAATATGCACAACTACATATGGTGTCCTTCTTGCATAACAAGTTTCGTTAAATTCTGTTCAGTAGTTTAAGAGGAGTTGCGATTACAAACTGTAATCGTGATTTTCTGCAAATTTCAAAATCCAAAGGGCCATAACTCCCACAAAAATTTGCCGATCAAAAATTCCTTGTAATATGCACAACTACATATGGTGTACTTCTTGCATACAAGTTTCGTTAAATTCTGTTCAGTAGTTTAAGAGGAGTTGCGATTACAAACTGTAATCATGTTTTTCTGCAAATTTCTAAGTCCAAAGGGCCATAACTCCCACAAAAATTTGCCGATCAAAAATTCCTTGTACTATGCACAACTACATATGGTTTACTTCTTGCATACCAAGTTTCGTTAAATTCTGTTTAGTAGTTAAAGAGGAGTTGCGATTACAAACTGTAATCATGATTTTCTGCAAATTTCTAAAGGGCCATAACTCCCACAAAAATTTGCTGATCAAAAATTCCTTGTAATATACACAACTACATATGATGTACTTCTTGCATACAAGTTTCGTTAAATTCTGTTCAGTAGTTTAAGAGGAGTTGCGATTACAAACTGTAATCATGATTTTCTGCGAATTTCTAAGTCCAAAGGGCCATAACTCCCACAAAAATTTGCCGATCAAAAATCCTTCTACTATGCACAACCAGATATGGTGTACTTCTTGCATACCAAGTTTCGTTAAATTCTGTTCAGTAGTTTAAGAGGAGTTGGTATTACAAACTGTAATCATGATTTTCTGCAAATTTCTAAGTCCAAAGGGCCATAACTCCCACAAAAATTTGCTGATAAAAAATTCCTTGTAATATGCACAACTACATATGATGTACTTCTTGCATACCAAGTTTCGTTAAATTCTGTTCAGTAGTTTAAGAGGAGTTGCGATTACAAACTTTGATCACAGACGGACGGACCAGTCAAAAACATTATACCCTTCGCAACTTAGTTGCGTGGGGTATAATTAGGGTTAGAGTCGATGAAAACACAAAATATGGGGGTAGGGGTTAGTACAAAGAGATTCATTTCAGGTAAAGGTTAGTACAGAACGTGCAATAAGGGTTACGGTTAGGGTCTGTGAAAACACAAAGTTAGGGGTAGGTGTTGGACCAAAAAGATACATTTATGGTAAGGGTTAGTACAAAAACATACAATTAGGGTTAGAGTTAGTGTAAAACATATAATTAGGGTTAGGGTTAGTATAAAACACACAGTTAGGGTTAGGGGTTAGCATATTAAGATACACTCAAGGTTAGGATTTGTACAAAATGATACAATTAGGGTTATAGTCCGTGAAAAAAACAAAATAAGTGGTAGGGGTTAGTACAAATAACGCATTTATGATAAGGTTTAGTACAAAAATGTACAATTAAGGTAAGGTTAGTGTAAAATATATAATAAGGGTTAGGTTGAGCATAAAACACACATTTAGGGTTAGGGGTTAGTATATTAAGATACACTTAAGATTAGGGTTAGTACAAAATCATACAATTAGGGTAAGAGTCGATGAAAACACAAAATTAGGGGTAGGGGTTAGTACAAAAAATACATTTATGATAAGGGTTAGTACAAAAACTTACAATTAGGGTAAGGGTTAGTGTAAAACGTATAATTAGGGTTAGGTTTAGCATAAAACACACATTTAGGGTTAGGGGTTAGCATAAAAAGGTACATTTAGGGTTAGGGTTAGTACTAAATTATATAATTAGGGTTTAAGTTGATGAAAACACAAAATAAGTGGTAGGGGTTAGTACAAAAAAAACATCTATGATAAGGGTTAGTACAAAAACTTACAATTAGGGTTAGGGTTAGTGTAAAACATATAATTAGAGTTAGGGTTAGTTTAAAACACAATAAGGGTTAGGGGTTAGCATATAAAGATACACTTAGGGTTAGGTTTAGTACAAAATCATACAATTAGGGTTAGGGTCGATGAAAACAAAAATAAAGGGTAGGGGTTAGTACAAAGAGATACATTTCAGGTAAAGGTTAGTACAAAAACGTACAATTAGGGTTACGGTTAGGGTCTGTGAAAACACAAAGTTAGGGGTAGGGAGTGGACCAAAAAGATACATGGATGGAAAGGGTTGGTACAAAAACTTACAATTAGGGTTAGGGTTAGTGTAAAACATATAATTAGGGTTAGGTTTAGTATAAAACACACAGTTAGTGTTAGGGGTTAGCATAAAAAGATACATTTAGGGTTAGGGTTAGTACAAAATCATACAATTAGGGTTACAGTCGATGAAAACACAAAATAAGTGGTAGGGGTTAGTACAAATAATGCATTTATGATAAGGGTTAGTACAAAAATGTACAATTAGAGTAGGGTTAGTTTAAAACATATAATTAGGGTTAGGTTTAGTATAAAACACACAATAAGGGTTAGGGGTTAGCATATTAAGTTACAATTGGGGTTAGGGTTAGTGTAAAACATAAAACTAGGGTTAAGGTTTGTATAAAACAGACAATTAGGGTTAGGTGTTAGCATATTAAAATACATTTAGGGTAAGGGTTAGTAAGAACATCATACAATTAGGATTAGGGTCGATGAAAACACAAAACAAGGGGTAGGGGTTAGTACAAAGAGATTCATTTCAGGTAAAGGTTAGTACAAAAACGTACAATTAGGGTTACGGTAAGGGTCTGTGAAAACACAAAGTTAGGGGTAGGGGTTGGACCAAAAAGATACATGTATGGTAAGAGTTAGTACAAAAACATACAATTAGGGTTAGGGTTAGTGTGAAACATATGATTAGGGTTAGGGTTATTATAAAACACACAGTTAGTGTTAGGGGTTAGCATAAAAAGATACATTTAGGGTTAGGGTTAGTACAAAATTATATAAGTAGGATTGAAGTCGATGAAAATACAAAATAAGTGGTAGGGTTAGTACAAAAAATACATTTATGATAAGGGTTAGCACAAAAAATACATTTATGATAAGGGTTACTACAAAAACTTACAATTAGGGTTAGGGTTAGTGTAAAACGTATAATTAGGGTTAGGGTTAGTATAAAACACATAATTAGGGTTAGAGAGTAGTATATTAAGATACACTTAGGGTTAGGGTTAGTACAAAATCATACAATTAGGGTAAGAGTCGATGAAAACACAAAATAAGGGGTAGGGGTTAGTACAAATAATGCATTTATGATAAGGGTTAGTACAAAAATGTACAATTAGGGTAGGGTTAGTGTAAAACATATAATTAGGGTTAGGTTTAGTATAAAACACACATTTAGGGTTAGGGGTTAGCATAAAAAGGTACATTTAGGGTTAGGGTTAGTACTAAATTATATAATTAGGGTTTAAGTTGATGAAAACACAAAATAAGTGGTAGGGGTTAGTACAAAAAAAAACATCTATGATAAGGGTTAGTACAAAAACTTACAATTAGGGTTAGGGTTAGTGTAATACATATAATTAGAGTTAGGGTTAGTTTAAAACACACAATAAGGGTTAGGGGTTAGCATATAAAGATACACTTAGGGTTAGGTTTAGTACAAAATCATACATTTAGGGTTAGGGTCGATGAAAACAAAAATAAAGGGTAGGGGTTAGTACAAAGAGATACATTTCAGGTAAAGGTTAGTACAAAAACGTACAATTAGGGTTACGGTTAGGGTCTGCGAAAACACAAAGTTAGGGGTAGGGAGTGGACCAAAAAGATACATGGATGGAAAGGGTTGGTACAAAAACTTACAATTAGGGTTAGGGTTAGTGTAAAACATATAATTAGGGTTAGGTTTAGTATAAAATACACAGTTAGGGTTAGGGGTTAGCATATTAGGATACACTTAGGGTTAGGGGTAGTACAAAATCATACAATTAGGGTTACAGTCGATGAAAACACAAAATAAGTGGTAGGGGTTAGTACAAATAATGCATTTATGATAAGGGTTAGTACAAAAATGTACAATTAGAGAAGGGTTAGTTTAAAACATATGATTAGGGTTAGGTTTAGTATAAAACACACAATAAGGGTTAGGGGTTAGCATATTAAGTTACAATTGGGGTTAGGGTTAGTGTAAAACATAAAACTAGGGTTAAGGTTTGTATAAAACAGACAATTAGGGTTAGGTGTTAGCATATTAAGATACATTTAGGGTAAGGGTTAGTAAGAACATCATACAATTAGGATTAGGGTCGATGAAAACACAAAACAAGGGGTAGGGGTTAGTACAAAGAGATTCATTTCAGGTAAAGGTAAGTACAAAAACGTACAATTAGGGTTACGGTAAGGGTCTGTGAAAACACAAAGTTAGGGGTAGGGGTTGGACCAAAAAGATACATGTATGGTAAGAGTTAGTACAAAAACATACAATTAGGGTTAGGGTTAGTGTGAAACATATGATTAGGGTTAGGGTTATTATAAAACACACAGTTAGTGTTAGGGGTTAGCATAAAAAGATACATTTAGGGTTAGGGTTAGTACAAAATTATATAATTAGGATTGATGTCGATGAAAATACAAAATAAGTGGTAGGGTTAGTACAAAAAATACATTTATGATAAGGGTTACTACAAAAACTTACAATTAGGGTTAGGGTTAGTGTAAAACGTATAATTAGGGTTAGGGTTAGTATAAAACACATAATTAGGGTTAGAGAGTAGTATATTAAGATACACTTAGGGTTAGGGTTAGTACAAAATCATACAATTAGGGTAAGAGTCGATGAAAACACAAAATAAGGGGTAGGGGTTAGTACAAATAATGCATTTATGATAAGGGTTAGTACAAAAATGTACAATTAGGGTAGGGTTAGTGTAAAACATATAATTAGGGTTAGGTTTAGTATAAAACACACAATAAGGGTAGGGGTTAGCATATTAAGTTACAATTGGGGTTAGAGTTAGTGTAAAACATAAAACTAGGGTTAAAGTTTGTATAAAACAGACAATAAGGGTTAGATGTTAGCATATTAAGATACATTTAGGGTAAGGGTTAGTAAGAACATCATACAATTAGGATTAGGGTCGATGAAAAACAAGGGGTAGGGGTTAGTACAAAGAAATACATTTCAGGTAAAGGTTAGTACAAAAACGTACAATTAGGGTTACGGTAAGGGTCTGTGAAAACACAAAATTAGGGGTAGGGGTTGGACCAAAAAGATACATGTATGGTAAGGGTTAGTACAAAAACATACAATTAGGGTTAGGGTTAGTGTAAAACATATAATTAGGGTTAGGGTTATTATAAAACACACAGTTAGTGTTAGGGGTTAGCATAAAAAGATACATTTAGGGTTAGGGTTAGTACAAAATTATATAATTAAGGTTGAAGTCGATGAAAACACAAAATAAGTGGAAGGGGTTAGTACAAAAAATACATTTATGATAAGGGTTAGTACAAAAACTTACAATTAGGGTTAGGGTTAGTGTAAAACGTATAATTAGAGTTAGGGTTGGTATAAAACACACAATTAGGGTTAGGGGTTAGCATATTAAGATACATTTAGGGTTAGGGTTATTACAAAATCATACAATTAGGGTTAGGGTCGATGAAAACATATAATAAGGGGTAGGGGTTAGTACAAAGAAATTCATTTCAGGTAAAAGTTAGTACAAAAACGTACAATTAGGGTTACGGTAAGGGTCTGTGAAAACAGGTTAGCATATTAAGATACACTTAGGGTTAGGGTTAGTACAAAATCATACAATGAAAGAACCTTAGTGAGCACGCTCACATACCCCACGCGTTCGGCTATTGGACTATCAATGTTATCCTTGAGGAATTAGTATCGAGCTACATGAATCAATAATATTGAATGATTGTAAAAGTGAATGTGCAAGTATTTGAATACATGTATCATAACAAAGTTATGTCAAATTTCTAAGTCCAAAAGGCCATAACCCCCACAAAAATTTGGGGATCGAAAATTCCTGGTGATATGCACAACTACATATGGTGTACTTCTTGCATACCAAGTTTCGTTAAATTCTGTTCAGTAGTTTAAGAGGAGTTGCGATTACAAACTGTAATCATGATTTTCTGCGAATTTCTAAGTCCAAAGGGCCATAACTCCCACAAAAATTTGCAGATAAAAAATTACTGGTGATATGCACAACCACATATCGTTTACTTCTTGCATACCAAGTTTCGTTAAATTCTGTTCAGTAGTTTAAGAGGAGTTGCGATTACAAACTGTAATCGTGATTTTCTGCAAATTTCTAAATCCAAAGGGCCATAACTCCCACAAAAATTTGCCGATCAAAAATTCCTTGTAATATGCACAACTACATATGGTGTACTTCTTGCATACCAAGTTTCGTTAAATTCTGTTCAGTAGTTTAAGAGGAGTTGCGATTACAAACTGTAATCATGATTTTCTGCAAATTTCTAAGTCCAAAGGGCCATAACTCCCACAAAAATTTGCCGATCAAAAATTCCTTGTACTATGCACAACTACATATGGTGTACTTCTTGCATACCAAGTTTCGTTAAATTCTGTTCAGTAGTTTAAGAGGAGTTGCGATTACAAACTGTAATCATGATTTTCTGCAAATTTCTAAAGGGCAATAACTCCCACAAAAATTTGCTGATAAAAAATTCCTTGTAATATGCACAACTACATATGGTGTACTTCTTGCATACACGTTTCGTTAAATTCTCGCAGCGATGTTAAGGCAGATTTCAAGATTTTTGACGTAAGGGGGAAGTAACTCTTTTTACGGAGTTTTGCTCCGCCCACCTGTCGACGTCAGCTAATCGGAAACGTTCTTTTATCAATCGACGTCATTTTAGTGCTTGCCAACAAAGGACGAAAGATGTAAACAGATCAAAACAAGCACTTGTTTCCCTCAACGGTTGGAACAAAATGCTGATAGTTCAACATTTGCAGTTTGCATTCGCTGAAGGTAACATATTCAAATGTTGACAACAAAGTTTACCTGTAGATTTACACATTGAACTGAGAAAATGGTGTTAACATGGGGACCCTCTCACCGTTTTACGACCCTTCATTCTCGTCAATGTGAGACATGCGGCTAACGTTATTTTAAAATCATTTATACATCCAGTCTTTGTTCACATATATAATAATAGCGGGTGCATGAGGAGTTCCAGGGGGCGGGGCTGAACTCGCCCATTAATTTCTCATACTTTTTTGGCGAAAAAAATGCAGACCTGTACAGAACACCCCCTTTTTCATCCTAAATTATGCAATGTGAGTACTTTCAAAAGTTTCTGTATCTGCCTCTGATTTAAATTAAAGATAATCTATTTAAAATAACTTTTAATCTTCCTGGCATTTAGGGTTATTCCATTTCCAGTTGAATATTTAGCAATTAATTCACTTTTAGCATGCATGCATAAAAAAATACAATATCAATGAAGCAGTTTCATAATAATATATATAAGTTCAAGCTACTTAAAAACAATTGGCATCAAAATGGTATTTTGAAATAATATGTACAAGTGGTTTTTTTTTTTGGAAAATTTCAATGAATCTCGAAGATTTTTCCAGCCCCCCCCCCATGAATTTATGTATAAAAACTCATACAAGAGTCTGTGTAAAAGTTCTGTTAATCAATGCTTTCTTTGCACATTGCTACATGGCTACATGCATATCTATCTGTGACTATTTCAGGGCTGGATTTGAATTATATGCATCTTATTTAGACCATGGGCCAATTGCATAACCGCGAGCAGTGCCAAATGGCCTCGTTGAAGGCTGCTGGCGGTTGTCCATTGTGGTTTTTCTAAATTGCCGTTTAATTGTGGGCTGTGTCGCGTACACTTATTCCACATCTCTTTATTTTCTATTATATGTACACTTAGTGACTTGTGACAATCATTAACCTGCCACCCATATGCAATAAAACATATTTATTTTGATTTTAAACTAGGATGAAAGATTTTACAAAATGTATCAGTATATGACTGCCCTATTGCTATGGACACTTTAATTATAACTTAACTTTGGGGAAAGGGGGTGGGTAGACAACACATATTTCATTGAAGAAAGTTAGAAGTGATGCATGATCATGCATGATTTATCATTGATGTTCACTTACACATTTAAGGCAGGTATAACAACAACCCCTGATTTAACATTACATATTCATACATTTTTGTATGTACATTAATGTACAGCATGTACATGCAATTATTTTAGTAAATTATTTATTTAAAAATCTCCATATGTATGCATGATCATACAAAATAGTTTATTTGATACATTTATTATGTTTAATAATATATTTCTTAATTTTCATACAACAATGGTCTTCCTGATTATCTCATTTCACATAATATATACAACTAATTGTATTTTTAGATACCCGGTACAGAGAAATAAATTGAGCAATCTACATTTGAATAAGATCTTGGTTTTCAATTTCCATTTCAGTTCAGAGTTCTGCATGATAGCTGATTCCAATGTGCTTACATAATGCAATTAAAACCTGTCTGACCAAGAGCCTGGGGTAAGACTACATGCATGTACTAACTAAAGTAAATACATGAACTTTAAGTTCTCTTAAAATCATAGTGAGAAAGAGGGTCAAACATGGAATAAGGGGGGGGGGGTAGTAAACTAACTTTTTATTTTTTTATGCTCTATTTGTTCATGTACTTGTTTAATCAATCGTAAAAGTAAGTTTGTATTGTGCTTTGTATGTTTTTATTTACATTACCAGTCAATTCATATATGTTTATTATTTCCTTGATTGTAATTGCATGCTCAGAGTCAGAGTTTGGGCACCATTAATTGGTTCAATAAAAATATCTCCATCTGTGTACCTTATATATGAATACAAACAATGGGATATGTTTTCTTGTAATCAATTTAATTTATGCATTTTGCCAAAATCATGAAAAAGCTTCAAGCTTAGCAAAAACAAAATACATGTACATGTAACCTTTTCCCACAACTTTGATAATCTTTCATTTCTCTTAGACTAATTCATAAATATAAAATAGTTACCAGTACAAGTGTATTACAAGCTCCATTTAAGATATTATTACATATTCATTACAAGTATATATGACTCAAAATTTGTTCTGCAATGTGAACAGAATAACCATTTAAAGAAGCCTTTAATTAAAATGTACAGTAAGCATATGTGATATAGCCTGCAATGTGGAACAGTGGTTGCTGTTACCATTGGATGCAGATTTATATACAATTTAATCTTTTAGTTAGTTTTCATACATGTTTCCTATCCAAGGAAAAACATGGAGAGGATAAATACCTGTAGACACAAATGTTCAAATTAAAATTAAGTACTTTTGATTTAAGTTATTTATGTTTATATATTATATGCATGTAAATTTTGTAGGGTTTCCAGATGGTAGCACAACATTTAACAGTTAGTGTACTGGTTCAGTGGAAAAGAAAAGAATGATTATTATAAAAATAGACTTTTAAAAGACAGAGGTTGAATTTTACTGGTATTTTTGAAGCAACAGTCCTGGGACCAGAACAGAATTATTTGATAGACTTTTGAAAGATAAACAAGTTGCTGATGTGTTATTTATACATGTACATGCAAATACTTCAAATTAAACTTGCACTTTTAATTGTTTGATTCCATTCTCTGATCTGTTGGGTTTCTTCTTCCTGTTTTCAGCTACCTCTTGAAAGGATTTATGACAGACACAATTTAGTTCATTCTAATGGCATACCAACAAAAAATAGTGAACATTTAGTTTTTAATCTGTCAATTTATCTATTGGTTTTGATGATTATCCATAAAATAATTTACTCTCATATTGATCATGAAATTACAAGAAAATGTCAGCAAAAATCATTAGATATTTTATGAAAGGATATACAGTATTAAAATGAACATGAGAACATTAACACATATGTAAACTCCAACTGCAATGAAATTTTATTTGCTGTATGGCCATTCAAAATTTTATTCTAGACACCATCAGCTTGCCAATAAACCATGCAATGTGCATAATCTTAAAACTCAAATGTGATTGTTTGTTTAAAAAGTTCTAGATTAATTTGACATAATGTATTAAAATATTTGTTACAATCTTGGAGTTAATCCATAAGGCAAGTCATTGTTTTTCTAGCATCTACATCCAGTGTGCACTTGATGGTTGTTATGAATTTTAATGGTTTTCATAGCTCTTAGTTAGGTGGAAATCTTCTGTTTTGTCAAATGCTTGAAAATATTTTCAGTTTAAAACTCCCTTCAATTTCATTTGTATGGTGTGGAATAAGATATTTTGGTATAAGCTTGATAATTTCATATAGATACTATATGGTATGTATCCAGAATATTTGTGGTTTTTGAATTATACATCAACTAATGCAGACAATATTTACAATGGATTTTCACACATTTCTGCTTGTTTTCATTTTTTTTATATCTGAAAGTAGATGGACATAAATATATGTTTGGGGTTTATATGCTATTTTTCCCAAATCAGGTTTACCTTATAGTTGGAGTCAATTTTCCATAAAGGAACATGATAACAGCATTTAACTTTATACATACACATTTTTACAATGCATCAGGATTAGAACAATCTATCTCATATGTCCTTTCTCAATTTTTTTGGTGGTTTAATCTTGGAATTAAGGAGGTGTTTATTGTTAAACTTTGATTTACTCATAGTTTTAAGTTAATTTACTTTTCCATGAATGAATATTATGTCATTATTATTAAACTTTATATACAAATATGCAATTTGTATCTCAACTTTAAAATTGAGTGATTGCTAAAAAAATACATGTTGGGAAGCAGCCAGGGCATCATTCCCTTTGGGCATATATGCTTTATTAAAAGGGCTGCTCCATATTTAACTACTTTTATCAAGGTTCCATGATTGTCATTTTTTAAAAGACTTTTAATCACAAATTCACAATGGGCAACATCAAAACATTCAAACAAATAATGCATTTCAAAATTCACTTCACCATGTTTATACATACATGCATGTTATTTGGTGTTTTATATACAAATTTTAGCAACCAGTTATAAATTCACCGAGGTCTAGCCATCAACATGCTGAATATTACATTTGTATAAATATGTAGCTCAGAATATTAAAGGATTATAAAAGGAAGATGCTTGAAAATAGAAAATGTATTCCATGTGTATCTGGTGCAATAGAAGATGATACACTCAGTCTGTAAGCATTTCTTGGTAACTTGTTATAACCATGAACAATGAAGAAAATTGTACATGGGAAAGGAAACATTATTTTCTAGATATGATAGAAAAAAGAACATTTGACTCCATCAACACTAATGCAGGTTCCTTTATTTGAAGTCATCAAACATTTGTCAAAAGAGAGGACATGTGGACTTTTTTTGTCATGTCTGCTTTAAAGCATAGACCTATATGTTTATCAAAATCGTATGTGTTAGTCTATATACTCTAAACAAACTACAAATATAGCACTTCTATCGGAACTAGGGAGATTCCAATTGTATTGTGACATTATAGTCCAAATGTTTATATACTGGCATCGGTTGGAAAACCAGCCATCTGGGTTAATGCAATCTGCATACAACGAATATAAGAATAACACTAATTTGAAAGAAAACTCCTGGTATTCATATACTATATTTCTGAGTGAAAAGTTATGTATAAATTTATCAATATACGTTATAGCAAAAACAAGTTAAGAATTTTGTTAAAGAAGAGAATAAAAGAAAATTTGCTAGACATCTGGAACGAAATCAAAAACCGGTATGCTAAGGACGAAGGTTAATTTAACACATATTTTACATTTAAGTTAAATTTTGATTTTGAAAATTATCTTAATATAAAAAATGGAGAAATGCGGCAAACATTGTCAAAATTCCGTATAAGTGATCACTCACTCAGAATTGAAACAGGGCGCCATGTTTGGCGGGTCTGAAAGAAAATAGAAATAATTGTGTTTCTTTTAATATTTCAAAAATGATTTTTAATTTAAAAACCTACCTGTACCGTAATTCGACTCTTGCGTTAAAGTAAATTCATGTAACAAAATATTTGTTTAAAGGCATATTGTCTACGGCAAACCCTTTTTTTTTACCCCTCAATTTTTTGGTGTCAATTAGACCGAAATGCAATAAAATGAATATTGAAAAACAAATTTGCTACAAATTTTGCCTCAAAAGTAGTTTATTTTGATCAAAATAGCTCGACAATATTGATTGATATTTTATTTACCTGCACTACGTCACATTGACACAGATTTAGACTGAGTAGTTTTAACACGGACACTAAGCGGAATCTCGAGTTTTGTCCCCGAATACATTGATATGTTGAAAAAATACCGATATTTTTCGAATTTACCTTTTAAATAACATTCAAAAATTAATACAGGCAATTATTGTCAGTTTTATTCATTAAATAGCTCTAATATTCGGTTGCCGTTTAAATTTTCTTCCGAGCTATAACTTCGAGAAACAGATTATGCACCACGTGCAAGAACTATTGAAGTTTTCAATCAAAGAAAGTATAGTGCGCATGCTTACAGCTCATCTACATCTCATGAATATGAATTTTTGTAAAGCTTTACAAATATTATTTATTTTTCAATTTTTGAAGTAATAAAGAACCCAAGTGGTATTTTGAAAGTTTGTATCTTTCTAAATAAACAAAACGAATAGTCTGACGACAATTTTTTGGTTTTACAAAAAAATATTTTTTCGTAGACAATATGCCTTTAATATGTCAAATTTATATATTATTCAAGCTTACGGTTTATAAAATAACTTCGTAGCAAGCTTATCTCAGTCACATGATCCATTTTTTTTAAATAGTATAGTTTTTCAAATTGAAACTTTTGAAATTGAAAACAGACATTTACTAAATATTTCTATAAAACTGGTATAAATAACTTGATATTTTCTTGTAAACATGAATTTAATTATTCCTTTTTATAATATTAAAAAATATATATTACTTTACTCATTTGTGTGCGACATTCGTTCCGTATTTTTTGTTAGTTGTGTATTAACTCACATACGGGGGATGGGGCGGCGGATGCAGTTGCACACCCCCCTTCCTTTTGAAGACCAACAAGTCGTCGTTTTAATTCAACTCTGACTAAATCTGACTGAAATAAATCGACACCTAGTACATGAACTTAACTTTCTAAAACACATCGCCGATTATATTTACCGGGCACCCCTTTGCAAAATCCTGTGTACGGGCCTGGACAGACATTAATTGGTAATAATATATGTAGACCCCGGGTTCATAACATTATTTTATAATACTTCCAGGATCATAAATTTTTACCAATTTTCATATCTTTTGTGGATTTGTATAATTTTTGGTGAATTCCTGCGTGATCAATATTTATCGAGTTCATAATGTTATTTTGTGATATTTCCGGGTTGATTAATTTTAAGCGGATTAATAGCATTATTTTATAATATTTCTGGGTTGATCAATTTTGAGCGGATTTATAACATTATTTGTTAAAATTTCCGGATTGATCAAATGTCATCGAATTCACAACATTATTTCATAATATTTCCGGGTTGATCAATTTTAAGCGGATTCATAACATTTTTTACAAACATTTCCGGGTTGATAAACTTTTATCGGGTTCATAACATTAATTGTTAACAATCCCGGGTTGATCAATTTTAGCAGGTTCATAACATTATTATTAAATATATCCGAGTTGATCATTTTTTAGCGGATTCATAACATTATTTTAAAATATATTCTGGTTTATCAAATTTTATCGGATTCATAGCAACGTTTTGTAATATTTCCGGGTTGAAATTTTTTTCGGTTTCATAACATTATTTTATAACATTTCCAGGTTGATACATTTTTAGCGGATTCATAACATTATTCTTAAATATTTCCAAGTTGATCAACTTTTTACAGGATTCATAAAATTATTTGTAATTTTTTCAAATTATTTCAAAAAATTTCAAATAATTTCAAAATATTTTCAAAATTGTCTAAACCCTAAGGTTCTTCCTACCCCAGACATAGGTTGAATATCTTAGTAATAATTTGGTTCCCCAGTTTGGTATTTTTGGTAAAACTGTTCTATGCTCTTTATATTCATACAGTGTTTGGCATTTTCAATATTTTTGGTAGAGTGCCTCTGATGAGTCTTGAATGGACGAAACGCGCGTCAGGCGTAGCAAAATTTATTGTCTGGAACTTTGTTGTCATTTGTATTTTGTAAATAAAACTATTCTGTTATAATTCTGGCTTGATCAATTTTTATCGGGATCATAAAATCATTTTATAATATTTGCGGTTTTATGAATTTTTATCAGGTTCAGAATATTATTTGTAAATATTTCTTGGTTGATTTTTTTGCGGGTTCATATATTTTTTTGCAATTAAAAACCGATTATCATGTTTTTTTGCGGATTTGTATAATTTTTGCTTAATATTTGCGGGTTGATCAATATTTATCGGGTTCATTACATTATTTTATAATATTGACGGGTTCATAAATTTTTGGCGGATTCATAACATTATATTGAAATATATTCTGGTTTTGTCAAATTTTTTCGGGTTCATAACACTATTATGTAATATTTCCGGGATGATTTTTTTTTTGGGGGGGGGGGGGGGGTCATTACATTATTTATTATTCTCTATTCACTACGAGTCACGAAACTTAAAGACCTACGTGATCTTGGGTTAGAAAAAGCAGGTACAGATCCATTTACTCCTTCTTACAGGCTTACTAGCATTATTTGCGACGTTGCTCTTTTCCGTCTTTTTAAGCCTGTAAGAAGTGGGCCTCTTACTACTGAGGATAGGAAATTTCTCCATATTCCATTTAAGAACAAAGGGATAGATGCTATAAACATTAGCAATATTTTAAATCGTAAGGAAGTTACATCTCAAATTCCTCAATATTTCAAAAATCAGTCAACACCAATTGTTTCCTACCGCTACACTAAAACCATAAGTAGTAAAATTTTCAACCACAAAAAGGCATTGCAGGACCTAAACATTGAAGAATATCTAAAGTCCCCTCTGACATGTGATTGCTATGCTTCTCCCTTTGTCTATGGTCCTTCTGGTCATGTCATCACGGGTGATCTTAAGATAATTGAAAATGATTTATTACGTAATGTGGTTTCCCATGGACCTAAATTCAGGGAACCGCAAGGTATAAATTAGAATCATAACTTTAAGATCATCATGGACGCTGTGGAGGACTATGCTAGAGCCTGGATAAAGAGGGAAAAGGACCAAGAACCAGAGCTTGAATCACTGTCGGACTGGGTAAGGACTATCCGATCTCTTGTACGAAGCCGAATAGACAAACTTCGCAAATGTGTGAACCCCCGGCCTTCTTCTGTATTTAGAGATCGTGAAGCTCTCAATTGTCTCTCTTCCTTACATGACAGGTATGTTGTCACGCCAGCAGACAAGGCTTCCAATAATATAGTTTTTGTATGTAAAGCACATTATTACAATTGTAAAATTGTATAAAAGAACTAGGCATTGATGGTAATACTTCCGCTAGTGCTACATACACACGGACTACATTTAACAAAGATGAAATCCTAGCCAACCATAGCTCTTTTATGTCCTCTTTCAATATTCCAATGAAAGAGGAACATAAAGAGTTACCATATTTGTACTGGATACCTAAACTTCACAAAAATCCGTACAAAGAAAGGTATATAGCTGGATCTTCATCATGTTCAACTACAGAGCTGTCCGTTCATTTAACTAAAATCTTGTCTGCTGTCAAAGAAGGTCAACAAGCATACTGCGACACTATTTATAATCGTAGTGGAATTAACCATATGTGGATTTTGAAAAACTCCAAAGATTTGTTAGATCATTTTAAATCTAGATCCTTTTCTGAGGTTCACTCTTTGAAAACGTTCGATTTTTCAACTTTATACACTACCTTGCCACACGAAAAACTAAAATGTCGCCTGAAAAAACTTCTCGAAAAAGCCTTTTCAAACTCAAGGAATTTTGTTGTTTTGGGTTATAATTCTACATTCTTTTCCAAAACATCTTTCAAAGATAAAATTTGTTACACACTAGAACAAGTTTGCAGTATGCTTGATTTCCTCATTGACAACATATTTGTCACCTTCGGAGGAGAGATTTTTCAACAACAAATCAGGGACTCGTAAGGAACAAGAAGATGAAAGAGGCAAGGTCATTTAATCTTACATTCAGATATATTGATGATGTCCTTTCTGTCAATAACACTTCATTTGATAGTTGGATTCCTTCAATATATCCTCCGGAATTGGAGATTAAAGAGACCACCGAATCTAATTGCTTCACGTCTTTCTTGGATTTGCACCTCGAATTTGACCCAGGTGGTCATCTCAGTACAAAAATTTACGATAAACGAGACGATTTTAATTTTCAAATTATTAATTTTCCTAATCTACAGAGCAATATACCTAATTCTCCTGCATACGGTGTTTATATTTCTCAACTTATTCGATATGCCAGAGCTTGCACACATTTCACAGATTTTTTGATCAGACACCGGTTTCTTCGTGACCGACTTTTTAAGCAGGGCTATAAGAAAATACGTCTCATACGATCACTAAAAAAATTCTTTCTTCGTTATCAGCCACTAGTAGAAAAGTTCAAAATTGAGTTAAAAGATATGATAGTTAATTGTTTTAATTAGTGTTTGACTGGTCTGCTGTACTGAGATGATCACCTGAATATCCCTATTGTGTCTCACAACTATGTTGTGTTCTATGGTCATTACCGGATCCTAAGATCGCAATGGAAGAGGGAGGTTTGGCGCCATAAAACCTGGTTTAACCCACCATTTCGTTTGAAATGCCTGTACCAAGTCAGGACCATTGCGATCCACCAGTTCTCCGGTATGACTGATTCGTTATTGTCGTTTTCTCTGGACTGTGAGATTGATCATTCAAGTTCGGTAGTTTTGTTATTGCCTTTATTTATAACGTTTCCAGGTTGATACATTCTTAGCAGATTCATAACATTACTTGTAAATACTTCGAAGCTGATCAACTTTTTACAGGATTCATAACATTATTTGGAAATATTCTATTTTGTAATATTTCTGGCTTGATCATTTTTTATCGGGATCATAAAATCATTTTATAATATTTGTGGATTTATAAATTTTTGTCAGGTTCATAACATTGTTTGTAAATATTTCCGGGTTGATAAACTTTTGAGCGGATTCATAACGTTATTTGGAAATATATCCTGGTTGATGAAATTTTATCGGGTTCATAACATTATCTTATAATATTTCCGGGTTGATCAATTTTTATCGGTTTCATAACACTATTTTGTGATATATCCGGGTTGATCAAATTTCACCTCGTACATAACATTATATTATAATATTTCCGGGCTGATCATTTTTTACCAGATTGATAACATTATTTGTAAATATTTCCGGGTTGATGTACTTTCGTCAGGCTCATAACATTATTTTGTAATATTTCCGGGTTGATCAATTTTAAGCGGATTCAAAACATTTTTTACAAACATTTCCGGGTTGATCAACTATTATCGGGTTCATAACATTAGTTGTTAACAATCCCGGGTTGATCAATTTTAGCAGGTTCATAACATTATTATTAAATGTATCCGAGTTGATCAACTTTTAGCGGATTCATAACATTATTTTAAAATATATTCTGGTTTATCAAATTTTATCGGATTCATAGCACAGTTTTGTAATATTTCCGGGTTGAAATTTTTTTTCGGTTTCATAACATTATTTTATAACATTTCCAGGTTGATACATTTTTAGCGGATTCATAACATTATTCTTAAATATTTCCAAGTTGATCAACTTTTTACAGGATTCATAACATTATTTGTAAATAAACTATTCTGTTATAATTCTGGCTTGATCAATTTTTATCGGGATCATAAAATCATTTTATAATATTTGCGGTTTTATGAATTTTTATCAGGTTCAGAATATTATATGTAAATATTTCTTGGTTGATTTTATTTGCGGGTTCATATATTTTTTTGCAATTAAAAACCGATTATCATGTTTTTTTGCGGATTTGTATAATTTTTGCTTAATATTTGCGGGTTGATCAATATTTAGCGAGTTCATGACAGTTTTCTGTAATATTTCCGGGTTGATATTATTCTATCGGATCATAACATTATTTTGTAATATTTCTAGGTTGATAATTTTTTAACGGATTAATAATATTATTTTGTAATATTATATTTTTTACTTGATTTGATTAGTTGAATCATACCAGGTGACCTGGTGATATTTTCTGATATTGACTTGGCACGTGCAAAAGATTGATATTGCACGGTCACGTGTTTTATTTGAATCTGGGATTGTTTCATTCCCCGCCGAGAAGACACCCCAAAGGCAAAGCAGAAATTTTAAGTAAACATATGCAAATAACTACTCTCAAATGATAATTGCAGCGGAGACGACTGAATTCCAAAGCAACGATTTGTTCATTTGTTAATTTGGCAATTGTAGATTGTAATTGAACAACTCTTGGAATGGGAATTCAGTCTCATCAACACAATAAAGAATATGTCAGCTGTCTTTCCATAAAAAGCTACCAAAGTCATTGAAAGTTCACTAGTGGATGGAATAGAAATTTAAAGGTTAGTTCTTCCATCTTACTACCCACACAAAACTATTAATCTATTTGAAATGTTAGGTTTTCAGTATTAGAAATCTTAACAATCATTATAATCTTATCATTACAGTTTGCAGATCACAATTACATATAAGCACAACATTTAAATTACCAAGAATGTTGAATTATTAATATAACAAATATAGCCTTCAACCACGGTCGATACGAAAAATATCGACCTGAGATATGCATATCGACCTCCAACTGCGTTGTCGGGTCGATATGCCTCAGGTCGATATTTTCTCGTATCGACCTACTAAAAGGCTACATTTGTATAATATTTCTGGGTTGATTAATTTTAAGCGGTTTCATATAAATTGTTTTGTAATTTAAGTCCAATTTTCATATCTTTTGTGGATTTGTATAATTTTTGGTGAATTCCTGCTTGATCAATATTTATCGAGTTCATAATGTTATTTTGTGATATTTCCGGGTTGATTAATTTTAAGCGGATTAATAGCATTATTTTATAATATTTCTGGGTTGATCAATTTTGAGCAGATTTATATGACAAACGTGATGACTTCAACTTTCCAATAGTTAACTTTCCCTTTCTGTGTAGCAACATTCCGTCCGCTCCGGCATATGGAGTTTACGTATCACAATTGATTCGCTATTCCAGAGCATGTGGGGAGTACAACGACTTCCTTGATAGAGCCACACGGCTGACAAGCAAATTGTTAACACAGGGGTACGTTGCTCCCAGGTTGTTGTCATCACTCAAGAAATTTTACGGACGACATCATGTGCTTGTAAACAAATACGGGATTTCTATCTCTCAGATGAGCACAGATGTTGGTTTGACATAGAGTTTTGTAATGTCATCCTTTCCGGATTTGACCAACACTTAATCGATCTTTGGCAACGTGACGGGTGTGCTATAGCAAGCAGGAACTGCTTACTCTTCCGGAGCACCTGAGTTCACTCTCGTTTCCACTTGAGTTCGCGTTGCTGAATGCGGTTTTGTTGTTATGTGTTTTTGTGTTTTATGTTGTTATGTGGTTTGTTTTGTTGTGATGATTTTTGTCTGCCGGTTTTGTCTTTGTCTTTACGGTTTTATGATACTGATTACCCCTTTGGTACACCTTTGCTTCTTTTATAACATTATTTGTTAAAATTTCCGGATTGGTCAAATTTCATCGAATTCATAACATTATTTCATAATATTTCCGGGTTGATATTTTTTACCGTATTCATAGCATAATCTTTAAATAGTTCCGGTTTATCAATTTTTACCGGATTCACAGCTTTCTTTCGAAATATTTTCCGGGTTGATTAAGTTTTTACGGATTCACAGCTTTCTTTCGAAAATTTTCCGGGTTGATTAATTTTTAGCGGGTCCATATAATTTTTTCGTAATTTTAGTCCAATTTTCTTATCTAATGCGGATTTGTATAATTATTGGTGAATAATTCCGGGTTGATCAACTTTTATCAGGTTCATAACATTATTTTATATTTCCGGGTTGATAATTTTTTTAACGGATTCATAACATTATCTTTTAAATATTACCAGGTCTATCAATTTTTAGCTGATTAACAACTTTATTTCGAAATATTTTTCGGGTAGAATAATTTTTAGCGAGTCATATATTTTTTTCGTAATTTAAGTCCAATTTTCATATCTTTTGCGGATTTGTTATTTTTAGCGGATTTACAGCTTTATTTCGAAATGTTTTCCGGGTTGGTTAATTTTTAGAGGGTTCATATAATTTTTTTTATTGTAATTAAGGTCCAATTTGCATATCTTTTGCGGATTTGTATAATTTTTGGTGAATTTTGGGTTGATCAAAATTTATCGAGTTCATAATGTTATTTTGTAATATTTCCGGGTTTATTATTTTCTATCGGACTAAAACATTATTTTGTAATATTTCCGAGTTGATCAATTTTTAGCAGATTCATATCATTATTTGTAAAAATTTCCGGGTTGATCAACTTTTATCGGGTTTATAACATTATTTTGTAATATTTCCGAGTTGATCAATTTTAAGCGGATTGATAACCTTATTTAATATTTCTGGGTTTATCAATTTCTAGCTGATTCACAGCTATATTTCGAAATATTTCCGGTTTGATTAATTTGTAGCGAGTTCATATGATTTTTTTGTAATTAAAGTCCGATTTTCATATTTTTATAGCAGATTTTGTTTGCTTTTTTTTTCGTTAATATATCCGGGTTAATCAATATCTAACGAATTTTTAACGTTATTTTGTGATATTTCTTGTTTAATAACTTTTTATCGGGTTCATAACATTATTATGTAATATTTCCGGATTGATCAATATTAATAGGGTTCATAACATTATTTTATAATATTTCCGGGTTTATCAATTTTCAGCGGATTCATAGCTTTATTTCAAAATGTTTTCCGGGTTGATTTTTTTTGCGGGTTCATATATTTTTTTTGCAATTAAAAACCGATTATGATGGTTTTTTGCGGATTTGTATAATTTTTTCTTAATATTTGCAGGTTGATCAATATTTAGCAAGTTCATGACGGTATTTTGTAATATTTCCGGGTTGTTATTATTCTATCGGGATCATAACATTATTTTGTAATATTTCCATGTTGATCAATTTTTAACAGATTAATAATATTATTCTATAATATTTCTGGGTTGATTTATTTTAAGCGGTTTCATATACTTTTTTTTGTAATTTAAGTCCAATTTTCATATCTTTTGCGAATTTGTATAATTTTCGGTGAATTCCTGGTTGATCAATATTTATCGAGTTCATAATGTTATCTTGTCATATTTCCGGGTTAATTATTTTAAGCTGATTAACAGCATTATTTTATAATATTTCTTGGTTGATCAATTTTTAGCAGATTCATATCAATATATGAAAAAATTTCCGGGTTGATCAAATTTTATCGGGTTCATAACATTATTTTGTTATATTTCCTGGTTGATCAGTTTTTAACATATTGATAATATTATTTTATAAAATTTCTTGGTTGATCAATTTTTAGCAGATTCCCAGCTTTCTTTCGAAATATTTTCCGGGTTGTTGAATTTTTAGCGGGTTCATATAATTTTTTCGTAATTGAAGTCCAATTTTCATATCTTTTGCGGATTTGTATAATTTTTGGTGAATAATTCCGGGTTGATCAACTTTTATCGGGTTCATAACATTATTTTATATTTCCGGGTTGATAATTTTTACCGGATTCATAACATTATCTTTGAATATTTCCGGGTTTAGCAATTTTTAGCGGATTCACAGCTTATTTCGAAAGATTTTCCGGGTCGGTTATTTTTTAGAGGGTTCATATACTTTTTTTTGGTAATTAAGGTCGGATTTTCATATTTTTTGCGGATTTGTATAATTTTTGGTGAATTTTAGGTTGATCAATATTTATCGAGTTCATAATGTTATTTTGTAATATTTCCGGATTTATAATTTTCTATCCGACTAAAACATTATTTTAGAATATTTCCGAGTTGATCAATTTTTAGCGGATTCATATCATTATTTGTAAAAAAATCCGTGTTGATCAACTTTTATCAGGTTCATAACATTATTTTGTAATATTTCCGGGTTGATCAATTTTTTAACGGATTAATTATATTATTTTATAATATTTCCGGGTTGTTATTTTTTTACCGGATTCATAGCATTATCTTTAAATATTTCCGGTTTATCATTTTTTTAGCAGATTAACAGTTTTCTTTCAAAATATTTTCCAGGTTGATTAATTTTTAGCAGATTCACATCTTTTTTTCGAAATATTTTCCGGGTTGATTTATTTTTAGCGGGTTTATATATTTTTTTTCGTAATTCAAGTCCAATTTTCATATCTTTTGCGGATTTGTATAATCTTTGGTGAATTATTCTGGGTTGATCACCTTTTATCGGGTTCATTACATTATTTTGTGATACTTCCTGGTTGATCAATTTTTAACGGATTAATAATATTATTTTATAATATTTCTGGGTTGTTAATTTTTTTACCGGATACAAAGCATTATCTTTCAATATTTCCGGTTTACCATTTTTAGCGGATTTATAACATTATCTTTGAATATTTCCGGGTTTATCAATTTTTAGCGGATTCACAGCTTTATTTCGATTGATTGATTGATTGTTGTCTGCTTCATGTCCCGTCGGCGATATTGCAGCCATCATCGGGACAAAAACAGGTTATTATTACTGAATAAAACTTTGATATAAAACAAAGTCAAAAGACCGAAACTAAAATGTTTATCACCAATAAATAGATAAAAGTAGACATTAAAACAGACTAAGTAAAAGATAAAAATATATCAATAATATTTGTATACTTATAACAAAATTGTAACACGAACACACAATACATAAACAAATAAGTTTCAAACATCCACTAGTATGTGTATGAACAACACAATGATAAAACAGAAAAATAAAACTATAATTTATAATATAAACCAACTTCTTTCAAGAAGTTGATGATGGCATCATTTGGAATGCCGCTGAACAAATCGTACATAGAAGCACAGTTGAAATATTTATCACGTATTGGAGCGACATCAACACAGTCAAGGAGAACATGCCTCACCGAATACGGAGTGTCACAAGGGATGCACACCGGTGCCTCCTCTTGTGTCATCAAGTGGCCATGAGTGACTCTAGAATGTCCAATACGACATCTAGTGATGACCACTTGGTCTCGACGACATCGGAATGAAGCATGATTCTCCCCAAGCTGTGGTTTCAACTCATGAAGTTTGTTGTGCTCAGCGGCAGCCCAAACATCATCCCATAAATTTTGAACATATAAACGGATTGCATTTCTGCAATCCGAATGAGGAATAAAACATTTTGAAATAGGTTTGCGAAGGGCTTCCTTCGCAACCCTGTCCACGACTGAATTTCCATGAATACCAGTATGACTGGGTACCCATAGAAAAATCAATTCTGCACCACCTCTCATCAACTGGTGAATCATGTAAACAATTTTACTGATTAATGGATTTTTTAGTTTGCGGTTCTCAATTGCCAAAAGACAAGAGAGAGAATCAGAACAGATGAAGAATTGTACGTGCTCTGAAGCATCAATTAAACGAAGAACTAAAATAATGGCTCTGGCTTCAGCTGTAAAAATGGAAGCAGAAGATGGGAGTCGTTGGGTGGAAGTGCTATTTCCTAAGATAGCAGCAGAAGCAACGCTATCACCATCTTTAGACCCATCTGTATAAACAGTCAGAAAATCAGGGTATCTAGATTTAATTTCACAGTAATCCTGTTGAATAAGCAAATGATTTGTTTCAGACTTTTTATGTTTTCGAAGATCAAAATTAAATTCAGGTTTTAGAAGTTCCCAGGGTGGAACTTTCAAAGGTGTAACAGGATTAATTGTTTCCAAATCAATATTAAGGATAGCTAAATGTGGTGCAATACGAATGCCAAATGGAGGAGTTTTATTTTCATGTTTTTCATAAACAGTTTTAAGAGGTGGGTTGAAAACACAGTCGTGGGCAGGGTTGCCAGGGAAAGCCTTCAGCTTTGTAGCATATTGGAGACCGAGTTTTATTCTGCGATGTTTCAGGGATGGTTCATTTGCCTCCGCATACAGGCTCTCAATAGGAGAGGTCCTGTATGCACCGAGGCAGAGTCGTAATCCCTGATGATGGACAGCATCTAAAATTTGTAAATAAGACTTTTTAGCTGATCCATAAACAATACAACCATAGTCCAATTTCGATCTCACAAGAGACCTGTACAAATTTAAAAGAACAGATTTATCAGCTCCCCAGTCAGTACTGGAGACCACTTTAATAATGTCAAGAGCCTTGAGGCATCTTGATTTTAACATTTTGATATGGGGCAGAAAGGAAAGTTTTCTGTCAAAAAGAACGCCAAGAAATTTTGATTCTTCGACCATTTTTATTTTTTTATTATATAAATATAAATCTGGGTCAGGATGGAGTTTTCTCTTTTTACAAAAGTGCATGGCGACTGTTTTACTTTCTGAAAACTTAAAACCGTTTTCAGAGGCCCATTTTTCAATTCGATTAAGGCAAAGTTGTAACTGCCTTTCAATGGTGCTCATGTTTTTGGCGCTGTAGCAAATTAAAAAATCATCAACATATAAAGAACCTTCAATGTTATCTTTCAAAACTTTGGCAATACTGTTTATTTTAATACTGAAGAGAGTGACAGAAAGGATGCTACCCTGAGGAACACCCATTTCCTGATCAAACTCTTCAGACAATGTTTTATTAACTTTAACATTAAAATGTCTATCAGAAAGGAAGTCGGCCAGAAAGGTTGGTAGCCTTCCTCTCAACCCCATATCAGAAATGTCTTTTAAAATGCCATACTTCCATGTGGTGTCATAAGCTTTTTCGAGATCGAAAAAGATAGACACCACATGTTCGTTCTTCGCGAAAGTGTTTCGAAGAAAAGACTCGAAACGGACCAAATGATCTTGTGTGCTCCTGCCTTGGCGAAATCCACATTGGATATTCGAAAGGAGTCCATTGGACTCCAGGAACCAAACAAGCCGATCATTGATCATACGCTCAAGGGTCTTACAGACGCAGCTTGTCAAGGCTATCGGACGATAGTTAGAAGCATCTGTATGATCCTTCCCTGGTTTGGGGACAGGAACAACAGTTGCAAGCTTCCAAATTTCGGGCAATTTTCCATTAATCCATACATCATTCATCAAATTTAAAAGAGTGGTCATAGAAATGTCAGGAAGATGTTTTAAAAGCTGATAGTGGATGTTATCAGGACCACATGCTGTATCGTGTGCTTTGCCTAAAGAGGCTTTAAGTTCGTCCAAGGAAAAGGGAGAATTGTAGCTTTCAGAGTTATCAGACTTAAAATTTAATTTGGTTTTTTCAGCTTTTTGTTT
Organism: Arcuatula senhousia; assembly: GCA_963971305.1. Lineage (NCBI taxonomy): Eukaryota > Metazoa > Mollusca > Bivalvia > Mytilida > Mytilidae > Arcuatula > Arcuatula senhousia. The sequence continues at coordinate 52,737,212 of OZ020308.1, read as the reverse complement.
AAATTTTTGAAAGTCAGGTTTGTAATTGGATGAAGATGAATGTTTAGCAAAAGTCTCAGCTAATTTGTTGGCAATATCTTTTTCAGATGTTAGAGTGGAATTGCCAACATTAAGATGCTTGACAGATGATTTAGAGTTTTTGCCTTTCATTTTTTGTATAAAATTCCAAATCTTATTCATGGGTGTACGAGAAGTTAAACCAGATACAAACTTTTTCCAGGATGTTCTTCTTGTTTGTTTGCATGTTCTTCTAGCCTTGGCCCGAAATATTCTAAATTTACTTAAATTGTCTTTAGTTTGGTGGTTATCAAAATGTTTTTGAGCTTTATTTCTATCGTCGATAGCCTTGCCACACTCGTCTGTAAACCAGGGTTTATTTACCCTTTTTGGAGTTGCCGAGGTCTTAGGAATTGTGTATGCTCTTATATATGTTCGAGTACTGGAATATGTGTTGGAAAGACACAGTTTACATACTTCCAAAATTTGACAACGTTTGGCTGTTTCTTTTAAAATTGATAAATTTATCTGTTTGGTCATTGTAATATTTTTTGGCATTTCTTTTTTTTATCAAATTTAATATTCTACCGGTTTTCCAAGTTTTCTACTTCTAGCGTGTCTGATGAAGGTTAATCCAGAAAAGCGCTTCACACGCAGTGAAATTTTGCTTTTGTACATTTATTAAAATATTTTCAATATGTGGATCGTGTCTTTTTGGCACATATTCCATATTCTTTCGTTTTAATATTATTTCAGAGTTTGGCTTTAGTGCCGTGTGGAGGCCGTAGAAAGCTTCCCCGTGCTTCAGTTGTATGCTCTTATATATGTTCGAGTACTGGAATATGTGTTGGAAAGACACAGTTTACATACTTCCAAAATTTGACAACGTTTGGCTGTTTCTTTTAAAATTGATAAATTTATCTGTTTGGTCATTGTAATATTTTTTGGCATTTCTTTTTTTTATCAAATTTAATATTCTACCGGTTTTCCAAGTTTTCTACTTCTAGCGTGTCTGATGAAGGTTAATCCAGAAAAGCGCTTCTATATACATGTATTAATATACAATTTTGGCCCTTTGACCCCTAATTTCTCAAAAACAGTAAAAATATTGCAAATTCGATTAAAAATAAGGCAGAAATATTCACAAGGAATCCAATGAAAAAAAGATTTTGAAAATCGGATCACAAATAAAAAAGTTGATTTTATGGGCGTGGCCTGTCTTTAGCCTGCCTCCCTGTAGCAATGTAATGGTGAAATACATATCAAAATCATTGACACATTAAGTAGATAGAATTTAATGATGAATTCAATAAAAAAAGAATTTTCAAAATCGAATGAATGATAAACATTCTACAACAGGTTTATCAATACACCCGTTTTAGCCCTTTTTTTTCTAAAACAGAAGGGGCCACAAACCCAAATACAAAACCAACATTCCTTTAGTGGATATAATCATCATATTAAAACTTCATAGCAATTGGCAGGCACACTACAACTTAAATTTTGGTTTAAATGACAAACTTTTAAAAATGGCGTTTTTGGCCCCTTTGACCCCTAAATTCTCAAAAACCGTAAGAGATATTGCAAATCTGATTGAAAAACGCAGGCAGGGATTTTCACAAGGATTCCAATGAAAAAAAAAATTTTGAAAATCGGACAACAAATAAAAAAGTCAATTTTTTGGGTGTGGTCCCTTTTTGACCCCCAGTAGCAATGTAACGGTACAAAATATGTCAAAGCCTTTGATACATTTTGTTGACAGAATTTATTGAGGAATACAATAAAAAAAGAATGATCAAAATCGGATGAAAATTAAACATTCTACAGATGTTTTGTCAATATACCCATTTTTGCCCCTTTTGGCCCTTTTTTTCTTAAACGGTAGGGGCCAGAAACCCCAAATGCAATACCAACCTTCCTTTAGTGGTTATAAACATCATATCAAAATTTTATAACAATTGGTCAACCACAACTCAAGTTATCGCACGGAAACCAAAGTGTCTACAGACGACAACGACGACGACGACAACGACGACGATGACAACGACGACGACGACATCGCCATAACATAATACGATCGCAAAAATTTTGCGGTCGTATAAAAAGCACCAATGGGACATTATGAAGTCCAAAAGAGCAAAGGCAAAACTGGTCAACACAAAATGATACAAAGCAGAAACAAACAAGAAACACACAAACATCAACTGACAATGCTAACTCAAGTTGTAATGAGATTGAACTGATGTGCTCCAAAGAGTAAGCAGTTCTTGCCTGTTGCAACACACCAATCATGTTGCTAATGATCAACATGTCAAATCCAGCAGAGGAGATCAAAACAAAAACACAAAAGTCTATGACAAACCAACATCTGCAATCTGAAAGGTTTGAATGGGGGTGTGTTCAGGTAACTTTTTTTGGAAGAATTAATTAATTCTTGTTTATTTGAGATCTGTTTTAATCTCAATGGGTTTTAATGAAATTTTACAGAGTTATGAGTAGGTATGTATATAAATAAAGGAAAATGGGAGACATTGATTACTAACTTTAATTTTATGTACATATTCCAAAAACTAAGTTATTCCTGAGTTAGAACCATTTAAAATTATCTTATTATTATATTATTTTATTATATTATTTTTTAATTGTAGGATAAGGTTTATCAGGCTAGAAAAATTATTGAAGAAAGTGGTGAGGAAAGGCTAAAGAAAAAACTTGAGGAAACCTTCAGGTTATTAGGAAATGAGGTATGAATATTTGTCTATAATTCTTATCAGACATGCGTTCATGCCTATACTCTTTTCTGATAGGTCGAAATGTCATTGCCAGATCCGTTCATACTTCCATGAACGCCTCTGCCTTGTTTCCAGTGTAAACAAATATGGTGGCGAAGACTTCGTCCTAAATAACAAATTGTTTCCGAATTTATTTATTTATTTTTTTTAAAAGGTATAAATTTGAAGAATTATATATAAGAATTAAACACTTGTTTTCGGTCGTTCATGCATGTATGAACGGATCTCTTCACTCACAAACTGTAACATGAACGGCCTTTGGCCATTCATTCAGTTTGTGAGCTCCAAGATCCGTTCATACATGCATGAACGACCGAAAATAGGTGTTCAATCCTATAGTAATTCCATTTTATCAAATAGTAGATTGTTTGTTTGTTTGTTTGTTTGTTGTTTGTTTTATGTCCAGTCAACAATATTTCAGTCATAATCAGGACAAGAACTAATTGAAAAAACAAACTGAATAGTGTAGACCCACCCAGGAAACAGCACCCATAGCACAGACCCATGCATGTCATGCGAAAAGGGCCAATGTACGACCACAAACCAGAAGGAAAACGAACCAACTCACAAGACAGGCCAATGTATCCTCAACGCACCATAGGCCAATGTACCCAGAAAGCGATGAAATCTCTCCCCAAAAACTTCACACAATCTGGAACCCTTACCTATGGTGACCAACAATGAAGAACACTTACCTGAAATGAGGTCATATTAGTTAGAACACTTACCTAAGTGGAATATAGCCAACCCTTACCCGATTACACACAATCAACCCTTATCTGTCGAATAGATAAGAGTTGTTGAATAGGTGTATGTGGCACAACCTATATTAAGGTGGCTCAAGGCTTTTCTACCGAGCATCTTTTTGCACTTATTGGTATTTTGTATAAAATTGATAAATAAACTGGATATGGCAGACAAAAAACTATATAATATAATATATCTTATCAATAATACGAGCAACCATAATACAAAAGGTCATTTTTAGAATTTCCCGTACTAAATCAAAGGTAGATAATTTATATAGAATGAAAAGGAAAATTTTCAATTTTCATGAATATTTTGAAAAAATGATCGGTCACCCTTTGTTTTTTCATGCAATCTTGAAGAGCTTTAGAAAAGGGGCGACGACAGCATGATACCATTATATGTCCGCAAATTATTTGCAGTCGTATAAAAAGAGTTTAATAAAACTTGGTATGATTGGTCCTGTCCTCCACAAAACTTGGGCTCTGATTTTTGATTTGTCAATAAACATGGCAGCTGTTACTTAAAGAACACATTTGTATTGCAAGTTGTTTTTTTAATCTGAGGCTTTGAACCAGTTTTTACCATTAAGCATATTTTTTTTTCAGGACTCAAATGATTCAATGTCAACAGTTATTAATGTTGCAAGATATTCAGAAGAAAATTTTAATAAATTTAAAATAATAGTGCAAAAATTTGAGGAGGAAAATGAAGTCGGAAAAATCATTCCGCAAAAAGTAGGTATACCTATGAAAATGCTAATACTGTATAAATGGTTTATTTGAAAATGCTGTATACTGATATATTTCCAGGAGTAACCTCTCATCAGCAGCACATGAATCAAACACAAAAACAATTTTGAATAAAACAATTGGAAATTTTAGTGTCTAAAATATTAACAATTGAATGGGATATTTGTCAGACCAGTCTAAATGAGAGAAACATTGAACAGGCTCTTACAGTAACTTCAGTCTTAGTAATAAGAGCTAAGCTATTTTTTAAAACCCCCAACTCTCGTAACAAAGAACTTAACCATAGTGTTATGTGTATACAGATATACATATGGACCCCGGACAGACAGAAAATAATATGATATGCCCAATCTACCAAAATCAATACATAAATTAAGGATTCAGGCAAGTGAATCTCAAATCAATGCTTATTTATAAGGCAGCGCTTGTATTCTGATTTCTATGTCTTAAAGAAAGAAATTTGTCTGACAGGTCTGTCTTGTAGTATAGAAGAGGAAATTCAACAAATAAACCACATACGGAGATGGCACAATAAGATTTAATTAATGACATTAGCACTGATTAAGATAAACAAAGAACAAAAATACAAACAAAATCTTTGTCAGAGGATCCTGGACACATGTTTAATGTTAATAAAATATTAATAAATCAAATGTCAAATTCTTTTTCAGCTCTTTAGATTACTTCAAGGATGTACGGTAGAGACTGGTAATTTAGCTCTACAAAGAGCAGTGGGCCAGGGAGTAATAGCCACAGCCAACTGGCTGAACATAGAAATAAACAGAAAAAGATTGCAAGAATCGTTTGCCAGTCAAACAGACTGCGACAACTGGGAACAGGCAAGGATCCTGTACCCAGAAGAAAGTGAGAGAGTTGATGATTTTGTAGGTGGGTTACATGTAAAGAAAGAGAGAAAAAAACAATAAAAAATTAATTATTTTGATTCTAATGTGGCATTTTTATATGACCGCACATTCTTTAATTATGTTTTGTCGATGTCATTGTCGTCTGTAGACACTCTGGTTTGTTTGCACTACTTTAGATGTAGTGAACCAATTGATATATTATTTTGATATAATGTTCGATACAACTAAAGGAAGGTTGGTATTGAATTTGGGGTTCCTGGCAACTACTGCTTCAGAAAAGGCCTAAAATTTGGGAAAATTGACAAACGTCTGTAGAATGTTATTTTTTCATCCTATTTTGTTCATTTTTTAATTGTATTCATCATTAAATTCTGTCATGTAAATGTAACAACAGTTTGATGTATATTGCACTGTTACATTGCTAGGCGGGGTCAAAAAGGGGTCACATCCCAAAAATCGACTTTTATTTCAAAAACATTTTTTTCATTGGAATCGCAAAAATGCCTGCCTGTGATTTTCAAACAGATTTGCAGCTTTTGGCACCTTTGATCCCTAATTTCTCAAAAATGGTAGGAGATAGTGCCTTATGAATTTTCCTTGAAGGTATTTATAAATGTATATATAAAAAAATCAAATATTCATTGAAAGTCCAACACAGAATGCATGTGTCCAAAGCATTTGACAATCCAAATTGGGCCTCAGAGGTACAGGGTTCAACATGTTGTGGTAGTATCATGCTGGGCATATCTTTTGTTTGAGGCGCCCTTTAAGTACAAGGTGTAATGGAAGCTATTTTGATTTTTTTTTGTGCACAACTCATATTATGACAATGTCGTTTCTAGCAATGGAAACTGTGCCATTGACCCATGTTTTATTGGAATTTGAACCATATTAGAATTTTTAATTATAAACTGATATTTACACTAACAGATATATAGCTTTTTGAATTTTCAACTACTGTGAAAGTATTAATTTTCGTAGGGTACCATTTTTCGTGGGTCAGACAAACCACCAAATTTAAATTTCAAACAAACAAAAAATTTTACATTGCTTTTAATAGATTATCTGTTAATTACCACAAATTCATGAGTCCACAAACACACAGTAATGAAAGAAAGTCTGTTTATATGAGTAATATTTTCCATAAGATTTAATTTTCATCAATGTTTGAGCAAAATTCTATTGTATATGTTGTAGCATTGAGTTTAAACATTTTAATTGACACTAAAAAAGTATACTCAGTTATCAGTTTTTTTTTCTTTTTCAGAAGATACCCTGAATTCGCGATCAAAATCAATTCCAAGGACATTTACAGAGTTTTGCTCGCAAGTGAGAAACCATATTGATACCCCTCCGAAGTTGTTCAAGGCAGAGGTGACTGTAACCTATGATGGCAAGAAATGTAATGGGAAAACAGCAAAAAATATCATTTCAAAGTACACTGCCAAAATGTATGCTGAGCTGAAAAAAATAGAAAGAAATATTGCAGAAGAAGAGAGAGACTTAGCTGATATAACTGTAACAGAAGTTCCAGAAACCCAGTTAACACAAACACTGTCACTTTCATCTGAGCAGTGAGTCACCCTGTTTGTCCAAATCTTTCATATAACACCACAATAAAGGAGAAGAGAGTATAAATTTTTTGGTCTGTCTGTCATTCTGATCGTTTATCTGTCTGTGATAATAGTTTTTGGATACAACTTCTTTGAAACTTATAAACATATTTTACAAAACTTGGTATGGAATAAGTGCACCATATGTAGTTAAGCATATTACCAGGAATTTATATCTGCTAATTTTTGTGGCCCTTCGGACTTAAAAAAAACCATTATTTGACAAAAATCCCGATTCATCATCTTGTAGATGCAAGTCCTCTGAAACTTAGCGAGCAGAATTTTATGAAACTTGGCATGCAAGAAGTAATTGCATATTATATGGAATTTCTGACCAATATAAAATAAAATTCTATTTTTAATGATAAACACATGGATTTATCTAGGAAAAAAGCAATGTTTGAATTTTAAGGGTTTTTTATTGTATACAATTTTTATTTGACCTCTAATTGAATGTGTCAAAATTTGCACTCTGCTATAATAAACTGCTCTACAGTTACTACAGTATTTACCATATTGTTTAATATTATTTTATGCAAAATTTTGATGTAAATGGATGCTTTACCTACATGCATATTGCCTGTATACAGCTATTGTCTGTCAAATGTGTGGAACATGTTTACTAATATAGATTAAAATGATTACTTAATCTTCATCATGTTTTTTTTTGTGTGCAAGACAATACCATTGTACCCACTAGTCAATTCCCAACATTGTTTATGTATTCCCCTGTTCATGAGGGTTCCAATTCACCAAATACTAAGAAATGTCTCATCATTAGACATTATGATCAAGAAAATAATCACTTATCAAAACTTATTTCCATGGTTGGACAGACCGAACAAAATGTACTTTTTTGTTACAATAGTCCTCATGTCTGTGATAAAGTTTGGTTTGAATTCATGTTCATTTTTAAGGGTGTAAAGCTTGCATTTATGGAGAACTGACAAACTTGTTTTTCAATGGTCCTGACATTTTACAGTACATAAGGAGTTTTGCAGAATTAAATTGTTTAAATGGCATAACAACTCTGGATTGATAAGATAATGAATTTCTTTTTGTCCACAGCTTGGTGTCATTTTGCTGTGTTTTTTTTTATGGGTGTTTTATTTAGTCCTTGTGCATTGATAATTTTGGAACCAAAAGAAAAAAAACTTATGTATTTGTTTGATTTATGCCCATGACAAGAGTATTTGAAAATCTAGGACAATGAGAGAACTATGGTAGTGATACATGTAACTATGTCGTATTACCAGTTTAAAAGATTAAGAATTCATGTTACTTGGTTATACCGGTACTCATTCTCTTCAAAACCTCTTGTGTAGCAGACTGATAAAGTTTGCACAGAAAGGTAAGAACCTATAATCAATAAACACTAATTTGGACTAATGCTGGGGAAAGATGGACTAAGGTTGTGCACGCATAGGGTTAGTCAGACTAAGGCTGTGCACGCACAGGGTTAGTCGGACTAAGGTTGTGCACGCACAGGGTTAGTCGGACTAAGGCTGTGCACGCACAGGGTTAGTTGGACTAAGGCTGTGCACGCACAGGGTTAGTCTGACTAAGGCTGTGCACGCACAGGGTTAGTTCCTTGGTAAAGTACAGCTAAAAAACATGAAAAACAACACATTAAAAAAAAATTCTGACTTTTTAAGTAAAGATTATATGAACTAACAAATGAAGTTGCCATTAAAAAAAGTACACCACATTCCAGTTTTAATGATAGATTCCAGTATTTTTTAAAGGCTTGTTATATAACAAAAACTAGTGATGTCTGCATAAACATATGTAATACTACTCCCGAGTACCATTGAACTGTACTGTACATGAACAAAACATTTCCTGAGTTTCATCATAAAATAGATATAAATATATCAAAAACAAGTTAAACAATACAAAATGAAAGAACCTTAGTGAGCACGCTCACATACCCCACGCGTTCGGCTTTTGGACTATCAATGTTATCCTTGACGAATTAGTATCGAGCTACAGGAATCAATAATATTGAATGGTTGTAAAAGTGAATGTGCAAGTATTTGAATACATGTATCATCACAAAGTTATGTCAAATTTCTAAGTCCAAAGGGCCATAACACCCACAAAAATTTGGGGATAAAAAAATTCCTGGTGATATGCACAACTACATATGGTGTTCTTCTTGCATACCAAGTTTCGTTAAATTCTGTTCAGTAGTTTAAGAGGAGTTGCGATTACAAACTGTAATCATGATTTTCTGCAAATTTCTAAGTCCAAAGGGCCATAACTCCCACAAAAATTTGCGAATCAAAAATTCCCAGTAACATGCACAACTACATATGGTGTTCATCTTGCATACCAAGTTTCGTTAAATTCTGTTCAGTAGTTTAAGAGGAGTTGCGATTACAAACTGTAATCATGATTTTCTGCAAATTTCTAAGTCCAAAGGGCCATAACTCCCACAAAAATTTGCGAATCAAAAATTCCCGGTAATATGCACAACTACATATGGTGTTCTTCTTGCATACCAAGTTTCGTTAAATTCTGTTCAGTAGTTTAAGAGGAGTTGCGATTACAAACTGTAATCATGATTTTCTGCAAATTTCTAAGTCCAAAGGGCCATAACTCCCACAAAAATTTGCGAATCAAAAATTCCCGGTAACATGCACAACTACATATGGTGTTCTTCTTGCATACCAAGTTTCGTTAAATTCTGTTCAGTAGTTTAAGAGGAGTTGCGATTACAAACTTTGATCACAAACGGACGGACGGACGGACCAGTCAAAAACATTATACCCTTCGCAACTTCGTTGCGTGGGGTATAAATATATTCGTTTGATGACAACTATTTGATCTTAAAGGACAACCAATTGGTGTTGTTTCAGATTAATTTTTTTCATAATTTTCCATGTCAGAATTCGCATTTTAATTTTCACACAGATAGAGTGACCTGACTGCTCCAATGGTGGAAAACTACCAGCTATTGGGTCTTTAAATATGGTTAACAGGGATGCAAAAGCGGTTTTATTTATTCAACATTTTGCTGGTTAATCAAATGCATCATTAAATGTATAGTAAAAAGAATATCTTGGCAGAAAAAAAATAACAATCTTGAAGATACTTGTGCATGTAGTAGCAAGAGTGGTATACCATGGTATATTGTTAGTCAACAAATAACACTTTAAAACATGCATCTGCACCCATAATAAAATATGCAAATATTTTAACATTGAAAATTTCAATAATTCTATGAAATGTTTTCCCCCATTGAAGCAGTCACTATCTTTGTGAAAATTAAAATGCGAATATTCATATTAAATTATTACTATAAAATGTGCTGATTTATTTCAATAAATATTTCTTTCAAATTGTTGACGGATATGTGCCCCAGGTGGTTGAATGGGGCAGCCCTGACATCGAGAGATGCAGGGTGGGGTCGTCAGGCGATAATGCGGAAAACCTGACCGCAAACCATAGTGGTGCACCGTGTTGGGAAAAATGTCACGTTCCTCGCACATTAAAGAACCCTGCTGCAGGTCGCGGTAAAAGTAGGACCCGTAGGAGGCTAAATTTCCCGTCCCTACCCATCACTCCTTTTTCCAGTGGCAGTCACAACACTCTTACCCGATTGGCCTTGTGTCCTTATTTCCTCCATCGTCATTTCATGTTCATTGTATCAGCACTTTCATGTTCATCTCCCGGATATAGCCGAAACGTGCTGCTTGGGAGTAAAGCAATAACTAACTAACAAATTGTTGACAAACTTTCATCATTTACTTTTCTACACATTATGGATGCAACATCATGCATCATACAAGTTATGCAAGGTAAGCCATGTAATTTTGTTTAGCTTTAAAAACAAAGAAAAATTGAAAAATGAAAGAAGAACATTTTAAAATTGTTAAACATTTCAAAGGTCCATACGAATTATGGGTTTGGGGACACGGTTGGATCTTCTCAAAACGGGTTATCTCCGTTCATTCCTGAGTTCAATTTGTTCCTGGTTGTCATCATGCTTGCTTGCTTGAGGAACATTTTGTGGCTGATTTTGAGGTGCGTTTTGTGGCTGATCTTGATTTTGAGGAACATTTTGATGAAGTTGAATGTTTCGAATTGCTTGTATTAAATTTTGTCTCCAATCACCTCCATTAAAAATTTGCAAAATGTTATTGATGTTTCTTTAAATTCCAATGAGCCCAAAAATTCCAAGTCCTAAATAATGGAGTGTTCCTAAAATCATAATTTGTATATATCATTATATTGAGGAGGGTTCGCACGATTGTAAACTAATTTTTGATTCGGAACTATAATCAGTCTTCAATATGGTGTCTTCCAAAAATTTGTATCAAATCATTTATGTCAAATTGTGAATGGATTGGGTGGAATGCTCTTATTGTATTCACAACTTGCATAACATCATATGGTTGTGCAGATTGATCCTTAACATTTTCGGTAAGGGTTTGCAATGAAATATTTTCTGCCGATGTATGTTCGTTATCTCTTTTCTCTTTTTATATTGAACTACACAAACAGAGACAACAGACCACGACCACCACCAATCAGTGAAGGAATGACTCTCCAAACACCTCTTATAGAGGACAGACCACCATCACCACCACCACCAACCATGGAATTGCTGACTGTTCCAATACCTTTTTTGGAGACCAAACCACCATCACCACCAACTGTGGAAGTGCTGACTCTCTCACATGTAGCTGTATTGAAAAGGAAAAGATGTTCGAAGATGATAATGATGATGATCCTGATTGGACACTTGATTCTGATAGTAATGAGGAGATTGTGAATGATTCGGGAGATGATGATGATGACGACGATATGTCAATAGAGTACGGACCAGTAATAAATTCAAGTAAGACTTCATCATCAGTTGAAGACCTAGAAGAACAGTCTATACCTGAAGTTCAAGAAAAATCTTTGACATATTTGATTGAGTGGATTCCTAGCCACAATAATTTAGCTCCTTTGACATCTTTGATTGGGCGGAATCCGTAGCTACCAGAGTGTATGAAGAAAAAAAGGCCTTAAGCCGTATGCCATGATGCTATAACGTTGGGCCGTCTCCTACAACTACCTATTACAGAAACAGCTGTGCCAGTAGTACCGACAACGTAAAAAACTACTCAAATCTTCTATGATTCATCCACCCCATAGTTACGATAACGTAACCTTCCTTACGTTTCTCTACGTGAGGGTTACGATTCCAAACCATTACTACCAACGGAGCACAGCGAAACCAATCGGTGGCGCTCGAGTACGCATTTAAAAAGACGCTATAGAAAAACGACAAACCGGAGAAATGGACGATCGCAATGGTCCTGACTTGGTACAGACATTTCAGACCTCATTTTGTTGTAACAGTGGAGTCCTCTCAATTACCTAAATAACAATTGCATATTCCTTAATTTTTATTGCACACAATTTCAAACAACAGAAAATTTTCCAACTTTTTCAGTAGAAATTTCTCATATTATAAAGGTTCGAGCAGATATTCCTGTAATTGCATACATTTTCAGAAATTCCGAGTAAAAAGACTTATTGTTTTCTATTATGTACTCAATCAAAATGTATTTTCTCTAAATAAAGTGTTGGAAGTGACTGAGTCGAACTGAGTAATATTGAATTATTATCATGATTGTTTTATGTATTCGTCCATGGTTTCAGTCTTATCTTGGCCCAGAGACTACCAGCACCATTTACACAGGATCATAAATTGCATCAACCAAACCAGAAATGCGAAGCACCACACAACCCATCACTGAAATCATGAATAAGAGAACCATCAGGAGGACCATTTCATATAACTATTACTGCAAATACGTCAGGCGTAGCAAAATTTATTGTCTGGAACTTTGTTGTCATTTGTATTTCGAACACACGTGAAGGTTAGCACTGCTGGTGGAGTTTAAATTCCCCGAGGTTAGCCCGCTCCTGAGTTGGAGAATACATCAAAGCTTTAAATTATCCGTCAAAATTTCAAAATTGTCTAAACCCTAAGGTTCTTCCTACCCCAGACATAGGTTGAATATCTTAGTAATAATTTGGTTCCCTAGTTTGGTATTTTTGGTTATATTGTTCTATGCTCTTCATATTCATACAGTGTTTGGCATTTTCAATATTTTTGGTAGAGCGCCTCTGATGAGTCTTGAATAGACGAAACGCGCGTCAGGCGTAGCAAAATTTATTGTCTGGAACTTTGTTGTCATTTGTATTTCGAACACACGTGAAGGTTAGCACTGCTGGTGGAGTTTAAATTCCCCGAGGTTAGCCCGCTCCGGCACCAACACTTTTGAGTTGGAGAATACATCAAAGCTTTAAATTATCCGTCAAAATTTCAAAATTGTCTAAACCCTAAGGTTCTTCCTACCCCAGACATAGGTTGAATATCTTAGTAATAATTTGGTTCCCCAGTTTGGTATTTTTGGTTATATTGTTCTATGCTCTTCATATTCATACAGTGTTTGGCATTTTCAATATTTTTGGTAGAGCGCCTCTGATGAGTCTTGAATAGACGAAACGCGCGTCAGGCGTAGCAAAATTTATTGTCTGGAACTTTGTTGTCATTTGTATTTCGAACACACGTGAAGGTTAGCACTGCTGGTGGAGTTTAAATTCCCCGAGGTTAGCCCGCTCCGGCACCAACACTTTTGAGTTGGAGAATACATCAAAGCTTTAAATTATCCGTCAAAATTTCAAAATTGTCTAAACCCTAAGGCTCTTCCTACCCCAGACATAGGTTGAATATCTTAGTAATAATTTGGTTCCCCAGTTTGGTATTTTTGGTTATATTGTTCTATGCTCTTCATATTCATACAGTGTTTGGCATTTTCAATATTTTTGGTAGAGCGCCTCTGATGAGTCTTGAATAGACGAAACGCGCGTCAGGCGTAGCAAAATTTATTGTCTGGAACTTTGTTGTCATTTGTATTTCCACTGTTTATATAACTCCTTTTGGAAATGTGGTAAGACAACAATATAATTTTCATGTTAAATTTATTGTGTAAATGTACATGTTATAGAGTAGCAACCTTGCTTCTGTGAGACTAACATTCTCCATTTAGGTTCAATGTTTTCAATAGTTGAATAAGAAATGCTGCAAGATTTGCAATGTCCAATGGGTTTGGTAATGATTTGTGCTTATTAAAATGTCTTTGATCAAGTGTAACTCTTGCCAGTTTTGTGACTTTATAGCTCCACCCCATTTTTAACAGCCTAAGAAGTTCCACAGCTTCATTCTAAATTTCAATGTCTTTTGATTTCATTCCTAATCCCTCTTTTATAACAGCTAACCTCTGAAGATCATAACCCAGTTTAATTGCAGTACTTGGTTTTTTCAAGTTTTCATGTTCATCCTCTTCACAAATTTTTTTATAGAGCCTAGCTTGTCAAAAGAGGCGACTAAGGGTCTTGGGATTCTGACATCGGGTCAGTGCTCAGCCCACAGAGCGACCAAGTGTACCCTAGATGGCTGAATAGGGTGGCCCTCGTCCGCGGGGGTTGTCCGGTCTGTAATACGGAAACCCTGACCGCTGACCATACTAGGCCAACGTGTGTGGAGAATGCCACGCTTCATGCACTTAAAAGACCCCTTTTTGGACCGCCAAGTAGTGCACCACATAGGCTAATTTTTTCGCCCCTACCCACCTCTCCCCTTTTCCTGTGGTTCTTCAAAATTTACCGGTCCATCGTGTCCTATCCCATCCCCATATTTCATTTATCATCATCATTTCATGTTCATTTTATCACCCTTTTCATGTTCATCGCCTGTAAATAACCTATACAGCGTTGCACGGGCGTAAAACACCAACTCACTCATTTTTATAGAACATTGGGTGTACTATTTCTTCAATTTCATAGCACACTTTGTTGCATTTAGGGCATATATACAGATGTTTTGTGTGAATCAAATAAGGAACAATATATTCCTTAAAGAATGTGGTAAGTTTTTCTTGCACTTTAACCCAAAATTGTGGATCAAATCTGACTTTAATAGTAATAGATCTCACTGGAGAGTACATAAAAAGTACCCTTCTTTGCATCCAGTGACGGCCATTTGGCTGTAGTATTCATGTTTTGGATTCAAAATTAAATTCTTATCCTTGCCGATTTTCAAATAATCAATTGAAGCAAGATGTTCCAAAGGTGATTTCGACTCAAAGATATTGGACACTTTATTTCCAAGACTTTGTCTGGGCAACACTGACAAGTTACTATGCCATCTTGACTCCCAGCAATATAGGGCCTATCAGTCATCACCCATAGTCCACTGAGACAGACTTTAAATTTTTTGTGTTTTTCAGCTTCGTATGCAGCAAATAATTGCCTAGCAATCAGTTCTTTTTGGCGTCCATATCTAATCGCAGGGATTTTTTCTAAACTATTTGACATTCCCAACATTTTTGAAACCAACAGTGTAGTTTTTTTCACCTGCTTTTTCAGAAGTCCGTCCATTTTATTTCAACTTCATGAAAAAGTGAAGCAGTAATTCGTCCTTTCCGCTGCTCTACCCAAGTGTTGTTTAATTGTCCTCTTGACTGTTCCTCTACAAGAACAGTCTGTTCGGGTGTTAAATTGATCTCCTCCATAAATTGTTCAATTGTGCAATTTTCAGAATGTGATAAGTCTTCACCTATTTGTAATAAACTTTAAGGTATAGTAGGTTTAGGGTTGTTTGATGGAAAACCTGTAAATAGGACTACCTTCGGTAGGGCTTTGTTCAAAGATGAATATAAAAACTGAAGATCTGTCCCACAGACTGTTCTTTGGTTTTCTCTCCGTGGGTCATATTTTTGTTTAAACTCTGTATTTAAATTTGCATTGGCATTGGACTGATCTAACGCAGCTCCTAAAAATCATAATGCACATGAATATATACATGTATATACATGATGATGTGGAGATGAAGAACAAGCAAAGGAAATACAACTTTAGCAGGTAAGTAGTTTCAATCATTTGACTTGCTATAATAAAATGTATGCATAAACATTTTTTTGTAATATTAAACCTTAGATTTATTTATTCAGGTAGATGACATTGTTTTAGTGTTTGGATATGTTATATACTGTGTCTGGTTTGTGGTTGATGGACATACAAGTGTATCATTGACCCTTCTAATTAAACATAAATGAAAAATATTTCATCTATAAGAATATAAGAATATCCAATTATGTTATGTTGTTTGTTTCTTTTGTTGTCTTTGTCATTCTCGGTATACTTTATGGATACAGTGAGGAGATTACATGGCTGTCCCCGGGCCGTGCCGGCCGACTTTGGAACAGAAAACGGTATTGTGCGCCAAATACAGATATTTTTGCGAGACTGTGACGACAACGTGACCGATGCATTTCTTTATGGAACAAGTAAATGCAATCAAAGAATAGAAAGTTGGAAGGGAATTTTAAGGAAGGAGAATGTACAGTTTTGGATGAATGTTTTTGAAAGATTTAACGAAGATGGTCATTACTGTGGGGATTATTTGGATCAAAACCTTGTTCGGTTTTGCTTTTTGAATCTTATCCAGGTATGTCAGTGTGTGGTTTGCATATTTATGTCTCCCAAACGAAGTTTGGAGACATGTTGTTTTTGCTCAGTTCTTATTATTCTTATTATTATTATTATTTTTCTTCTTTCCGGGCGCGTTTTTTCGAACACTTGTCTTCGGCGTTTCTCAGAAACCGATAGACGGAATCGCTTGATATCATATGACTTGATAGGCCCATACTCCTAGATGATCCTCCCGAAAAAAAATTTCAATATGTTGGAGGGAACATATATTTTTGGGGTCTCAAAAGGGGGGTGGGGTTTTGCAAAATTTTACTAAAAAAATAGAAGTCTATGGGAAAAGTGATATAACTTGATAATGTGTGATCTTAAACTTGGAAATACTGTGTTACCTCATATATTTTAATTTTCATACCTGGCCACATTTAGTGGTGAGGTATTATGTAATACCATCCGCTTCATTGTCTTAAGGGGGGTCATGCTCCACCCCCTCAAATGTTTTTTCAGGATGAGCTCCATGTTCAATCAGATGTTGGATGCACTGGAGGCAGCGGGCAAGATCTCCGCAGGGGGTGAGCCAAACAAGGTGGTGGAGGAGGTATCCACAGGGAGGAAGACCCCGCCAGCGGGTGACCTTCAGGGGGCAGTTGGTGGTGTCCCGGAGCGCGAAGCAGTGGGCCAAGTGCAGCAGAACCCAGTCCAACCGGTCCCGCCACCAGTCAGCTACGTGGTATGCCGCCGGTACAGGGGCCAAATGGTGATGGAGTTGGCCACTTGGTTTGGTGGAAATGCTAAGGCTACCTGGAGACAGTTCCTGGGTTGGATGCCACAAGAGGTACAGGGTGCCATGAGGGCAGAGACGGTCGCAGCACTGAGGGCTGTGGCGGTAGAGATGGAATGGTCCCCGCCACAGAGGATTGTTATTGGTTCCAATGGGATGATCAACTCAGTGGTAGCGATATTGCACCAGAGGGTTTTGGCGTCGGTGCTCTTTTGCCGAAGGATGAGCAGGTCAACCTTGCAACCCACGTCTACACTACAGACATTGCCAAACAAATGAGCCTCCCGGATTTGGAGACTCTCATGTATATCTTTGAGGGGAAGGAACCACCCAAGAGGAGGGGACAGAAATCAGCGGTCGTGGCAGAGGCTGTGGGTTAGCAGGACCCCAAGCTGGAGGTGAACCAGGTTGGACCAGCTAAAGTGGTGACAGTGCTGCAGGAGACCCGGAGGGTGCTGGTTACCGGATCCAGTTTGGCAGAGAACGCCAGATTATGGATAGCCGGACAGGCAGGCCAGGGGTGACCTTCCAGATTGGTGGCCCTTATCTGGATGTGTCCGTGTCTCTGGAAGATGTGTTGGCGCCAGGCCTGGTGCTTGAGGCCGTCTGGTCCAAAAGAAGACGTGAGTGAGTGAGTGAGTTGGTGTTTTACGCCCGTGCAACGCTATATAGGTTATTTACAGGCGATGAACATGAAAAGGGTGATAAAATGAACATGAAAACGATGATGATAAATGAAATATGGGGGTGGGATGGGAAACAAAGGACCGGTAAATTTTGAAGAACCACAGGAAAAGGGGAGAAGTGGGTAGGGGCGGAAAATTTAGCCTATGTGGTGCACTACTGGGCGGTCCACAAAGGGGTCTTTTACGTGCATGAAGCCTGAGAAAATTAGATCTAAAGAGATATGAATCACCCTGTTATACATAACAAATTGGCCAAAATAACAGAGTCTTCGCTCTTAAAGATGAGAGTAAACTCGGGCATGTAAACAGTAAATGTAATTAAACTTATACATGTGTATGTCTGAATAGCTGAGTCTTTCGGGCATGGGATAGTATGATTTTTAAACAGTTTAACTTTTTATTTTTATTTTAATTAAACAAAAACTAAACAGTGATGAAGGACGAAAAATGCAAATTCTCGCAATCTGATTAAAATGGGTCACAATAAACAAATTTTCTTATCAGCAATTATCGACAGCGGGTGTCAAATTTTAACAGAAAATTGCGTAACCTTTAACAGGTAATTATTCCTCTCAAATTCACCTAATTATCGTAAGAAATCACTTGTTTATTCTGCTATTTAACAATACTAAATAATAAAGTAATTAATTTAAATTAGGATAAGATTTTACAGATTTTCCAAGGGCACTTTTTAAAGAACGAATTTATAAACAATTCGTTTATTTAAAACTGACGACTTTAAACAGTATTTTTCAAAAAATTACTCATCAAAATTAAAAGAAAATAAGCCTATCCCATGCAGCAAGATTTCCTCTTTCCAATGATATGAATATTTTACATGTCCGATTTATAATAAAAGTGTTTACCCTCGAACCATTATACCATGTTTCAACAGAGAAACTGAGGACAATATTGCCAGTATACAAAATCATGCGTAGACCTTGTTATTTTTCACTTATCGGGAGAGACTTATCTCTTTAGTTTAATTATCTCAGATGAAGCGTGGCACTCGTCCATAATGTCTGGTGAGGAAAGGAGGAGTGTGGGGGCGATGTCCTGACGGACATAGATGATTAATTGACAGGAGGTACCATAGCTACAATAATGTAGCTCCTTTGACATCTTTGATTAGGCGGAGCTACAATGCAGCCCCATTGCTCGTAACGGAGCAACGCCGAACGTGAAATCACACCGGGCGAAATTCAATCCATTAGACGTCAAATTTGGTATTAAAATATTGCTTGAAGTATTTTAATGACGAATTCAGTTTAAATTATCCGACATTTAGCATAATTTATAAGATTTTCGTGAAAATACCAAGTTTTGAAGGATCGTGATCCTGAACTTTATAATGAAGTTCAGGATCAGAATTTTTGAAAATGTTAATTTTCTTACAAATTAATATTTACCTATGACTTTCTACCAAAATTTGTTTTACCTCAATGTTATTCAATGTGTTATTGGCATTTTCGAACCATATGTACGCTTTGTTTGGGTTGGTGAAAGAATTTCGATTTGCTCCATTACGAGTAATGGGACCGCATTGTAGCTCCGCCTAATCAAAAATGTCAAAGGAGCTACATTATTGTATCTAACATTATTACAGCTAGTAATGGAGCAAATCGATTTTGTTTCTCCAACTCTAAAAAATACTCAAGGTGGTTCAAAATTACCAATAATACTCTGAATAATAAGTGGCCAATAATAAATATAGTAAAAACCCAAATGTTTATGTTATATTGTTAGAAAACCAACCTTTTCAATATTCTGAAGTATTCTCTGTGTAGTATTCGTCGCTATTATTTGTTACCCAGTTGAAAAAAAAACTATCTTTTTCACAAATTACTTTTTTTTTGTTTTGAAAGGATGCGTTGAGATAAGGCCCTATCTTCGCCATTGCATTGTTAAATATAAAATAAAAAAAATAAAAAGGTTAATAATTTGTGGCTCATTTTGTAGCTAAATTGCTGTATTTTCTTAAACTATTAATCTTAAGAAGTTTTGTTGAAGACAGGGATTAAATAAAACTGATAACTGATCTTGTTTTGGACATCCCTGTTGAAGATCAGATAGGTTAGAAAAAGTTTTTCCAAACAGACTTTTATTTCTAGTAAATGATTTCTTAATTTTAAAAAAAGGTAATAAAGTTGACGGAGATTTATCCAACAGATATAATTTTGAGTTATATCAAATGTTTATGTCGAGTACCTATAGTCCATTTGACAGTGGTTTTCCAAGGGAAAATAGTTGATTAAAATTCGGAAGTTCAGTCTATACAGAAAACATTTGCACAGAAAATAATTAAATATGAATACATATTAGGCCTGAATTTCCCGTGCAACAAATCTATCAATTAAAAAAATTTTCCATTACCCTTAATGGTACTGAAATGACAATTTTAACAGGTAAACGTGTAGGAGTAAGAACATTTAAAACAAGAGCGCCATGTTCTCAAATATAACTGACCTAGTATTGTAAATGCATTGACCGGTCTTTAAAGGACACTTGCCATGAAAATATGAAATTTTATTTTCTATTACATTATTAAACTACAGAACATATAAAACATGTGTACATCACTTTCACTAACTAATTATCTCTGGGGAGTCTGATAACAGTGTATGTAAACACTGATACCAAGATATGCATATTTTCCCTCTAATCACGTGATTTTCAAGCTGTGATGTCAGAGATGTGAAGTTTTCAGCAGCTGTCTATCTGATAATGCTGAAAGATTTTATTGTTTTAGCAATTAATAAAGATAATCTTTGTTGTGTTAATTTTACTAACCCCATTCCATCTTTGTTATTGTGAGAGTTTGGCCAGAAATTGTTTTAGTAATTATATGTTTTAAAATGCCTTATTGTGTTGTGTTTGGTTGCAATAGTAATAGTAAGAATGAGAAAAACTTGCATTGGTTTAGATTTCCTCAAGATCAGGGTAGACTGAAAACATGGATACATTATTGTCGGAGACAGAATTTTGTGCCATCAAAACATTCCAGAGTATGTGGAAAACACTTTTCTCCTGCTCAGTTTAGTAGAGACCCTTCAAAACTGGCAGAATATGGATATACAGGTGCAAGGATTGCTTTGAAGGACGATGCGTTTCCCGATATCCCTATGGATTATTCAGAGTCTTCTGCTCCAAAAAAACCCAGGACCGCCTACGAGAAAAGAAGAAAGGGCGAGGTAAGAGCATGTGATCATTAAAACCGCCCCCCCCCCAAAAAAAAACCCAAAAACAAAGATAGAAATTGTTAATGACGTAATTCTTTTTAAAATTGTTTGTAAATCACAACACTCGGAAAAGTGGTTAATTGGTCAACCCTTTACATTATATCTATATAATTATGCTTAAATCGGGTTTGATTATCTTCGATTTTGATATAATAAATAAATAAATAATTTTATGACATTATTTTTAGACTAGGTTCGTGATTTTTCTAAATAATTTTAGGTACTTGAGGCAGCCATGAGTTCCCACGAACAAGAAACAACAGAAAGTCAAAATGAGTTAGACTCTATAGAATTGGTCGAGCAAAGTTCACAGAGAACAGATACTGGAATTAATACTGAACAACCAGAAACAAAATCAATTAAGAGCCAAACAGACCCCCCTCCTAATAAAACTCGAAGGATACAGGTTCGCCCGACAACGACCGAAATTGGAATACAGTGTGATTTAATTTTACCTTTACAGCCATTACCCCCCTCTCTTTTCGTTAGCATACCGGTAGCACATGAAAGTGACGACGATGAAGATGAAAACTGTAATGAACCTGAGTCTGAAGTTTCAAGTATACACTGTAATGATGATTCTGACTACGAGCCTGACGAATCGTTTGTTGAAACCGACGAAGATGAAGAGTCCGGTGAAGATGAAACCACAAATTATCGTCTTCAGATAACGGAAAATCCAGAAGAAGAGAAGTACTACCTTGTGTCAGAGTCGTCATTGTGTCAACTTTTATCGAAATGCAGAGTTTGTGGGGCTAGAAGCACTTCAATTATTGAATATAGTAAAGGAACGATGATTTCCACATGCTCTGTATGTCCTAATGACCATACCTGGAAGTGGAACTCTCAAACAATGCACAACAGACTTCCGTGGGGAAACCTTCTACTTTCCAGTGCGATCATTTTAAGTGGAAATTCAACAGCAAAGACGTTAAGACTATTGAACCACATGAAAGTACAAGCCCCGTCTTCACGATCTGTTTCGAGACTACAGGCAGCCTATACTATTCCATCGGTATTAGAAGAGTTCGACAACAAGCAATATGACTTGCTAAATACACTAACAGGTATAATTATATGCATCTTATTCATACTTTGTTTCAATATTATAAACCCTGATGTATCTGAAAATTTTAATTTTATGCAAACTGATGTACATTTACATGTACACCATCACATCTTGTTTGTACTTCTGATACTAGATGCGACCATTTAGTTTACTTTATTTTTTATGTAAAACAACTTGTGACACCAACTACAAAACATGTGTTAAGAATACAAAATTTGTATTTAATTAGCCATTTTTTAAATAATAAATTATTTTCCAATTACTTAATTTGCTGAAAACTTCCATTTTTTACAGGTGACCGTGTTGAAGTAGTTTTAGGTGGAGATGGACGATGTGATAGTCCAGGATACAGTGCGAAATATGGCAGCTATACCCTAATGGATCTAGAAACTAGCAAAATACTAGATGTTCAACTTGTACAGGTAGATATACTTTCTAGCAACTTACAGGAAAACTAATTATCAATTGTAATTGACATGTAGTTATTCTTTTATCATCTATATTAAACTAATTACTTGTAAATTCATGAATTGCAAATTCTATTAATTTTTTCCATTATTTAAATTTCAGTCAAATGAAGTTGCAGGATCAACCCACATGGAACTTGAAGGGTTAAAGAGGGGATTGGATTACGTCATAGCCCAGAAACACTTGAATGTCTCTGCTCTAGTCACAGACCGCCATGTTATGATCAAGAAATACATGAGGGAGAACCATCGGAACATCAAACACTATTTTGATGTCTGGCATATTGCAAAAGGTATTAAAAACTTATGTGTCTTCTATACATGTTTTTTAATCCATGCTGTTTATAAATATTATGGAATAGTTAATGGTAATATACACATGCATATTTTTTTATGTTAAGGAATTTCAAAGAAACTTGAAGCTTGTGCAAAGAAAAAAACATGTGAAGACATCAGACCATGGATAAGAAGCATCAATAACCATGCCTACTGGGTTGCTGCCTCAAGTGGTGATGACAGAGAAATGAAACTTGCCAAGTGGGTTTCCATAACAAACCATGTCATGAATAGACACCATCATGAATCTCCTCTGTTTCCTAGATGCCTACATGAAGATATTGAATACAGAGATTGGCTAATAGAAGGTACATACATTACATGTTTATTAAAATTAATAACAAAACTGTCAACTTGAAGGGTCAATTTTAAATGTTCAAGAGATAGACAAAACAACCTACCAGAGAAATTGAAGATCACAATGGTCCGGACTAGGTACATGCATTAAAAAAAAAAGGTGGGTGAACCAGGTCTTATGTTGCTAAAACTACCTTCTCTATTGTGACATTAGGTAGTTACCGGTACACCAAACACAACAAGGTTGTGAGACATAATATGTATAATGTTGTGATCATCTCAGTACAACAGTTAGCCAAGCACAATTATCTCTTTATTATAAATCAATGTATCTGTTATTATCATATTAGTGTATAAGTGAATGCACAGGTATATTTTATAGGTTCAAGAAGTTTCAAGCTTGTTAAAGGTGTAGTTGAAAGTCAGTATCTGTTACGTGACCTGCCACAGATGTCACCAGTCCATCAGACATATGGACTTGAAGTATTTCATTCTGTCGTCAATGAATTTGCCCCAAAGAGTACACATTTCTTCAAGAACGCAATGCAAGCTAGGTAACCAACATTATGCATAATTACAAATTTTACCAGAAATGAAAGTATTTTGCCGTGTTATATTATAATACATTTGAAGTAAACAAATTTTACATGAATTCCTATTTATGTGATTTCGTAAATTTTTAACCTCAATTTTAAGACCTTATTATATCATGTTTCAGGGTATATATTGCTGCTCTGCATTTCAATGAGAACGGAAAGAGACAACAGGCAACAAAAAGAGATGGGACAGCACAATGGAGTAAATCGTACCCAAAAGCAAAGAAAGGAAATGCATGTGTTGTGAAAGCAAAAAGGACACCACCAACATTTGGTATGTTCAAGTGTACAATAATATGTACCATTATGTAACAACGATCTATTGAAATTTTCAATAATTAAAACTGTTTAAATCTTGAAATATATTTACTACATCTCATTTACATGTAAGATATATTTACTGTCTCATTTACATGCAAGATATAATCGACATTATTTTTCAGTATATCAATTGTCATTGGGAAGTATAGTAACCATATAATTAGTTTCTGTTTTAATTGCAGCATACATTGAAGATCTTATGCACAGAATTTTCGCACGACGTCAACAATATGACACAGTCTCTGCTGCATACGAGGATTACTCAATTGGATATCCACAGCCACAACCACTGACCAGCTCCTTCGTGCAATTCGATAAAGATGACTTGATACAGAATCGGGCTTCAAGATTTAATGTCACAATCTAGATGACAATAAACAATTAAATCTTTTCATGGTCTGGCATATTTAAAACCACAGTAGCTTTCAGATGGATATGCTTCTCTGATTTTTTTTACAGCACAGGATGGGATCACTTTTCTGCGCCCTTTTCCAAGGTGGTGCCAAATCCATCTTGTGAAATTTCTGTATGCCATATAGCGATACATTCTGTAAAAAAAGAAACAAATTACTTTTCAATTTTATTTTGGGGTGGGTGGGGGTGATGGGGTTATTTGGTAACATATAAATACAATTTATTGTTCATTGTGTCATACATTTACATGTCATGAAATGATGTTTATTGTTTTAGTTTAATAAAATGCTACATGTATATCAAATGTACATGTATGCTTATCACTTTAATGGATCTTGCACATAAAAATGGACTTGGTGATGCAAAGGTATTTTGTTGTAGTTTTGTATAACTTAATTAATAAATGTTATTGTTACAAGCTTTAATTTGTGAATGAAAATATGTTTTCCAATTTGTAAAATAAATCTATTTGATGAAGATCTGGTTTAACAATTCCTTTGACACCAAGACCAAAGAAAATCAAACTTACTCATTTATAGGTTCATTGTCATCTATTGGACCCTCACTGCTGACATATTCATATAGCCAGGTCTCGACAACATGTCTGTTCAGGCAGTTCCCAACAAAGCCCTCATGCTCAGTAATACAGGTTATGTCTGCGTCTTCGATTTTTTCATCTACGGGCCCAACCTCATGGCAACAAACACATTCTGTTCTTGTTGGCATAGTCATGCAGTTATTACAATCACACCTACAAACAAAGTACAGTTTCATGTTACAAAACCATAATATAACAAATTAAAGAATATAATTATACCAAATAAACAAACATTTTTTTTTGCTGTTTAAAACACAATTGTCAGGAATGAAATCCTTACACTACATTGTATGTAATTAATATGTGCAAAATATGCATATTTCATTATACTATTGATGAACATGATGCATGCCTACATGTACATGTAGGTGAATGTAAAAAACACTGTTGCAGTAACTTCCAGAATGTAAACATGTGGATTACCAGCATATTAAATGTTATTTAGCTAAATTTATTGTAAGATTAAATCTTGAGATATAAAGTTTTTTTTGTAAGCAATGTATCAGTATGTCTGCTGCTTTCTACTTCCCCACTGGTTTTGCATGTGCATATGAAAAACAAATTTAACTCACACTTGCAAAGTGAGGAGGGCTTGAGTGATTCCTCCAGTGTTGGCGTCACTATCAAATGGAATTGGCTGTTCAAACAACATACAGTATAACTGTATTATAATATATGAAAACATGGCATGCATGCGCTGCCTACACCCCCCCCCCAACACAAACAAAATGATAAATTTGGTTGTGGATACGTCTATGATGAGATGTAAATAAATTTATAATCGTTTCAATATAAATGATCTATTTCATGGGGTACATACCATGCTAAGTTGTCCGTTCTTACATCAGCTTGGGCATTCTGTGTATCCTGATCTTCACTGTCACTTCCACTTTCATGACTTGCATCATCATCATCCCCCATTTCAGCAGAAGATTCAGCATTCCTAGGTGCATTCGACATCGGCTCGAATTGGTAAGGTTGAATAGTACCTAGTGGTTGAGAATACAAAGCATCCTCTTCCTCGAAACTATCATTATTTGCCATTCTAACGGTTTTAACTTATTTGTTTACACTCTACAATATCGCGTCTGTTGAAAGATTCACATCTATGACGTATCACTTCCGCTTTTGGTGTTGCTAATTAATTGTCGGCAACTACCGGTAAAAGTCGGAAATCTGTCAAAATTATCATTTTATCGGAGTAGGAAATAGGTTATACAAACGAAATGAAATGCGAGTGTGGTTTTAATTGTTTTTATTTATCTATATGTTTTGATTACCGATCTATCCATTTTTCATGTCAAGTGTCCTTTAAAGAGATCAAACTATCCATTCAAGAACATTTAATTGAATCAAAAGATGAGACAATCCAATTGAATAAGAAAAGAATTGCTACCTGTAAAGCTTTTAATTCTATTCAGTTGCACTCCAGGCATGAAATCAGTAAAAATTTACTATTAAGGTCTATGGAAAACTTTTTTGTTTTTTAATCATGCAAAATGGGAAATTTTGACAAGATATGTATAAGTATTTGATAATGTTCTGTGTAATTACTTTTTGCATAAACAAATCAAGTGATTTTTAATTTGCCATTTTCCCTTGGTAAACGGCTATCAAACGGACTATACACAAGATAAAAATATAAAATTGTGAAAAAAAATGAGAAAAAAATAGAAA
The DNA here is from genome assembly GCA_963971305.1 of Arcuatula senhousia. Classification (NCBI taxonomy): domain Eukaryota; kingdom Metazoa; phylum Mollusca; class Bivalvia; order Mytilida; family Mytilidae; genus Arcuatula; species Arcuatula senhousia. Next base: position 52,710,469 of record OZ020308.1, on the reverse strand, counting down.
TCTGACATTAAGTCTTTAAATTGTTTGCCCGAAATTTAAATTTGATTGTCGTTAATTCTATAGCTAGACATCATATATATGCTACAGTAAAGTGTATTATTAGGAACTATATATACATAATTCCTAGAGGCAGAATGGATAGTTTTCATAGGCTTTCGTTATCTTTTTTTTTTAAATATGAGATGCATTTTGTTGTAACCTTGTCAAAATTAGAAAGATTCTTCTAATGTTTTAAGATGAAAAAATTTCTAAATAATGTTAAAACATCGTCCAGGTGTTACTTTTTATTTATTAGGTAATTATCTAAAGAGGGTCATAAAACTATTAAAGTCATCCACATTAAACAAGCTGTTTGCCTCAGCAGGGGTGACACGTTCGTTATTCCAGGTGTGATAAATTTTAACAGGTAAAATGTATTCCAGGTGTGATAAATTTTAACAGGTAAAATGTATATTCAGTATTCAAACCTGAGGGCGGGGAAGCTGTCTTAAAACAGTCTTTAGACTGAAAACAGGGATGTAGAAAGGATCATACATTAGACATGTTAGATGCGTCCTAGGATGTAAAATAAGCTGTCTCAGGGGCGGATAAAGAATTTTCGAAAAAAGGGGGTCCACATACTGGCTACTGTGGACCAAAGCAGGGGTTCCAGACCCATTTTGCTGAAAATATACAAGAAAATTTATAAATTTTCAGAGGAAAAGGGGGGGGGGGTTCCGACCTCCGGAACAAATGAAATGTAAAGTGTTTATAATTAAAATGTATATTAACGTTTAATTTTCATTCCGAACCCTTGGGTTTTTTTTTATAAAGTATAAATGAATTTATTGCAGCGTCATTAAAATGGATATGCATTTTTGAAAAGTCTAAATCCATAAAAAATATTTGCACTTGGGTCTAATCCAACATGCAACTCTAATTCAGGGATAATTATAAAACGAACGCCGCAGCGTTAGAATTTTTTTTAAGCTGAAAGGCACGGACAACAATATTCACTTCCTAAATTTAGGATATCTGCAATAATACGACTAAAGGCACGAACTGAGACATGTCTATATACAATCCTTAGACATATCCTAAGACACCTTCGTTTACCCGGGCCCTGTATATTATGGTTGAAATAAGTTTAAGAAGCAATGAGGTACCAAAGGGGCATCCAAATATCAAAAGTCCGAAATTTCGAAGACAAATCAAGAAAACGAGAACGATAATGAAAAAAACACGAAGAAACAAACAACATAAAATTACAACAACAAAAAAAGCTGAATGACAATAAGCAAAGCGGACTCACGTCGTAACAAGAGTGAACTCAGGTGCTCCGGATGAGTAAGGGGTTCCTGTCTGCTATAGCACACCCGTCATGTTATCAATCATCAATTCAGCAAGTCAAATCCAGTGAACAAATAAACAACAACAAAGCTTTATCTGCATTCATCTTAGAGATAGAAGTCCGACATATTTGTCAATGAGCTCATGGTGTCTGCCATAAAATTTCTGAAGCAAGGACAACAATTCAACAGAGGAACAACAATTTTTGGGGTCATAGGGTTTTGTTGAAAGTCTTACTTGAGAGTCTATTTCGAGATGTAGATCTAACTATTAAGCAGACTTCTTAGAGCCTGCTGCGTGCCTAATTTAAAAGATGGATAGTTTTTATTTTATGTGTCATCTCTAGCTTTTCTGTCGAAAATTAAATGATTCAATTATTGTGGGAAAAACAATCCTGAGTTTTCATTATGATCAGATTTGTCGCTTGTCTATATTCTATTCTAGATTCAAATAATGCCGCTTTTGTACTAAGGTTCGTAAATGAAACTGCTAAAATGTGTATTTGATTTTGGCACCGGTACCGTATTACAATTATTGAAGTCCAAAGGAAGGATTTGGATTTTGGTTTTCATATATAATTACTAATTGAGAATCTGCATGTACCTATATGGAGAATGGTTTTGTCAATGGATATTTTTTCTTATTATATTTTAATATAAATGTGTGATATTTTTTATTCCCAACTCTGACGCTATGTTTATATGCCCATAAATATACATGCAAATTAGAAGGCGAAATAGAAATACGTTTGAGATTTAAATGGTTTAAAATTTTGTGCAAGTGATGGCTGCATGTAACCAGGAACAGTTTAATTAAATGAGTTAGTTATTTACAGTTCCTGCTGACGAGTAAAGGACATGGTTAAAATCAATTAAAGAATTCATTTATTACTATCATAGATTAAAAGGGGAACAAAAACAAAAATTAATTAAAAAAAAAAAAAAACAAACATAGAAATCCAAAATAACACCAAAACAATAGCTAGGAAAATATAATTACCTGCCAGTTAAGCCATATAAAATATGTTTTCTCTGTTTTTTTTATAACTTAAAATTTCCATTTAAGTTTTTTATGTTCCTCGACTTTTTCAACTAAGCTTATATTGTGTATTTTAAATATAATCATAGATATTGATTATTTACATATTTATTCAGATCTATGATCCCCGAAAAGCATAATCCTCTATTTTCCAGGTTTTCTGCCTTTCTATTCGTCTTTTGATTCTCTCCCCCTCTCTCTCTCTTTCCCCTTATTTGACTGATTGCATAACACGACGGTATCAGACCAAGGAAGTACAATATAATTCCTTGATCAGACCAATACACATGCATGTAACGAAATTCACATCCTGTCGCCCGCGCCAAGCTTACACAGCGGGAATTAGTCATATAATATAACTGCCAAGAAACATATACATGTATATTCACAAGTATGCCATTTAATTTTATTTCAGAGGAGACCATATAATTAAGGAAGTCAGTTGAAATTGTAAAAAAAAACTAAAATATATTTTATTAATTAATTAGTTATTCTATTATTTAAGGAAATAGGGTGCTTTCTTGTATTATTCTACAAAATTATTGAAATCAAATCAGTAAATTTGTATAAAATATTTTTAATAATTCAGTAATTATGTATAATTACTGTTCAGAATCGGAAATAATATATATTTCCTAAGCGTTTTAGTAATTACACATATTTACTGAAATTTTCTGCCTCTGTGACTTTTTTCGTTTAAATTGAAATTAATTGTTAATTTGTTATAAATTGCATCACCAGTTTGGGGTTAATTACAGATACTATAGCTAAACATGTTAAAGTTGGAGTAAAACATTTATCAGATTATTTATAGAAATTTTTCTATGTTTTACAAAATACTAGTAAGATATATCAAATAAAAATCGCTAATGGATTAACACCGCCCACTATATTATTGTTTAAAACAAATAATTAATTTTATCATAGACCTTAATATATAATCAGTATCTATGATAGAACCAATTCTTTAAAATGTTTGTGATGACAATAAGATGACCATTTCAATGATACTGTTACGACACCACTGTTTTTCATTCAATTTGTATATATACACCTAGTTGCCCCTGGATTATTTTATGAACGCTTACGCGCACTTTTTTAAACTTACTAAAAGGAGGAAAGGTTGGACCCAGAAACCTAGTTTAACCCTGCAACATTCATTTGTGCTTGTCCTAAGCCAGAATCCTTCGTCAACGATTTTGTTTTAGCTGTCTATTTATGTAGTTTTGTTCATTGTTTAAGAAAGGGGTTTTGGCTATTACAGGACTATATTTGAATTGTCTGCATCTTTTTTTTACTTTAGTCCAAGCGCAAAACAGCGAGCAGCGCCGCGGGCTTTGTTGAAGGCTGCTGGCTGTTTTTCATTGTGGTTTCTAAATTTCCGCTAATTATGTGGGTTGTGTCGCGTACACTAGTTCCACATCTCATTAACAAATTATTCGATTCGATGAAATGGAGAGTACATGACTTAGTAAAAACGTAAAAAAGAGAGTCAGCAATCTGATTCCATTCTCGTTTTTTTTCCATTATATAAAAAAAGCAATAAAATGAGTTTTAGCAAAGATGACTTGAACAATCAAAGATAAAACCGGATTAATGTAGTAGTTATTACTTAAGCCCCACTGCAATATCCAATGGGCTCACCTTTGGAGATGTGCTAAAAGTGGTTGCTCATGATCAGCTAGATGGAAAACAGACTCGTCAGACCTTATGTTAATAAAGATGGTCATATATTTAGTGTTAACTCCGTAGATGAAAACTTTCGTTCTATATAAATTATGTTTGCTCCGTTTTATTGTGATATTTTAAACTAATAAATGTATTTTAATAGCTTCATTCTGCTACAGCTACAGCTACGGCCCATAGTTTACACAGGGTTGTGTTGCTCCTCAGTTGTTGTCTTCACTTAAGAAGTTTTACGGGAGACATCATGAGCTCATAGACATTTACTCTTCCGTAGCACCCGAGTTCACTCTTGTTACGACTTGAGTTCGTGTTGCTAGTTTTCATTCAGTTTTTTTCTGTTTTGTGATTTTATGTTTTTTTTTTTGTGTGTTGTCTCTGTCTTGTTTCGTTCTCTGGTCATGTTTTCGAAATTTCGAACTTTTGATATTCGGATGCCCCTTTGGTACCTCATTGGCTTCTTACCATCAAGATTCATAATTGCATCCGTCGTCTCAAGTCATCTTGGTTTAATGTTGAATAGCCCTAAAACAATTACTGTCTTTAGTTTCGGTAAATGTCGGTTGTTATTGACTTTGCAAAAACTTTCAGGCTCGGTGAATATCTCAATCTGTCTTTGTAAAGTCAATAACACTGGACATTTACCTCAACAAAAGACAGTAATTGTATAAAATTGATCAATGCACAATTTAGGGGGACAAATTTGTCAGCTTATCCTACCTAGTCCTTTCCCACAAAGTAAGGAGACTTTACCTGCGAAATAGTGGCAGTGTATTTTCTCAAATTTGTGGCTGTGATTCTTTCAGCTGCTTTCAAACTACATGAGTGTTTAATCTCGTCAAGAGAGTTTCCTGCCCTGATCACAGAGAGTGCTGTAAAATATCAATAAAACATACAGCAATGAAAAAAACATACAAGTATTTCATGAAAAATATTTTATAAAGCTAAATAATTCCAAAACAAACCTATGGAAATATGTAGTTGACTTAACAATTTAATACATAAAGGTTATGAATTTGATATTTTGGTCATATCTCTACGGTTGGTCTTTTTCGATAAAAATATTGATGATTTGATAACATCTTTAAAAAATTAAAAAAAATATATTTAAGGGGGGAGGGGGGACTAAATTATTACAATATGAAGTTCATAAAAATTTCATATTAGATATATTTTGATGTGTTCTTTCAAAATATAAAATAAAAACAATATGTACCGGACCATCCCTTTTGTGTATTGGGCTTTGAAATATGATGTTTTCTCAACACAATTATATAGAATTATACAGGAAAAATACACTTTTCCCCCTATCTTTTATGTTATCCATAGCTTTTTCAGAAAATTTGGTCAAAATGTCCATTTTCCTTAGTTTTATAAAATACAAGAAAAAAATTAGGGGGTACCGGACCATTTACGCTGACAAATTACGAAAAACTGTTTTTTCCCTATACATTCTATACAAATTATCTCTCTTGAGTAAAAAATAAAAAGTTTAAAATAACCCATTTAGTGCGATATTTATTGCATATTTTGTTTTTTCTTTTCATTACTATGTATTTCTGTGTAGTTAAATATGAATTCAATAATTATTAGCCATGAATAAAAAATATTGCAAGATGTGCAGAAAAGATGCTCAGTTTTACCCCCCCTGGACTCCCTTAACCTAATGTTACTTAAAAGCATCACGGTGAGCAAATGTATTGATTCTGTGTGATGATACATCACTAAATCATTCCATGTTTGAAGTGTTGTGTTGGATTTAGAACTGATGCGTTTCTTTTTTTTCACATTAGTCGGCACTTGATTCTTCGCTAGTTGTCAGTAACGAGTGTTCTCTAGAGAGTTCCTCTATGTCTTGTTCTACTGTTGTCTCTATGTCTTAGGTTTTCACTAGATGAATTGAACTTTCGCCAATTGATTTTTATTGTGCATAATTTGTATTATGTTTGGAATTAAACTAGGGAGAAGGACGGATCCCATAAACTAGTTTAACCCCACCACATTTCATATGTGCCTGTCCTAAGCCAAGAGTTCCTAACATAGCTATTTTTGTGTTTGTCGATTTTTTGTTTATTGTTTTATGTCCAGAGGGGTCTTTAATTTGTGATGCCGAGATCGGTCTGAACCATGTCATTTTATTTTTTCCTTGGGCCAATAGTAAGATGGGAGCAGCGCCTACGGGCTTTGTTGAAGGCTGCTGGCTGTCTTTCATTGAGGATTAAAAAGATGCCGATGGTTTGTCACATACACTTATTCCACATCTCATTAATTTTCACTTGATGTGCTTAATTATATGCATTTTAACAATTTTTTTCAAATATCTAGTGTCGTTATCAAGATATAGTGGTCAACGAGAAGGTCTCGCCAGCAAGCATATCTTACCACCCGATTTTCAAACATTGCTTGTCAACGTATCTGTAACGATAGATCAGAAGTGAAAAGTGATTTGAAACGAGGGTCTTTAAAATGAGCCCAAATATGACAAATTTTGTGGAAAATAAGGAAATTATCAGCAAAATGGCGAGAATTGCTTTTGAAGAAAAAGTGGCCAGATCTACTCGCTGACCAGTAGGCTGAAATAAGTGTCAAAATTGAACAAACAAAAAAATGGATTCGGGGCAATTATTGTAACTCCTACATGGGATGTCGGATCTTCTTCAAAATTTCAGTATTTTGATATCTGTTACCGTTCTTAAGTTATTTGCAAAAAACTGCAATTTACCTCTATGTTCTATATTAAGCCATGGTGGCCATCAAAAATCCAAATGAAAGTTTAGTAGCACATATGCTAATACAGTATAAACAATTGTGCCAAGTTGGACTTATGGTGTATTAATATTTAATTTTATTTAGTTGATATTTGAAAAAGTTTATGGACGATGACAGACGGCAAGTGACAGCAATAGCTCACATGACCCTTCGGGTAAGGCAAGCTAACAAAAGGTTAAAGTGTTCCCAGCCAGCCCAGCTGTCAAGTCAATTTCAATCTACAAAATATAGGATTATAGGGATTTTTCCAGCAGTTTATAGGGAAAATAAACTTCTTAAACCGTTTATAGGAATAAATAGGATTTCACTGTGGGCATTTACTGTTTTTCATATTTATATATTGAAATTCCAAGAAATAATATGGAGGCAATTTCGTTATAGTTTGAGTAATATTAGAGGATCTTTTGTGTGCAGCCCAAATTTTTCTAGATCATAATGCAGATATGGTGTACATAAAATGTCTAGCTTTGAAATCAGACTGGCATCAATGAGTAATATCACACAGTATTCGCTTCAAAAAATATTTTAAAAAAAGTATTTATAGGGCTTATAAGGGATTTTGAAGAATTTACAGGAAATATAGGAAAAAATAGGGACTTGAACCCTGTCACAGGCTATTGCTGTCATAGAACAAAAATGGAGCCTGTGTAATGAAAGACACACAAATGGAGGATTTTCATATCTCCTATGTATGCATCTATAGGTTTGTCATTCAGTTTTGTGTAAGTCTTCATTGGCAGTAAGACAGTAATGCTACTACGACAAGATACACTCTTCTTTGTTCAGTCATTGTATGTATGCAATGCATCTATAGGTTTGTCATTCAGTTTTGTGTAAGTCTTCATTGGCAGTAAGACAGTAATGCTACTACGACAAGATACACTCTTCTTTGTTCAGTCATTGTATGTATGCAATGCATCTATAGGTTTGTCATTCAGTTTTGTGTAAGTCTTCATTGGCAGTAAGACAGTAATGCTACTACGACAAGATACACTCTTCTTTGTTCAGTCATTGTATGTATTACACACATTAATGTCCCTGTATTTATTGATTCTCTCTTTCTTGTAATGATAACGAAAAGCCTCTTGTAGTTTTTTAGTTTGTAAGGATGTAATTATAAGTACATTTCTATATATTGAGATAAAAATCTTATAAAACAAGTGTGGACACTCAAAGGATGTCTCGCCTGTTGGCCACATGCCAGTATCTATTCGATGTCTACCTTGGCCTTAATGTTAAATGTAAGTTTAGGTCATATCTTGCAAAATAGACTAAAATTGTCTAAGTACATAGAGTTGCTGAACTATGAAAATGCGGTCAAATTCACATGGCATGGTGTCAGTTATGTAGATCATAACCAAGACCGTCTGTACGCTCAATATCAGATGCCTAGCTATTATACTTTTCTTATAATTCACTTTACAAAAAGTCTTACATTTGAATTTATGGCCCAAGAAATCATCTAAGCTCACAGTCGCTGGACCATGACATTGGGGTCAGGGTCAAATGGCATGGTGTTAGTTGTGTAGACCATAACCCCAACTGTCTGTATACCCAATATAAATGTATTAGATGCCTATCTATTATACTTTTCTTGTAATTTCTTTTCCAAAAAAGTCTTGCACAAAAGTTTACGCCGCTGCCACTGCCTCCGGAAAGTTATACCTATGGCTCACCTTTAGCGACTTTCAGCGACTATTCGTCGCAGGCGAAACAATAAAAAACAGCTTAATTGATTAATAGAATAACATTTTCAGAGATAAAGATCATGACTGACATAAATGACTTATTCCCCTTGATATATTTTTGGTTATTCATTACTCTGTGATAAATTTACCTGAGTTGGCAAAGATATATATATTGTCTTTATTCACTCCTGCCTTTTCTCTGTTCTCTTTATTTGAAATAAATTCCATAAGGGGAATTGTATCCTCGGGTATTATGACAGGAACTCCTTTGCCACACTAAAATGAATTGAGTAAATTTATAAAATAAACAGTAAATTCATTCTTTCATTCATTCCTTACCAACTTCAGTTTTATAATTTTTTATGTGTTATCAATTTTCATGGTTTCGTGGGTGACCTTGATCTAGGACCCTTAATACCCAACAGAAAAGAAATTGAACATTGATCTGTATGCTGCTGACTTCATAACCAGAACTTTGGTAAACCACAAACTTCCCATTTTTTTTTTTACCAAAAACACAAAAATTGATACCCACAAAAATAAATGAATCCACAGTATGTAAAAACCTTAGACAAAAAATGGATCATATGGGACCCAGTCCCACATATGTAGAAACTTCCAAAAGATAATGGGTTTGTTTTTTTTCTAACTGGATAGCCAACCTATGGGGCCAGAAATTTGATGCTTTTTTCAATTTTTTAAATTAACAGATTTAACACCCACAACAAAATTTCTTTGAATGGAAACTTAACACAATGGGTTTTTTTTAAGACGCTTGGTAAGTTTGCAAACAAAATGATCTCACTTAGTTCTTGCAAGAATAACTCACAGCGTCCTTATCAACAACAGGAAACAATACTATCAATTTTTACTATGATGTAAGTTCTATCAAGCTGCGTCCCATTTTAGGTATCACATATTATCATACTTTAAAAGTATGTGTTTATATATCCATGTCCCTCATAAATTTTTCATTATCCGATACACTAAAGGACTGTGAGGGTAACCACTCATTTGATAATTCATATCCATAGTGTATTTGCAATAAAAAATATTGGAGTACATTGCCAGAAATTAAAAGCCTAAAATGTTATCGAATCCAAGAAACTACCTGAATTGCATTACCAAATTATCAATATTATACAATTATGGCCTTTTATCTAGGGTAATATCAAAAGTTATAAATCGTAGGACCAAGGGAAAATAACTCTTTCGAGATTTAATAACTTTGATATTAACCAACGTCAATAAAAGGCCAGAACTGTATTATTATACTGCACCAAACATAAATCGGATCTAAACTGAGAAAATATTACCGAACCTGGAGCTTGCCATCTTGTTTTTCGTTTGTGCTGACGACAAGGGGGAAAATAACTAGTTATTACTTCTGCGTGCAGGAGTGCGCCAAATTTTAATTGGTTATTTTACGCATACGCAATATTCATGGTGCTGGAAAAAGAAATTATTACTAGAAACTTTAAAGTTATTTTTGTGGCTTTTCTATGGTAAAGTATAATAAAATTCGATACTGTGAACTATGATAAAATAGTGATGTGCAAAATAGCAAGTCACTTATAATTCAAAATATGCAATTAACTAAATCATTTTGGTAAATTGTGCTATTGACATTGTGAAATGAGCTTATAACATCACTGTTTCACATTACATGTACTTACATCTGAAATTCACTTAAATATTTAGTGTTAAAGATGTCATACGAAATAACCTCTCAATAATATAAAATACAAACAAATTAACGTTTGTTTCCTATTTTTCCTATCAGCTCACATCATCGTGTCACAATGATTTACCCTTAAATTATTTGGTGGATCGTACAGTGCGTGATAAATTGCTCCAGAGTGTAGCTTATTGATAGCTGAGAATTGGGTGTTTGAAGCGAATACACCCCCAATTTTTCCATTTTATTTCATGTTGGGTACAGTTATTTATAGTTATATAATGATGTAAGTCTTCTTTACACTGGAAGCCAGAATATCAAAATAGAACAACCAATTTTATCATGACAAATTGACTGATTTCAATTTTGAGATACCCCCCCGCCCCCCCCCCCCCAAAAAAAAAGAATAAAAAATAATACCATACCTTTCCTCTTATCTCAACCAAATGATGTGAGCTTAATATCTCCTTTTCAAGTTTTGTGAGTGAGTGAGTGAGTGAGTTGGTGTTTTACGCCCGTGCAACGCTATATAGGTTATTTACAGGCGATGAACATGAAAAGGATGATAAAATGAACATGAAATGATGATGATAAATGAAATATGGGGATGGGGTGGGAAACAAAGGACCGGTAAATTTTGAAGAACCACAGGAAAAAGGGGAGAGGTGGGTAGGGTCGGAAAATTTAGCCTATGTGGTGCACTACTGGGCGGTCCACAAAGGGGTCTTTTACGTGCATGAAGCGTGGCACTCTCCACACACGTTGGCCCACTATGGTCGGCGGTCAGGGTTTCCGTATTATAGACCTGACAACCCCCGCGGACGAGGGCTACCCTATTCAGCCACCTAGGATACACACTTGGTCGCTCTGTGGGCTGAGCACTGACCCGACGTCAGAATCCCAAGACCCTTAGTCGCCTCTTACGACAAGCTAGGCTCTGCTGCGGGCCTATTCGCCACCCGGGCCCCGCACGGGACTTCAAGTTTTGTGAATTGGGTCCGAAGACTAAGATCAACCTCATCAACTTGTGTGCTTCTCTCCTTGTAATTCTTAATGCTGCAAAGAAAAAAAAATAAACAAAAGATTATTTGGAATCTTCAAGTATGTAATCTAAATGGTGCTTCCTGTCCTGTGTGCATTTAAACTAGAGCTATTGTTTCTAACAAAGTTGCATGTATATATGATTTCTGTTTTGAGAAAAGGTACATGTATGATGATATGCATAACTGGTAACAATACTTTTTTAAAATATAGTTGAAGATTCTTTCTAGCCTATTCGTTTATCTTTCTCCTGCTACATTCGAAACATTGGTTGGAAGTCGTGTTTGTGAAATATTTGGACTACACACAGCTTAACTTCTATTTCTTGTTTAATTTAAATATATTTATTTACACCGGGTTGAGTGGATTGCGGAACTAGCTAAAAGCTATTACTAAGCCCCTCTCCAGTTGGTGATCAGGGTGTGATTTGACTGCCACTGTAAAATTATGAAGGTTCGAACAGGTTTTGAAAAATTTTGCCTCAACAAGAAGTGCCTACGGCTTACATGAGGGTTCTTTTACATGCACAGGATGTGACACTTCCCTGCCCATGAAACCTTGGTTTAACAGCTCATCCGAAGGACATTTCTTGTTTGATACATGTATATTGCTTGTGGTTGGGGCTTTTTTTTATTGACATAATCTTTAATCATTTAATACATGTACAAATGCAAAGTGCTAGCCAAGATCGCTATGTGGAGTTTCGATGAATGTATCTCAAGTCAGGACCATTGTGATCTTCCAGTTATTTGGTATGATTGGATTTGTCTAACATCTATGGACTGCGAGACTGATCAGTGTTCCGTAATTCTGTTGTTATCTATTGATCATTTCAATTCTATCAATCAATTGCTCATTTTCCTAAAATGCATATTTATTGTTTTACCTCATGCTCTCAAGTTCGCCAGGCCTTCTCTTATTGAATAACAACAGTCTTGCTTGCGAAAGCTTCACAGCAGTTCGAAAAACAACACCAACATCAACTTCTTGATGGGTTTTTTCCTTTAGAATCTGTATTTCTTTCATTAAGTAGGTCGACAAAGTGGCAATGTCTTCAGGATATGGTAATTTGGATTTTTTGTTAAATTTTCGTTCATTAAGAATTGTGTTGGCTAATTTGCTCACTCTGTAAGACCATTCATTTTCTATCAGTTTTTCTAGGTTTAGACATTCCTGCATTCCTGTGTTGTCTCCTTTATTTGATACAATATCCCATTTTAGACGTAATTAGTCTGGATATGTCGAACCCAAGTTTTATTGCTGTAGATGGATGTTGTAATGATTCATCTAATTCCTCACCACATGCTATCAGGGAACATTTAACAATGGAATCGAAATGTTTTGGCTTTAAAAATTCTGCAAATGAAAGTCTTTCTCCAGTCTCTTTTCTTAAAATGATGAGAAGTCTGGCAGCAAGACGCATTCTAAAGCTTGCAAGGTTTGCTCTCTTTAGTTTATTGTCTATGTTTTTCATAAACCAAATGTCCCCCAAACTCATTATAAGGGGGTCTAATACAGCAACATCATATACATCATCCTTCCACATTTTTGGTAATACCTCCTTATGTAAGAGTTTCGACCCTTCAGGGCATATCAGACCATTTTTTATCTTCGACCTAATTATGGCTGCACCTTTATTCCAAACAACTTCTTCAGTTTTCCCTAAACAATTTTTTTGATGCTTTGTTAAATTATCCAATAATAACCACTCATGGCAATTTTCACAGGCCCCATATTCTGAAAGATGAAAAGAAGACTTCCTTCTTCTGACATATATTTCACCTGATCCATTTTTCATCACATTTGTATTGTGTGCATCATCACCTTTGTTTCTCAATAATGTTTTCTTTGCTAGAATTTGCTTTTCCAGTAACTTCCTTTGGACATCATTGGTGCTCTTTTTCAGGTCATCCTTCAGAGTCAGTATCTCTTTCACTTCTTTTTCTTTAAAGTGCTTGTTTTCAAAATGAACATATATATTTGAGAAAGATTTGTAACAGTATAAGCATTCATGAACAATGTCATAATCCCTTTGAATCTTTGATTTCTTATTTTCTTTTTTCCTTTTAATGAAAATCTTTGGATTTTTTTCATAAAAAATACAGTCCTCCACATCTATCTCTCTTTCAGAACTGGTTGGTTGCAGTTTACACTCTTTTGGTTCATCAATATCTGATGTTTGCTCAAACTCACTAATAGTTTCCTCATGAGCATGTCTACCTTGAGATCGTTCTGACAAAAAAAATGTTTTTATTCAAGGGAAGACTTTTAATTGTAGGTATGATGTCACTTGCGTCACTATCAGCATCTTCTGAGTCATATATGTAGTCAGGGTCCCCAATAGAGTCAATGATGTCTTGATCATCTGCCGAATCAACCAACTCAGCTATATAGGTAGCATCAGTCATATCTTTCAAGGGCCCTTGTCCATCTGATCCTGTTGTGACTGTAGTAATATCTTCAAAACAATTTGACAAATCTTGTCCTGTAAATGTTATTTCATACAAAGGTCTTAAAATATATGATCCTGTTATGTCAAGATTTGTATCTTCTACAGAATTGGTATCTTCTCTGCCATTAATGGAACAGGAGATGAAATTGGTATCTTCTCTACCCTTGATGTGTAATAAGTCAGAATTGGTATCTTCTCTACCCTTGGTGGGTAATGAGTCAGAATTGGTATCTTCTCTACCCTTGATGTGTAATGAGTCAGAATTGGTATCTTCTCTGCCCTTGATGTGTAATGAGTCAGAATTGGTATCTTCTCTGCCATTGACTGGTAATGGGTCAGAATTGGTATCTTCTCTGCCATTGACTGGTAATAAGTCAGAATTGGTATCTTCTCTACCATTGATGGGTAATGAGTCAGAATTGGTATCTTCTCTGCCCTTGATGTGTAATGAGTCAGAATTGGTATCTTCTCTGCCATTGACTGGTAATAAGTCAGAATTAGTATCTTCTCTACCATCGATGGGTAATGGGTCAGAATTGGTATCTTCTCTACCATTGATGGGTAATGAGTCAGAATTGGTATCTTCTCTACCATTGATGGGTAATGGGTCAGAATTAGTATCTTCTCTACTAATGACTGGTAATAAGTCAGAATTGGAATCTTCTCTACTAATGACTGGTAATAAGTCAGAATTAGTATCTTCTCTGTCCTTGACTGGTAATGGGTCAGAATTGGTATCTTCTCTGCCCTTGATGGGTAATGAGTCAGAATTGGTATCTTCTCTGCCCTTGATGGGAAATGAGTCAGAATTGGTATCTTCTCTACTAATGACTGGTAATGGGTCAGAATTGGTATCTTCTCTACTAATGACTGGTAATGGGTCAGAATTGGTATCTTCTCTACTAATGACTGGTAATAAGTCAGAATTGGTATCTTCTCTACTAATGACTGGTAATAAGTCAGAATTGGTATCTTCTCTGCCATTGACTGGTAATGGGTCAGAATTGGTATCTTCTCTGCCCTTGATGGGTAATGAGTCAGAATTAGTATCTTCTCTGTCCTTGACTGGTAATGAGTCAGAATTAGTATCTTCTCTGCCATTTATGGGTAATGGGTCAGAATTGGTATCTTCTCTGTCTTTGACTGGTAATGAGCCAGAATTAGTATCTTCTCTGCCATTGACTGGTAATGAGTCAGAACTGGTATCTTCTCTGTCCTTGATGGGTAATGAGTCAGAATTGGTATCTTCTCTGTCCTTGACTGGTAATGAGTCAGAATTAGTATCTTCTCTGTCCTTGACTGGTAATGGGTCAGAATTGGTATCTTCTCTGCCCTTGATGGGTAATGAGTCAGAACTGGTATCTTCTCTGCCATTGATGGGTAATGAGTCAGAATTAGTATCTTCTCTGTCCGTGACTGGTAATGAGTCAGAATTAGTATCTTCTCTGCCATTGATGGGTAATGAGTCAGAATTAGTATCTTCTCTGCCATTGATGGGTAATGGGTCAGAATTGGTATCTTCTCTGTCTTTGACTGGTAATGAGCCAGAATTAGTATCTTCTCTGCCATTGACTGGTAATGAGTCAGAACTGGTATCTTCTCTGTCCTTGATGGGTAATGAGTCAGAATTGGTATCTTCTCTGTCCTTGACTGGTAATGAGTCAGAATTAGTATCTTCTCTGTCCTTGACTGGTAATGGGTCAGAATTGGTATCTTCTCTGCCCTTGATGGGTAATGAGTCAGAACTGGTATCTTCTCTACTAATGACTGGTAATAAGTCAGAATTGGTATCTTCTCTACTAATGACTGGTAATAAGTCAGAATTGGTATCTTCTCTGCCATTGACTGGTAATGGGTCAGAATTGGTATCTTCTCTGCCCTTGATGGGTAATGAGTCAGAATTAGTATCTTCTCTGTCCTTGACTGGTAATGAGTCAGAATTAGTATCTTCTCTGCCATTGATGGGTAATGGGTCAGAATTGGTATCTTCTCTGTCTTTGACTGGTAATGAGCCAGAATTAGTATCTTCTCTGCCATTGACTGGTAATGAGTCAGAACTGGTATCTTCTCTGTCCTTGATGGGTAATGAGTCAGAATTGGTATCTTCTCTGTCCTTGACTGGTAATGAGTCAGAATTAGTATCTTCTCTGTCCTTGACTGGTAATGGGTCAGAATTGGTATCTTCTCTGTCCTTGATGGGTAATGAGTCAGAACTGGTATCTTCTCTGCCATTGATGGGTAATGAGTCAGAATTAGTATCTTCTCTGTCCGTGACTGGTAATGAGTCAGAATTAGTATCTTCTCTGCCATTGATGGGTAATGAGTCAGAATTAGTATCTTCTCTGTCCTTCATGGGTAATGAGTCAGAACTGGTATCTTCTCTGCCATTGATGGGTAATGAGTCAGAATTGGTATCTTCTCTGCCCTTGATGTGTAATGAGTCAGAATTGGTATCTTCTATGTCATTGACTGGTAATGGGTCAGAATTGGTATCTTCTCTGCCCTTGATGTGTAATAAGTCAGAATTGGTATCTTCTCTACCATTGACTGGTAATGGGTCAGAATTAGTATCTCCTCTACCATTGATGGGTAATGGGTCAGAATTGGTATCTTCTCTGCCCTTGATGGGAAATGAGTCAGAACTGGTACTTTCTCTACTATTGATGGGCACTGAGTCAGATTTTGTATCTTCTCTGCCATTGACTGGTAATGAGTCAGAATTGGTATCTTCTCTACCATTGACTGGTAATGGGTCAGAATTAGTATCTTCTCTACCATTGATGGGTAATGGGTCAGAATTGGTATCTTCTCTGCCCTTGATGGGAAATGAGTCAGAACTGGTACTTTCTCTACTATTGATGGGCACTGAGTCAGATTTTGTATCTTCTCTGCCATTGACTGGTAATGAGTCAGATGTGGTATCTCTACAATCAGTGGAACAGGGGGTAGAATATGGCTTGTCAATGCCATCAGTATGACCTGTCAAAGTAAGTGATATATTAATATCTTTGATTTATGAGTAAAAGTAATCTATCATGATAAAAAGTGTTGTGTCTCAATACTGTGGATTCAATTATTTTTGTGGATACCAATTTCCATGGTTTTATGAAAAAGGATCAGTTTGTGGATTCTTAAATTTGTGGTTCTTATGTCTGTAGTATACAGATCAAAGTTAAATTTCCCTTTCATTACGCATCATTTTTTTGCAGGTAAAAACCACACAAGAAAATTGATACCCCACAAATTATTATGAAACTACAATGAGTTCATCTCCAGCATGCTAAGATTTTACGCCCTTGCAACATTTTTATACCCCGCCACACGAAGTGGCAGGGTATTATGTTATTCCCTCAGTTTTTTTCGGTGTCTGTCCGTCCGTCCGTCTGTCTGTCCGTCTGTCTGTCCGTCCCCCGAAGGTTTCCGACCAATAACTTGAAAACGCGTCAAAGGATTTGAATGATATTTTGCACAGCTGTTTAGTACAATAAAATACAGGTCAAGTTCGATTTCCAGCATGATCCAAAAAATAGTTTTCGAGATAGGCCACTTTGAAAAATCAAATTTCATGAAATTTTGAGTTTCCCACCAATAACTTGAAAACGCGTCAAAGGATTTTGATGATATTCTGCACAGCTGTTTAGTACAATAAAATACAGGTCAAGTTAGATTTTCAGCATGATCCAAAAAATAGTTTTCGAGATAGGCCACTTTGAAAAATCAAATTTTATGAAATTTTGAGTTTCCGACCAATAACTTGAAAACACGTCATGGGATTCAATTGATATTTTGTACAGCTATTGAGTACAATAAAATACAGGTCAAGTTTAATTTGCAGCATGATCTGAAAAACAGTTTTCGAGATAGGCCACTTTGAAATCAAATTTTATGAACTTTTGATATTAACGGGCGGGGTATCATTTAATGTTCCATTACATGCCCTATTTTGTTATTTTGAAATTCAGAGGCCAAATTAGATTCGTATTATACCTTAACTTTGTGGTTCCCTTTTCAAATCTAGTTTAATCATTCATTTCAATTTTATTTGAAAGTTATGCAACTTTCAAGTATAGTAATGGGTCTGTCTCAATCTGTAGTATTGTCACGGAAGAATGCATATTTTGCATGCATCATGATCATTTAATACCTGGATTAGATCTGGACTTAAAATATCATTAATGGTATGGTTACTTTAAAGTTATCTATTTGTACTGGATTGGGAAAAAAGCTATGCTTATACTAAGTCCTTCTCTAGTTTGCAGTTTGTGTCGGAGTGTGTCTTTGTAGCGACACCCATTGAGCCTTCTCTTATCAAACTCTACAAAGGGGTCTTTAATTTGCACGAGGTATAGCTCTCCCCATACACGAGACAAGCATTTTTCGTCCCTTCCATAGGACTAGCGTCGTTTCTCGATACAATCCTCGCAAATGGTGTCAAGAGAGTTGGAAAATTGGACCATGAAATTTTCACTCTGAACAAGGATCAAACCATGATCCTTGATGTTAGCAGTCTGACATGTTAACCACTACACCTTCAACCCTCTATGGTATGGTTTCCCCCATTAAATACAAAAAAAAATGTCTTTTTTTGTTATTATTGTCAGGTGCATCCTACTATAACTTTCAAGTATACTGTAACAACTGTACTTTGATATCTATTTGGAAAATGGAAAAAAAAACCCTTACCATGATTAGGGACATTAACAAGAAACCAACCGATACTTATTTCTATCTAAAGTTATAGTCGAACCATTCAAAGCATACACTATTATAAATTCCAACTACAGATATGCGACACAAAGTATTGAAAGCGATTGTTATGCATTTATCTATTAGATGAATTAGTAATATATTATAATTATGTTCCCCAAACGAAGTGTGGGAACATATTGTTTTTACTCCGTTTCTTATTATTCTTATTCTTCTTCTTCCGCACTCTCAAAACGCTTGTCCGGGTATAGCCGAAGAGATGTGAAGACTGAGTTTTGTGTAACTTTCCACAGTGATAGGGCACAGAGGGGTGCACAACGTTTTCGAAATTTTCAAAATGACCACTATTTCCGAGTAAACAGCGAAAGTTCATTATATAGGAAATTGCTATATCTCGGTAACCTAGGTGGTCAGGACCTTAATACTCGGTAGGATTATAGAGCTTGATGAGTACTACAAAAATATCCAAAAAAAAATTTAAGCGATATTTACGGTTTTTCCGCAAATTGCGAAAATGTGAAATTTCAAAATCCAAGAAGGCCGCCAAAATTTAAAAGTGCTTGGATTTTGTTAAAAATTAATATACTGGTAGATTTTGATTTTGCGAGTAATGCTCCACATCAGAGGTGTCTATAAGGAGTTCGAAATTTTTAAAATGGCCGCTTTTTTTAATAAATAGCAAAAGTTCATTATATAGGACATTGTGATATCTCAGTAACCCAAGTGATGAGCACCTTGAAACTTCGTGGTATTATAGAGCTTGATAAGTACTACAAAAATATTTTAAAAGTTCCTAAGAGATATTTACAGTTTTTCTGTTAAATGCAAAAACGTGAAATTTCTAAATCCAAGATGGGCGCCAAAATTTATCCAAGATGGCATGTGTTAACACATCATTGACAATGCCATGAACATTATACATATATATTCTATATTTTTACATCATTTGCACATTCTATAAAACTGAAAAAGCAGTATTTTTGCTGCTTTGCGGTACATCTTGTTCGTTTGGGGAACATCTGTGACGGCTTCCGTCACAATCAGTACTCGTTATAACTGTTTTGTTTTATTTGAATATTTGTTTTCTTTTAAATAAGATATAAATCTGAATCACATGTTTGGTATTTTCTGTATCGTGAATAACCCGGCCAGGTTAAATAACCAAAGTACATGTATTTTTATAGCTAATATCCCCATGGCATGCAGACCATCGTATACGATTCTAGAAATCCAGCTGTGACTTTAATACCATCAGTGATATAATTTATAATTGAGATTAGCTAAAGGATCCGAAGTTGGAATTATAATTTTCTAGCGTTTGTACATTATTTCATAATCTGAAAATATCTATGAAAAAAACATGATATTATTATAGGATGATTGTTTTATCTATTGATTTTCATCTCTGCCATCAATTACCAAAAGACAACATAAATGGCATATAATGCTGATTTAAATGGATTTTTACAAAGTATTCAGACAATATTAAACGATGCAATAAGAGTCTTGGTTAATGACGAAGGGTCAGAGGAAACGTTTGATTTGATTATTAGACGTTTGAATTCTCTCTGGCGGAACTTAGCAAAAGTTGCAAATTCGTATCACCAGTGCAACCAGTTAACAAATGACTTTCAACACATTACAAATCGTGATGATAAAGTCTCACAACGTCATGAAAAAATTGGAACTCAACGGATATACCCAGTACCTGGAAGAAAAAGATGTCGAGGTCAATGTTCATGCACATGACAGGAACTTATCAATTAACGAGACTGTTCGGGACAGGAATTCAACAACTAACCAAAACGATTCCTGGCATGCAGTAAAAGCTGCTATGCAGATAGTTTCTGTAGGACCAAAATATCTTGAAAACAAGACTTGGACAAATCAGTTAGAGGTCAAAGTTGAATCTGTGGCAACACATTTTCATTGGGCAATCCGAAATTGTGAGGAAAATCAACTTGAACTGAAAGACTCATTGCTCAACATAGTAGAACATTATAAAAACAATCATGGAAAGTGTCATCCTGACTCGTGATGTAGACGTGATAAAAACTATGAACCTAAAAGAATGGTGTAAACAAAACCAGTGGCCGAAAAACTTCTTCTTGTTGTTATTAGGAAATCCACAATTTTTACACATCCTGAGGATTATGTTTAGGCCCGAGACACTTCCTATGTTGAAAGTTTTAACAACACCATGAACATGTTCCAGGATAAGAGAATTGCTTTCAGTGATGCCAATTATTTAGCCAGAAGTCAGCTTGCTGTGGTGCATTGGAATTAAAATGTTGACCGGGCATTCACTTCTGTATGGAAACCAAACCGTAGAAATGCACCAAGAAGTGTTGTTGGAAAGAAAAACTATAAGGCTCCCACCTATTCATACAGAAACAATATTTGGAAAAGGCACATAAATGTACTTAATTAGTTTGTGGAATTTCCCTTTTGCCATCTACTTTTGACAGTGTTTACTCTTGTTTTTCAATATTCCATTGGAGCTACAATGCGGTCCCATTACTCGTAATGGAGCAAAACGAATTTCTCTCTCCAACTCAAACATGTCAAACAAAGCTTTAAAATGGTTCGAAAATACCAATAATACTCTGAATAACATTGAGTTAATAAAAATTTTGGTCAAAAGTCGTCGATTTTTCAAAATTCTGATCCTGAACTTCATTATAACGTGACGGTACCCAAATTGCAACAACTTTGACGGTTTTTGTCTCGTATTTTATCTGGGCACGATTGCTTAAAATTTTGGTCGGCTGTGTTTTAAGAGTAAGGTTTACTGTATTTATCCATACAGAAAGAATTTTAATATTTGATACACAAATGTCATAAAACAGATTTAAAGACACCTGAGAATGACCCTAACTTTTCACATCTCCTTAAGATTTCGCTTAAAAATCTTGCTTCATTATTGAAAGTGATTACTTTAATTTTATTTTATAAAAAAATCCAATCAAGAAAAGGTATGTCAAAAAAAATTAAAGGCATTTTATGACTCCTGATCAGAATTTTAGACAATTGCACAGTATTCCCGTAGAAGGCTGTATAATTGTGTATTTTCTTGTTTGTAGCTAAAACAGCTGTATAGACATGCAAAGTCCGTTGTAAATGAAGCATTTACATCTTTCTTGTTTGAGTTGGGTGAGTGAGTTGGTGTTTTACGCCCGTGCAACGCTATATAAGTTATTTACAGGCGATGAACATGAAAAGGATGATAAAATGAACATGAAATGAAAAATGGGGTGGGGCGGGAAACAAAGGACTGGTAAATTTTGAAGAACCACAGGAAAAGGGGAGAGGTGGGTAGGGGCGGAAAATTTAGCCTATGTAGTGCACTACTTGGTGGTCCACAAAGGGGTCTTTTACGTGCATGGAGCGTGGCACTCTCCACACACGTTGGCCCACTATGGTCGGCGGTCAGGGTTTCCGTATTATAGACCTAACAACCCCCGCGGACGAGGGCCACCCTATTCAGCCACCTAGGGTACACACTTGGTCGCTCTGTGGGCTGAGCACTGACCCGACGTCAGTATCCCAAGACCCTTAGTCGCCTCTTACGACAAGCTAGGCTCTGCTGCGGGCCTATTCGCCACCCGGGCCCCGCACGGGACTGTTTGAGTAGGAGAAAGAAATTAGATTTGCTCCATTACGAGTAATGGGACCGCATTGTAGCTCCGCCTAATCAAAGATGTCAAAGGGGCTACATTATTGTAGCTAGTGAAACACCATACATCCAATTACTTTCAATGCAGATTATAACAGAAGGTATTTTGACAAAGTCACAATTTTCCATTGGGATTATTTTTAAATTGCCGTTTCTTTAATGTTGGTTGTGTCGCGTACACTTATTCAATAACTCTTTATCGTCTAATGCATGCATGGAATAATAATATCTTTATCCCGGTCGCAGCACATCTGGCATTTCCGTTTTGGTACATGAGTATAATCCTCATTGAGACCTGTAAAGAACAATAAAGTAATTTTATTTTAAATATTACACAAGTCAAAATGTACTTAAACCAAAATATGGAAGTCCTAGCTACTGGTCAAAAATAGAAAAGTTGACTTGAAGCTCATCACCAAATGTCATCTGAAATACTTGTAATTCGTCTCAGGATGCCAAACTAGAGGCTCCCAGGAGCCTGAATCTCTCACCTGAGTGAGTGAGTTGGTGTTTTACGCCCGTGCAATGCTATATAGGTTATTTACAGGTGATGAACATGAACAGGATGATAAAATGGACATGAAATGATGATGATAAATGAAGTATTGGGGTGGGACACTAAGTGCCGGTATATTAAGAAGAACCACAGGAAAAGGGGAGGGGTGGGTAGGGGCGGAAAATTTAGCCTATGTGGTGCACTACTTGGCGGTCCACAAAGGGGTCTTTTACGTGCATGAAGCGTGGCACTCTCCATACACGTTGGCCCACTATGGTCGGCGGTCAGGGTTTCCGTATTATAGACCTGACAACCCCCGCGGACGAGGGCCACCCTTTTCAGCCACCTGATCTCTTATACTAAAGCCTCTTGCCTAGTGTGCAACATTGTCATGTACTTGGTAAGTAGCATTTAAGAAACTAGTTAGGATAGAAAACACTTTTAAGATCAAGAATACAATGTTTACAAAGATTTCCTTTAAAAAAAAAACAAGTTAAAATTGATTGAAAACACTTACAGGGGGATAACTCTTAAAATGCTAACTATTCCTCTAGCTCTTATGGCTTTTAAGATAAAGTAAAAAAAAACTGTGGAAACGGTCAATTTTGACGATTAAGGGGAAATAATTCCTATAAGGAGTCATCCCACAACTTTGACTCAATTGAGGGTTTAGTAGAGCTTTTAATGCTGAAGAAAGAAGGTTGCTTCGGATTTTCTCTATCTCTTATACTTTTTAGGTCTGACCCCCCCCCCTGTTCTATATTTAGTAACGGCAGCCATGTTGGTTGGTTGACGTTCACAAATTTCACAAACTTGGTAGAGGACATCCTAAAGATCAAGTGTACAAAGTTTCAAAGGAATCCCATCAGTGGTTTCAGAGAAAATTTTTTAAAATCAGTTAAAGGGGAATAACTCTTAAATGGTTGATCTGACAATTTTGACCCTGAAATCATTTTTGTAGATCACAATAAGCTGAACACTTTTGCAATGGTTACTTTTCTTCTAGCGCTTACAGTTTTCAAGATAATGTCCAATAAAAAGCTTCGCCGAGCGCAGCATGATACGACCGCAACATGTTGAACCCTGCACATATTAGGCCCAATATGGATGGTCTATTGCTCTGGACACATGCAGCCCATGGTGGACTGACAAAGGTTTTTGACACATGCTTCTCTGGTGGACTTTCGACCCAGGGGGTAAAAATATAAATTTTCAATTTTGTATTCTACTCTTGAAAAGAATAATGTTTGGGAAAAAAATTAAAAATCGAACCAGAAATTTTTTTAAATTATGATTATGGCCCCTTAGGTAATGAGCGAAAAAATAGTGGGGGGTCGCAAAAATTAATTCTTAAATTTAGAATCGCTACTTGGCAAGGATGAACCTGTAAAAAAACAAGAGGCTCCCAGGAGCCTGAATCGCTCACCTGGTCTTGATGTTGACCCTATACTTTTGTAGAGCTAAATGAGCTGAACATTTAAGCAAGCAACAGCTTTTCTCTACCAGCAATAGTTTTCATTCTATAGGCCAAAAACACCATTTTTCACCTATAAGGGGCCATAACCCCTATAAGGAGTCATCTGACAACTTCGACCCTATGAAGACTTTTGTAGAGCTAAATGAGCTGAACATTTAAGCAACCAACAGCTAATCTCTATCTGCAATAGTTTTTATTCTGTAGGCCAAAAACATGAAAAATGGCTATTTTTCAGGGGCCGTAACCCCTATAAGGGATCATCTGACAACTTCAACCCTATGGAGAATTTTGTAAAGCTCAATGAGCTGAACATTTAAGCAAGCAACAGCTAATCTCTATGTGCAATAGTTTTCATTCTGTAGGCCAAAAACATGAAAAAATGCCATTTTTCAGGGGCCGTAACCCCTATAAGGGGTTATCTGACAACTTCGATCCTATGGAGACTTTCGTAGAGCTAAATGAGCTAAACATTTAAGCAAGCAACAGCTAATCTCTATCTGCAATAGTTTTCATTCTGTAGGCCAAAAACATGAAAAATGGCTATTTTTCAACTTTAAGGGGCCGTAACCCCTATAAGGGGTCATCTGACAACTTCGACCCTATGGAGACTTTTGTAGAGTTAAATGAGCTGAACATTTAAGCAAGCAACAGCTAATCTCTATCTGCAATAGTTTTCATTCTGTAGGCCAAAAACATGAAAAAATGCTATTTTTCACCTTTAAGGGGCCGTAACCCCTATAAGGGGTCATCTGACAACTTTGACCAAATGGAGACTTTTGTAGAGCTTTTGATGCTGAATCAGTAGCGTGGCCTCAGATTTCCTCTATCTCTTATACTTTTTGATTTATAAGCCAAAAACAGTAGTCTGACCCCCCTAGTCTATTTTTAGTAACGGCGGCCATGTTTTTTAACGGATTAAAAATCAAAACACAAGTTTGGTGCAGGACACCCTAAGGATCATTCATACCAAGTTTCATTAAATTCTGTTTGGTAGTTTCAGAGGAGAAGATTTTTGAAAAATTGTTAACAGACGACGACGACGACGACAGACGACGACAGACGACGACGACGACAGACGCCAAGTGATGGTAATAGCTCACATGGACCTTCGGTCCAGGTGAGCTAAAAATTAATCGGACCAGAAATAAAAAAGTTAGGATTTTGGCCCCTTTTGGTCCCTAATAACATAACAGTAAAAAAAGGGGACACAAAAATATATCTGCTACTTGACAAGAATAAACTTGCATAAAAATTGTCAAAATCGGACAAGAATTAAAAAAAAATCAATTTCAGCCCCTTTTGGCCCCTTATTATGTAACAGGTGAAAAAGGGGTGGGGTTGCAAAAATAATTTCTCAAATTTGGATTCACTACTTGACAAAAATAAACTTGCAAAACAAAATTTCAAAAACGAACCAGAAATAACGGCCCCTTTTGACCCCTAATTATAAAACAAGTGAAAAGGGGGATGGTCACAAAAATTACTTCTCAAATTTGGATTCACTACCTGACAAGAATAAACTTGCAAAAATTTTTTTTAAATCGGACCACTAATTAAAAAGTTTCGATTTTGGCCCCATTTGGCCCCTAATTACGTAATAGGGGAAAAAGGGGGGGCGCAAAAATTAATTCTTAATTGTGTAAATGAGCCTCAGCTGAACATTTAAGCAAGCAACAGCTTCTCTCTACCTGCTATAGTTTTCATTTCATAGGCCAAAAACATAAAAAAAACATTATTTAAGGGGCTGTAGCCCCTATTAGGGGTCATCTGACAACTAAGACCCTATGGAGTTTTTTTGTAGAGCTAAATGAGCTGAACAATTAAGCAAGCAACAGCTTTTTGCTATCTGCATTAATTTTCATACTATAGGGCAAAAACATGAAAAAGTGCTATTTTTCACCTTTAAGGGGCCGTAACCCCTATAAGGGGTCTTCTGACAACTTCGACCAAATGGAGACTTTTGTAGAACTTTTGATCCTGAAGCAGTAGGGTGGCATCAGATTTCATCTATCTCTTATACTTTTTGAATTACAAGCCAAAAACAGTAGTCTGATCCCCCAGGTCTATTTTTAGCCACGGCGGCCATGTTTTTTGACGAATCAGAAATTGAAACATTACTATAGTGCAGGACACCCTAATGATCAATCATACCAAGTTTCATTGAATTCTGTTCAGTAGTTTCAGAGGAGAAGATTTTGAAAAAGTTATTGTAAGAACAAACAAAAAAGTTGCAATTTTGGCCCTTAATTTCCAAACGAAAAAAGGGGGGACTCCCAAAATCAATCCCATCCGTAACGTAACTCTCCCAACATTTCTCTCCTTGAGGGTTACGATTCCCGCCCATTGGCTTTAACGTAGCTACAATATTGTAGCTCCTTTGACCAGCCAATAAATTTCAACCATCCTTTCCTCCTTTTACGTCCCTCCAAATCACCATGTGTGCACTGCATACACTTTTCGTGATGACCAGAATGTTTGTTTATGATGTGGTTGGTAACTAACTACCATTCTCTTTCATCAATTCACCATCTTCCTTTTTGGTAGAGGCCTTTTTCCAGTGGCAGTCAAAACTCTCCTACCCGATTGGCCTTGTGTCCCTATTTCCTCCACTTCATCATCATTTTATGTTCATCGTATCACCACTTTCATGTTCATCTCCCGGATATAGCCGAAATCGTGCTGCTTGGGAGTAGGCAACAACTAACTAACTAACTAATCTTTGGTAGAGGCAGCCGTCCAATACAGATGGTTAGTTATGCTGCATATCCATGGTTGAAGCTTATCACAATCCTTCTATTTTGATAGTGCCAGAAGTTTTTTCTTTAGTCCTAGAAATACAGTGTTATTATACAGATGAAGCAATGTCTACATTTAGCTTGGCTTGTTTGATGTTGTATCAAGAGTACTTTCTACATATCTTAGTCCCATACGGGGCCCGGGTGGCGAATAGGCCCGCAGCAGAGCCTAGCTTGTCGTCAGAGGCGACTAAGGGTCTTGGGATTCTGACGTCGGGTCAGTGCTCAGCCCACAGAGCGACCAAGTGTGTACCCTAGGTGGCTGAATAGGGTGGCCCTCGTCCGCGGGGGTTGTCAGGTCTGTAATACGGAAACCCTGACCGCCGACCATAGTGGGCCAACGTGTGTGAAGAGTGCCACGCTTCATGCACGTAAAAGACCCCTTTGTCGACCGCCAAGTAGTGCACCACATAGGCTAAATTTTTCGCCCCTACCCACCTCTCCCCTTTTCCTGTGGTTCTTCAAAATTTACCGGTCCTTTGTGTCCCATCCCACCCCAATATTTCATTTATCATCATCATTTCATGTTCATTTTATCATCCTTTTCATGTTCATCGCCTGTAAATAACCTATATAGCGTTGCACGGGCGTAAAACACCAACTCACTCACTTTAGTTTAAACCATTCTATGTGATTGCCCCTCAACCAAGTTAACGTTCTGGAAGATAAAATAGAATATAATTTGTTATGTTTGTTACCGTGAGACCATCGAAAAAAGCATTGTAATTTTGTTGGCATTTTTCAAAAATGTCCGTTATTTTTATCAAGAATAAGGAAATTTCTAAACGTTTCTCAAATCATTTTATGAGCATTTAATAAATATATCAAGTAGCATGTCCTACTCGTAAGAGAGTGGGCTATATTGCAATTACCATGACTGTCAATTTGAACTTTTGTCTATAACTTACAGAGTGATCGGGTTAGGAGAGAAAGAAGCAGAAGGAGACTCCCAGGCCAACCTCGACCCCTGACCTATCTTTTTTTTGGGTTAGGGAAGTTGCAGAGTGAACCTATGCATTCTTAATGGAAGTAATTATTTTTGATTTGGTTACAAAGGGGGATATGGAGATGAAAACGAGTAGCTATTTAAAGAAATGTAAACTTTAAGGATACATATAGTTTAGGTTTATTGTTGTCATTTAGCATCGGTCGGTAATTAAAATATGTATTTGGGTTGGCTTTTTTTGTTTCCGTCAATTGTTCGGTATTTGATTCATAATAATGTTTCTCGAAAAACGTCTTTACTTTATTTCTGTAAAGGAGTCGAATACACACTCTACATACATACTTTGGTGATTTAGCAAAAGTCCTTATTAAGGACGGTAAAAGCGGATGCTATACTGTCAATCATAAGTAACTTAATTTCGTAAATGCAACTGTGGGAATCGTCATTAAAAACAGTGAAGGACACGACACTGAAATCAAGTCAAGAATCAAATGTGTTGAAGTGCACATGAAACGTTTTGATTTTTTCTTTGGTCCTAGTCTGGGTGAATGCCTTTTGAGAAATGCTGAAAATCTTAAGTGCAGGACTCCATTCGAAAGATTTGTCAGCTGCCGATAGAAAAGTCATGGCACTCAAAACAGTAACTGCAATAGCTCGTATGAGATCAGATGACGCCTTTGAACTTTTCTGGGAGACGGTTATCAAAACAGCTAAATCGAGGAATGTTGTAGATCCAGTTTTGCCACGTCGAAAGAAGGTTTCTGCTAGATTTGAAACTCTGTTACTCCAAAATACCACCAGACTCTTAAGGGATACTTCCGGCGGAACCCGTGTGGGTGAATAGGCCCGCAGCAGCGCTAAGCTTGTCGGTAAAAGTCCACTAAAGAGCGCTCAGAAACCTGACATCGGGTCAGGCCGCTTTGCCTGCAAAGCGACTGGGATGTGTGCTAAGGTTAAGGCTGATTCCTAAGGTTAGGAATATTTCAAAAACATCCAATTAGGGTTAGAGGTAGTGTAAAACCTACAATTTTACAATGTAGTTGGAGTTAACATATGTAATGTGGTCTCAATTTCATTTACTCCATTTCATTTACTCCATATCCTTTCTTAAATTATTTATACAATTAGGGTTAGCATAAGGGTTACATGTAGCATTGAAACGTAAAATTTGAGTTATTATTTGATAAATTTTCTAAATGTCAGATCACTGAGGAAGAAAAACATTGGAAAAAATTAGAGGAAATGTGGTTAACAGAAATTTCCAGCTAAAAAAAATTCAAGTCCCTTTCTTTTTATACAGTTATAATGAGATCAACGGAAAGTTTTGAATTTTGAATATTTTTTACAGCTGATCTCAGTGAACCTTTTGTTACAGTGTTGTACTTATTGGACAAAACTTTATTACCCAACCATTTTTGACTTATATTTTTAAAAGAATGACCCAATGTCATATTTCAGAAGATCTAAAAATGTCTAAAGAGGAAAGCATAATGCCTGTTTCCACTGAGTCAGAGGTTGTGGAAAAGTTCACTGAGACAACAGAATCCACAAACAATTCGTAAGTCCTTTTTACCTGCGTCGCCGAAGGCGAAAGCAGGTCTAGTAGTCGGGTCACTCCGTCCGTCCGTCCCGCTATGGGGTGCCTTTCTTGTGTAATCTGAATCTCAAAAACCAAACACTAGATCATTCTGAAATTTTACACAGTGATTACAGATATAATGAAGATGTGCACCTCCCCTTTTGGGGTCATTTTATAATTTCATTTAGAAATTAGGGGCCCAAAAGGGGCCAAAAGAGCGACTTTTTAATTTTTTTCCACATTAACTTTTGTTCTGGTAGACCAAATGCTATGAAACTTTACAGTAATGTTACTTACCATAAAAGGAAGGGTTGGGCTGATTTTGGGTGTCCCCTCTTTTTTCGTTTAGAAACTAAAGGGCCCTAAAGGGTCCCAAAAAGCAACTTTTTTATTTGTTTCCACAATAATTTGTTTTGGTTGACCAAATGCTATGAAACTTTACAATAGTGTTACTCACCATTAATAAAAGGGTGGGGATGATTTTGGGTGTCCCCTCTCTTTTTGTTAAGGAACGAGGGGCCCAAAAGGCCTGTTTTTATTTATGGTCCGATTTAGATTTTTTTTTACAAGTTAATTTTGGTCATATATTGGATTCAAAATGAAGGATACAATTTTTTCTTGACAAACCTTTTCTGTTTAGCAATAAGGGGACCAAAAGGGAAAAAAATAGAAGCTATTTTTGTCTATTTTTACAATATTGATTGGCATGTGACAAATATGCTTTGTAAGTCCACCATAGGATGCAAGTGTCAAAATATTTTGACTGTCCATATTGGGCCTAAGATGTACAGGGTTCAAAGTTTTGCCGTGCGACGCAGGGCCAGACATTGATTGGTCTTGTTTCATAAAGAAGTTTTTAGCTGACCTGGACCAAAGCTATTGCCATCACTTGGCATCATTGTCTGTAAACAATTTCTCAAAAATATTCTCCCTTAAAACTGTTCGTTAGAGATGAATGAAAGTTGGTGTTTCAATTTTTAATCCGTAAACCATGACCACTATGGCAAAAAAAACAAGGGTTGCCGCCACAGATTTGGCTTATATTTAAGAAATCATAAGAGATGAGGTAAACCTCAGCAATCTGCAGCATTAGTAGCGCTACAGAACTATCATTTGACTCGAAGTTTAAAGATGATCATTTAAAATTGATGTTTTTATGTTTTTCCTTCATATTCTTCATCTGCAATGATTCACCACATACACTTATGCCACGTCACATTATCTTCCGTAAGTCAAGTTACAATTAAGAGTGAAAAAAAAATATACTAACCACTCATTCTTTGGGTTGAGTTTCTGTCGCTTAGGTGGGGGAGTCGGTGAACGAGGAGGCATGGTGATGTGGGTTAACTTGGTGGCGCGGGGATCTTGAAGAAGAAATGGATGGTCTTGGAGTAGAGGTAGACCTAGGGTGTTGGAGCGGTAATGGTGGTGGCGAAAGACCCATAGATCTTCGGTCTAGTTGCTCTTTCATTTCACTTTCTGTGCCGGCGGCAAGAATAGCTGCTGTAGACACCAGGGTTTGTCTACCCCACTGTACCCATATAAAGCGGATATCTTGACCTAGCAGTAAAAGAAATTTATAAAACATTAAAACATAGACCTGTAAATTGATATATGATTAAAATAACATTCAAGATTCAGAATGTACAGTAATGACGATTATATATATTTTACTTTAAACAGAATGATTTGGATATCTAAATGCATCTAGGATGCAATCGAAAAATTCTCTGGTGAAAATGCATCCTTTATTTAAATATGGTATCATATATATGTACAAAATTTGAATGATGAAAAAAATATATATAGATTTAATCTTTTTTGTACCTTAGAAGTGCTGCATTCTTTCTACATCATGTTGCATTTTCCATTGTTCAAAAAGAATTTAAAGACATGGCACTCATTGGAGCTAAATGAGGCATCACCCATTCCGAGAAATTGAACACCTCTGTTGTTGTGATAGCTGTCTGCCTAGGGGTGTAACATGATTCGAATCCCATCAAAAGCTGTCCATATGTTACACAACTGTTTCGATTTAACCATAATGAAAAACTGTAAATGGAAATTTGAAATCGGTTTTGTATGAAAAGCAAAGGTTAAAATATTATGTGGACAAATCCTTTTCAATGTGGATGAATTAAACTTTTTTCAATCACTATTGATTCTATTAATGCTCTGAGAACCTAACAAAACATTTTTTTTAATCAAAAGAACTTCAAACAGCGATTTAACAATTAAACAAGTAAAGGTCTATTTTTGTTAATATTAATTCTTTAATACTTATGTTGCTTTTAAATATACTCATATTAAAAAAAATCATTGACATTACAGCAAGTACATCATAGACCAAAGCATCACAGAATAAATTCTCAGTGCAATGTGCTTAAACATTAAATAACAAGAACATAAAAATTCTACTTGACTGTATACGTACTGCTTCTATGTCTTTTATTACAGCCAATGAATCTACTATATATGATAATTACCTTGAATACATCTGGTCAATGTCTTAATCAAAAAACTTAACTTCACCTTTCTGAATATCTTTAATTCTACCAGCAAGGCATGCAATAACAAATCTGGATCCATCGCATCTATGATCATCGCTAAATATTTTGCTGGATTTGTTTTGGCCTTGGTGATATGTTTGTAGTATCTCTTTCTTTCGTTTGTGAAAAACAAGAAAGTCTGTTACCAGCAGAACTCAAATAAGTACCCCCTGCCCCCAATATTGATCACAATACTTTATAAATAGGAGGAGTATACATATATTATGTGCTCTACTTTTTATGCTATCTACATTGAGTTGAGTATCAGACAAGTCTGGTGTGACTAGAAATACGATAATATCAAGAAGGAAAGTATTTAACATTTTATCCCACTCTTTAAATATATCACCCTAGACTGCGTCTAAGGTTGATATATTAACCTAATGTTACACTCTGGCGAAACACCCTCTTCAACGGTATAATTTTATGTAATTAAGATTATTTGAGAGTTTTATGAAAATCAGAGTCATTTTAATGTTATACAGTTACGGGTAAGAGTTGTGTAATTGTTTTTCTCTATGAATCAATCATTTTACACATGAACTTTTTCAGTTTTGAAAATTGCGGAATTTGCCTTAGGACGCTGCAATGTAGAATGGGCAATTATAGAATCTAACATAATTACATAAGAATAGTCCTTGTTTAAAGACATACTTATTAAGTCTCTAAAATGGTCCATTACAGTTTGTTTAAATACATTCAGATAAAAGATGGTTTTACCCACAATTACAAATGGGTGCACACATAACCTGTACGGTTAGTTAACTTAAGAAGCAGACATCAAAGTAACTTCAAGTTCACTTGCGACTGGTCATGCGACTGCTTTGAGCAGACGCGCGACTGGTTCCAAGTTAACTTGAAAAGCGGTCATAATTCCATGTCTGCTTTTAAAAGCAGTCACATAATTATGACAGGTCTGGTCAAGTTAACTTCGTGAAATGTCTGCTTTAAAAACTTAATGTAAAAGGACAAATTTTATGTTATTTTGCCTAAACTGTATTTGAAACTGATTGTTTTTAATTGTTAAAGATAGTTTTTTTTATATTAAATGAAACCCTTACATTATTTAACATGCAGACTTGTTGCAATGACTGGTCTGGTAAAACGGTCATATCTTTATGACTGGTTTTGACCAGTCATAAAAAAGCTGTCACAAGTCTGCTTTGACCAGTCACGAGTTTACGCAAGTTAACTTTGATATCTGCTATAGTAGACATGAGCAGACGTGGAAAACAGTCACAAAGTTAACTTTATGTTAACTTCCGTACAGGTTATGTGTGCACCTATCTGTATGTATCAAGTCGGGACCATCACAATCATCGATTACTCTTGGATGTCTTTTTTTTTATCCTTGATATTCGCGGTGGCCCATCGTAGTTTAGTAGCTTTTTTTACCTTTATTGATAAGAAAATACTAATCTTATAATAATCAGAGACACTTAAAGATACTCAATTTTGCTGTTGTAAGTGTTTTCCACTTTTTTTCTATCAGCATTTTTCTTTTTCCTTGTCGTTTGTCTTCAATAACTGTATTTTGATCTTTGTACATTTGTCATATTTACTAAATCTTGATTTCTGAAAAGAGAAAAAAATCAAAAATCCCATCTACATTTATAAATATATGCATCTTTATATGCATATTTGTCATGAGAATGTCAACTAATGATATTTTTACAAGTCCTAGGTTGATAAAACTTGGTATGCCTATGCCCTTGTAGTAGCTGAGCAAAGTGGTATTCCTATCTTTTGATCTTTGACAATTATCAAAAAAATTAACTCTATTTTATGTACAAAACTGACCAGAGCCTAAGTTTTTCAATCATTTGGGTATATTAAGATTTGAATGAGGAAGCCTGAAACTTGCACGTGACAAAGCAGGTTCATAAAATAGAGTTATAACAATGTTACAATGTTCATTCTTCATGTATCAAGTCTTAATAGTGTTTATGATAAATTTAGATACGAGGGCCTTTAACCCTTTCAACCATTTCGAAAGCTAATAATATAAATTACTTTTGGTATAGAAACAAAGCTCATGCTTTTCCTCGGCAAATGAGCCATCCCTGAAGCGTCAGGAGAATAAAACTCGGTTTCCAAAATGCCAGCAAATTAAAAGCCTCTCCAAACAACCCTGCCCATGACTGTGTTTTTTAACCGGTTTGCAATATGCCACCAAACTAAAAGCCTTTCCAAACAACCCTGCCCATGACTGTATTTTTAAACCACTTCTTAGGAATATGTATGAAAACAAAACTCTTCCTTTGGTATTTGTATCGAACCTCACCTGACTAACCTGAAGATTGATTTAGAAACTATAAAACCTGTTAAGCCTTTGAGAATTCCACCCTGGGAATACTTAAAGCCTAAAACCAAGGAACTGCATCCTAATGTAGAAATTGATCCACAAAACAGGAGGTCCTATCCCAATGAGAAGGACATAAAAAACCATTTAGATGCAGCATTAGCTAGCATAAGGTACATACAAGACCTATCCCTTCATGCAAAAAAATATATTAGTAAACATTAACCACATATCAGGGATTAGAAACTGTCACAGTTTGAAAATTTGAGACATTAAAATAAACTTTAATTTTATCACCTTTTTTATCTAAATCTTTCCGATTAAAAAAACCACATCAAGAACCAGATATAGCATTATAATTCGCTAGCATAAGGTAATAAAAAAAAACTATTCATTCATATAAAAATGTATATATGTAAACATTTACATACATTTAAGAGTAGAAATTGGTCACTATGTTAAAATTAGAGACACCAAAATAAACTTAAATTTTATCAAATTTTAAAATCTTAATCTAAATCAAGTTAACTTTAAACTTTGATACAATTGAACACTCAAATTTCCTTTCAACAGATATTCCAAGAATGACCAGGAGAATTTAAAGTCTTTGATCCAGCAATGGAAAAGCAACAATCCAGATGATAATTTTTTCCTACGAACATCGTAAGTGGTTGTATCCAGACAGTTGTATTTCTTTATAAACCCAATCACGTGAAAATACAAAAAGTTCACAAACACACACTTTAAATCAAAACAGGACTATAAAAAAATAAAACCACTAAAATGTAACTATTACAGTTCAATGTTTGTACTGTGCTGTTTTATTTGCATATAAAACGTTGACCAGATGCACAGTTTTGACATGAAAGTTAAACTCTTTTAATTCTTAAACCCTTAACCCCTCCCCCTTCATTTTTTTTTTGCCTTAAAGCTCAAGCATCACTATTTATTAAAAGGCCATAATTAAACAATTACAAGATGCTCATCCAAATTCCATGAAAATATGGGGTGGGCGGGCAGATTTAATTTTTTTTTAATCTGTTTTGATAAAATTTTCTCGTCATTTAATTGGAAATTGACCAAAAATATACATTATTTGCAAAAACATCAAAATATTTTTTTTTTGAGGTGGCTGAAAAAATCGGGGCAAGAGGGGATGAGAATTGATGATATCTTTTTATATTGTCCTTAACCTATTACCACAAGCATCATTAAATTTTTGAAAATTTTTATAACGAAAAGTTTCAGAGGTGCTACATGATACATTATAATTTCTGTTTCAGATATGAAAAACAAGATGGGAATTCAACAGACTTCCTGTTTGTCCATCAAACATGCTGGCAAAAGCGACTTCTGCAGTGGTATGGAAAAGACATTGCCATCATGGATGCTACCTATAAGACCTCCAACTACAACTTGCCCCTTTTTTTATATGCGTCCAGACAAATGTTGGCCATTCTGTTGTCGCTTCCTTCATCCCTTCTTCCGAAAAACAGGAGACAATTGAAGAGGCTTTGAAGAAAATACAGGAATGGAATGAGTCTTGGGATCCCCGATTCTTCATGACTGATTTTGATTTAGATGAAATACATGCTATAGAAAATATATTTAAAGGTGAACTGTCTGAATACTAGAATTTAAGCAAGTCCACTACAAAACAACGTTTTGGAAAACTCTCTATATGAGAAAAAATTAAGTCCCTTGAGGTCGCGTTGTTGATTTTGTGTTTTGTTTTTCCTCGTGCTGTTCTTGTTCATGTTAACCAGTTTTGTCGTTGCCCTTTCGGACTTTTGACACTGGAATGCCCCATCCGTGCCTCTTTGCTTCTTTCAATTCTTTGGTAGAAGGTCTCTGATAACTCTTGGATAGATGGAACAAATGGCAGGCATAGCAAAAACTATTGCCAGAACTTTGCTGTAATTTTATACTTAAATACTTGTTGAAATGAAGCCAAAAACTATAGGTCAGAGGTTTCAAATAATATTTTTGAAATGTAAAACAGACGATAAACACAAAGTAATGGCAATAGCTCATGTTGCTTTTGGTCATGTGAGCTAAAAAGTAACTATTATTTTGATAATCATTTACCTGTTTTGTCTTTATTGCTGTTGCAGATTGCCATGTATACCTATGCAACTTCCGCAGAGAGCAGGCATGGGTCCGATGGACCAGAGACACAAAACATGGGCTAGGCCAAGATCAAGAAGAAGTGTTAAACCTGTAAGTATTTCAATGACTATGATACAAAGAAGCAAAGGTGTACCAAAGGGGTAATCAGTATCATAAAACCGTGAAGACAAAGACAAAACCGGCAAGGCAGACAAAAAATCATCACAACAAAACAAACCACATAACAACTTAAAACACACACACATAACAACAAAACCGCATTCAGCAACGCGAACTCAAGTCGAAACGAGAGTGAACCCAGGTGCTCCGGAAGAGTAAGCAGTTCCTGCTTGCTATAGCACACCCGTCACGTTGCCAAAGATCGATTAAGTGTTGGTCAAATCCGGAAAGGATGACAATACAAAACTCTATGTCAAACCAACATCTGTGCTCATCTGAGAGATAGAAATCCCGTATTTGCATACAAGCACATGATGTCGTCCGTAAAATTTCTTGAGTGATGACAACAACCTGGGAGCAACGTACCCCTGTGTTAACAATTTGCTTGTCAGCCGTGTAGCTCTATCAAGGAAGTCGTTGTACTCCCCACATGCTCTGGAATAACGAATCAATTGTGATACGTAAACTCCATATGCTGGAGCGGACGGAATGTTGCTACACAGAAAGGGAAAGTTAACTATTGGAAAATTGAAGTCATCACGTTTGTCATAGAGCTTTGTACAAAGCCTTCCTTGTGTGTCAATTTCGAGAAATAGATCCAAATATTAAGCAGACCTCCTAGAATCTGTGGTGTCCTTTACCTCAAGTTCCTTCGGATATATGAGATGTAAATAGTCACCAAATCGAGGATTGTTTAGTGAAAGGACATCATCAATATAACGAAATGTGAGATTGAAGGATAAAGCAAGTTTGCGGTCCTTTTTGTCTAGAAGTGATTGTAAGAAGTCTGCTTCATATGAATGAAGAAACAAATCGGCAAGCAATGGTGCACAATTAGTGCCCATTGGGATACCTATTGTTTGCTGAAAAACACGTCCACCAAACTGTACAAATATGTTGTCGATTAGAAAGTTGAGCATTTCTATTATTTGATCTTCTGTAAATTTGTTTTTCTTGCTAGACTCTTGGATGACAAAGTAAGTCTTTTTATAACCGACTACCAAATACTTGTACCTGCGTTTTCCATTCTTTTTGATAAAGCTACGTTTAATCAGCTGTGCCAAACGAGATTTTAATTGTGAATGTGGAATTGAAGTATATAATGTAGAGAAGTCAAACGTTTTAATGCTATTACATGATGAAAATGACTTAGAATGGAGATTTTCCATCAGTTCTTTAGAATTTTTGAGAATCCACATTTGATTGACGCCATTTCTAGAGTAACAACAATCGAAATACTTTTGAAGGCTTGATTTTATTGCCGTCAATATTGATGTTAACAAAACTGAAAGAGGCTTAGTTGTACATTTGGATGACCCAGCAATAAATCGTTGCTTGTATGGAGTTTTATGTAACTTTGGAATCCAATACAAGGATGGAACGTCATCGTTCTTTTTGTCAACAGAAATGCCAAAGTGTTTTTTAAAAGACATTAATCTTCACAATCATATTCTGTTAATTTATTTTATTTCTTGTGCATCAATTATCATGGATTGATGAAAAATGCCAGTTCATGGGTACTTAAATTTTAAGTTCCAATTCTTGCAGTGTGCAAAACAATGTAATATTTCCTTTTGATGGGATACCAAATTTCGTGGAATAGCCACACCCACAACATTAATAAAACCTTAGTATTTAAAAGTCTTTTTGTGAACTTAGGTTAAGAGAGATTGCCAAGGCTGAAAATGTGGAAAGATGTGAAGCCGCGGTGCAGAACTTAAAGTCAAGCTGCATATGGAAAGACAACAAAATGTTGCGAGACTGGATTAAAAAGCATTGGTTGCTAGAAATCAAGGTAATGTTGATCAAAAAAGGTATCATCTAAATGCAATATGAATGTATCTGTGTCATGTATTGAATTATCATTAAAAAGCATTTTATAGAGTTGCACTGTAAATTTTAAAATGACCATTATGTTATTAGTTTGAGTTTTTTAATGTTTACATTTGCTGACGGACACAAACTAAGTCTGCTTACTAAATATCAGATGACTAAGTATAATACTTTTTAAGTAATTCGTCTTCCACAAAACTGTTACAAAGTTTGAAACCCCCCAAAAACCCAGGTTCACAGAATCGTTGAAGAATAAAAATGGTGTCATGGTCACATGGCATGTAGCCATTACAACTTAAATATAAACCTCTTTGCTCAAAGTTTGCAACAATACTTACATGTTTAAGTCTTTGTTTAAGAGATGGGCACGAGCTTTCAAGGTTCAATCTTTTAACATTAGAATAACCACAACAAATGGATTGGAAAGAAAACATCGTGACCTTAAGCAAAAACACCTTTCTCTGTACAGTGAAGGAAGCATCTCTAGCCTGGTCTCCATTTTGGTTAACAATTTTCTGCCAGAAAGCTACAAAATGTAAGACAACAAATAAGTCTATATAACATGATTGAATAATAAACAGTTATCAAATAAAGGTAATACAAAATTACAGAACTTGGAAAATCAATCTCATGTTCAAGAGAAAAGACAATATGAGATCAGATTGGACCTGAATTGGTACAGGCACTTCATATCTTTATTATATAGGCACACACTG
Source organism: Arcuatula senhousia (assembly GCA_963971305.1). Taxonomy (NCBI): domain Eukaryota; kingdom Metazoa; phylum Mollusca; class Bivalvia; order Mytilida; family Mytilidae; genus Arcuatula; species Arcuatula senhousia. Next base: position 52,671,426 of record OZ020308.1, on the reverse strand, counting down.
AAGGTACGCCAAATGAAGGTAAACATATGTTTGATGTTAAGATAATGTTATGCTTCAGTATTTTTTGTTTGTATAGCAGAATCAAGAGTGTGTTAAATTTGTCAAATATGTCAGAGTTTACCTACACAATCTGTCAGTGTCAAGCAAAATAATTTCAGTTAAATTTCTTATTAAAATTTCTCGTAAAACTCCGATTTCTTTCAGTTATCTAAAATTCATATTTATAATAAAAGATGGAAACTGTAGATGATGTAGAATAAAATAAAACAATCCAACTAAACTGTAATCAACAACATGAAATAAATCAAAGAAACTTGTGATAATAAAACATATAAACGATATATGAAGCATTAAACTTAAAAAAAAAATAATAATAATTCTTTTACCTTTTGTTTCAGGTATAACAGTTACAATGTCAATAGTTTAGAAGCCACCAAGAAATACAACACTTTGATACCAGATTTCTTAAAAAAACGACCAAAAATGATAATTGAGCACTGCATTAAAAGATTACCACCATTTGCTAGCAACATCCCTTCAGAAAATTTCACCAAAGAATCCGAACATCAGTTAAAAGTCGAAAGTATGGATAGTAAAAACACATACCAAATCAACACAGAATTTGAGCCAACATGTTCCTGTGAAGACTGGCATCATTACCACCTGCCATGCAAACATCTGCTAGCTCTGTTCACGAATGTTGAGGGTTATGGCTGGGACAATATGAATGCCGATTTTATTCAATGTCCCCATTTTAACTTGGATCCAATTATTTTGGAGAAGGCAAGGAATATTGTTCCATGTAGCTCTGATGTCAACACCAGTATTTCTGCTATGTCCACAGTCTCAGAGCCCCAACAATCAACTACTCCACTCATTCACAAAACTACCAAGAACACATCAAATGTCATAAGAAATAAAGCCTTGTCAGCCATACAAAACCAACTGTTCACTGTAGACCAAGTTGATCACCTTTCAACAATTTTTAAAAAGTTAACAGAAATTCAGAACTTAACAACATCCTTTGTTCCATCTGATGCAGGCCTTCCACTCCTACAGAAAACAACTGAAAAAATAAAAATAAAATATCAGCATCTTCCTGCCAGGAAAAGATTTAAAGGGGAAAAACGTGGATTGAAAATGTCTTCTACAGAAGTAATCATTATTGACGACATGGATGCAAATATTCCAAGTAGAGAGAACAGACAACGCATTGAATGTGGACATTGAATGTGGATCTGACCTTATAGGTCCCGTGCGGGGCCCGGGTGGCGAATAGGCCCGCAGCAGAGCCTAGCTTGTCGTAAGAGGCGACTAAGGGTCTTGGGATTCTGACGTCGGGTCAGTGCTCAGCCCACAGAGCGACCAAGTGTGTACCCTAGGTGGCTGAATAGGGTAGCCCTCGTCCGCGGGGGTTGTCAGGTCTATAATACGGAAACCCTGACCGCCGACCATAGTGGGCCAACGTGTGTGGAGAGTGCCACGCTTCATGCACGTAAAAGACCCCTTTGTGGACCGCCCAGTAGTGCACCACATAGGCTAAATTTTCCGCCCCTACCCACCTCTCCCCTTTTCCTGTGGTTCTTCAAAATTTACCGTTCCTTTGTGTCCCACCCCATCCCCATATTTCATTTATTATCATCATTTCATGTTCATTTTATCATCCTTTTCATGTTCATCGCCTGTAAATAACCTATATAGCGTTGCACGGGCGTAAAACACCAACTCACTCACTCACTCTGACCTTATAGAGAGTGAAAGTGGTTTGTACACATTTGATTAGAGTGAGTGAGTGAGTGAGTTGGTGTTTTACGCCCGTGCAACGCTACATAGGTTATTTACAGGCGATGAACATGAAAAGGATGATAAAATGAACATGAAATGATGATGATAAATGAAATATGGAGATGGGGTGGGAAACAAAGGACCGGTAAATTTTGAAGAACCACAGGAAAAAGGGGAGAGGTGGGTAGGGGCGGAAAATTTAGCCTATGTGGTGCACTACTGGGCGGTCCACAAAGGGGTCTTTTACGTGCATGAAGCGTGGCACTCTCCACACACGTTGGCCCACTATGGTCGGCGGTCAGGGTTTCCGTATTATAGACCTGACAACCCCCGCGGACGAGGGCTACCCTATTCAGCCACCTAGGGTACACACTTGGTCGCTCTGTGGGCTGAGCACTGACCCGACGTCAGAATCCCAAGACCCTTAGTCGCCTCTTACGAAAAGCTAGGCTCTGCTGCGGGCCTATTCGCCACCCGGGCCCCGCACGGGACCATTTGATTAGAATAAGATCCTTTAAGACTCATATTTAGAAGGCAAAAAGATGTTTCTTCTTAATGATAATGAATGGAGTTGTCTTTCCTTTTTAATTTAATAGTTAATACCATAAAAAATTAGTTATCTATGAAAAGCATAATAAACATTAATACAAAATATAACAAGTAAATCTGTGAGCTAATGCTCACTAGTGATACCCCCGCTCCCCAAACTTAGCAACACATACAAGTTTAAATACTCTGTAAACAGGAAGTAGACAACCTAGGAACATGAAAACACTATACACCATATGCATCCTCGGAAACCCAGGGGTTCTTCATTCGCACACTCATTCATCACCCCTGGGTCCATTCGTATCAATTCCATCGTTTTAGATAGCTTTACAAATTTTCCTATCAAGCATTCTGATTGGACAAATATTTGTGCGTTCCTTTCCCCTGATCTTGAACTTTACTAAGTTGTAATAAAAAACAATATAAATCGTCCCTTAACAACATTGTTAAGCGACCAATCAGAAGGCTCGACTCAGAACTGTGTAAAACGAAGGAATTGATACGTATGGACCCAGGGGTGATGAATGAGTGTGCGAATGAAGAACCCCTGGGTTTCCGAGGATGCACCATATGGGACTATAGGATAAAGCTGTATACAATATATCAGACCTCTATCTCATGTAGTTGCTTAGGAAACTGTGACAGAAGTTTTGCATTTATGTCCATTATGTGTAAAAATCTAAGTATTCGGTAAACAGGAAGTAGACAACCTAGGAACATAAAATTGGTATACACCATATGGTACTATAGGATAAAGCTGTATACAAAATATCAGACCTCTATCTCATGTAGTTGCTTAGGAAACTGTGATAGAAGTTTTGCATTTAAGTCCATTATGTGTAAAAATCTAAGTATTCGGTAAACAGGAAGTAGACAACCTAGGAACATAAAATTGGTATACACCATATGGTACTATAGGATAAAGCTGTATACAAAATATCAGAACTCTATCTCATGTAGTTGCTTAGAAAACTGTGACGGAAGTTTTGTTACGGACGGACGGACCAACGGACAAGGGTAAAACAGTATACCCCCTCTTCTTCGAAGCGGGGGTATAATTAGTTAGTTAGTTAGTTATTGCTTTACTCCCAAGCAGCGCGATTTCGGCTATATCCGGGAGATGAACATGAAAGTGGTGATACAATGAACATGAAATGATGATGAAGTGGAGAAATGGAGACACAAGGCCAATCGGATATATAAAGGTAATAACAAAACTACCGAACTTGAATGATCAATCTCAAAGTCCAAAGAAAATGACAAAAACGAATCAGTCATGCCGGAGAACTGGTATACTTGCTTTGGTGCTCATCGAGCCTTTCAAAGAGTAAATCCTTTTCAAAACCAACGATCTCACAGACTTTACCCACTCATTAAGGAAGCAGAGGCACCAATGGGGTATCCGAATGTCAAAAGTCCGAAAGGGCAGAGACTAAACCAGTAAACACAAACAAGAACGGGACAAAAACAGACAACACGTAAAACATGGAAACACAAAACAACTGAATATTAATCAACAACGCGAACTCCAGTCGTTACAAGAGTGAACTCAGGTGCTCCGGAAGAGTAAGCAGTTCCTGCTTGCTATAGCACACCCGTCGCGTTGCCAATAGTCCATTCAGCGTGTCAAATCCAGTAAAGGAAGACAAAACAACACCCTATGACAAACCAACATCTGCACTCATCTGAGAGATCGAAATCCCATATTTGTCTATAAGTGCATGATGTCTTCCGTAAAATTTCTTGAGTGAAGACAGCAACCGAGGAGCAACATAACCCTGTGTGAGCAATCTTTGCGTCAGACGTGTCGCTCTGCTAAGGAAATCGATGTAAGTCCCGCACGCTCTGGAGTAACGAATCAAATGAGATACGTAAACTCCATAAGCTGGAGCTGACGGAATATTGCTACACAAGAAGGGGAGGTTGACGATTGGAAAGTTGAAGTCATCACGTTTGTCATAGAGCCTTGTTGAAAGTCTTCCTTGAGAGTCAATTTCGAGATGTAGATCTAAATATGAAGCAGACTTCCTAGAATCCGTTGTGTCCTTTATCTTAAGCTCCTGTGGATATATGAGATGGAGAAAGTCACCAAATCGAGAATTGTTTAGTGAAAGGACATCATCAATATAACGGAACGTGAGGTTGAAAGAGAGAGCTAGTCTACGGTCTTTTTTGTCTAGAAGAGATTGCAAGAAGTCTGCTTCATATGAATGAAGAAACAAATCAGCAAGCAAAGGTGCACAATTAGTGCCCATTGGAATCCCTATTGTTTGCTGAAAAACACGTCCACCAAACTGAACAAATATGTTGTCAATAAGAAAGTTGAGCATGTCGATTATTTGGTCTTCTGTAAATTTGTTCTTTTTCTTGGACTCATTGATGACAAAGTAAGTCTTGGTATAATCGACTACAAGAAATTTGTACCTGCGTTTTCCATTCTTTTTGAAAAAGCTGCGTTTAATCAGCTGTGCCAATCGCGATTTCAGTTGTTCATGTGGAATACAAGTGTAAAGTGTGGAGAAATCGAATGTTTTGATGCTGTTACAAGATGAAACTGATTTAGAGTTAAGAATCTCCATCAGTTCTTTCGAATTCCTCAGGATCCACATTTGATTGACACCATTTCTAGAATAACAACAATCGTAATATTTCTGGAGGCCGGATTTTACTGCCGTTAGTATTGAGGTCAACAAAACTGAAAGAGGTTTAGTTGTACATTTGGATGACCCTGCAATGAAGCGCTGTTTGTATGGATTTTTATGTAATTTGGGAATCCAATACAGGGATGGAATGTCATCATTACTGCCACCAACAGAAAGGCCGAAGGAGGAAATGACAGATTTGTGATTGTCAATGATTTCCTCCTTAGACAGTGTTGTAGCCGTGTATGTGGAGAACGTCGCTTTCTTTTTCATGTTCTTTTTTGGCCCATTGTCTTCAACTGAATCCATAATTGTTTTGAAATTATGGTTCCAGCTGATTGCTCTAGGCTCACGATATTTGGTCCTTTGGCCAAAACATCGCGGAGTTGGTTATACTGGTATATATGAGAGTTTTGACTGCCATTGGAAAAAGGAGTGATGGGTAGGGACGGGAAATTTTGCCTCCTGCATGGGGACTCTTACCGAGACCTGCAGCAGGGTTCTTTAACGTGCGAGGAACGTGACATTTTTCCCAACACGGTGCACCACTATGGTTTGTGGTCAGGTTTTCCGCATTATCGCCTGACGACCCCGCATCTCTCGATGTCAGGGCTGCCCCATTCAACCACCTGGGGCACACATCCCAGTCGCTTTGTGGGCAAAGCGGCCTGACACCGATGTCAGGTTTCTGAGCGCTCTTTAGTGGAATAATACTCTGAATAATATGTGGTAATTAATAAATTTGGTTAAAAGCCAAAGGCAATTACTATTTTGTTAGAAAATCCACATTTTCAATATTCTGATCCTGAACTTCATTACAAAGTAACTGAATATCAATCAACAACGCGAACTCCTAAATGCTTAATTATCAGTTGTTCGAACTTCAGCTTGTTCTTCAGAAACCGAGCCCATATCGTCGGTATCATCATGGTTCATCATTTTACACCATAAATCTGTTACATAACATATCCCTCCGTATTTCAAAGACTAAAGTGTTCCCCGTGTGTGGAGAATGCCACGCTTCATGCACGTGAAAGACCCCGTTGTGGACCGCCAAGTAGAGCACCACATATGCTAAATTTTCCGCCCCTACCCACTTCTCCCCTTTTCCTGTGGTTCTTCAAAATTTACCGTATCCCATCCCATATTTCATTTATCATCATCATTTCATGTTCATTGTATCATCCTTTTCATGTTCATTGTATCATCCTTTTCATGTTCATCGCCTGTAAATAACCTATATAGCGTTGCACGGGCGTAAAACACCAACTCACTCACTCGCTCTTATTCCTATACTTCCACCATTGCACCTAAGGTATTTAACTACAAACAAGTTTTGCGGGATTACCAAATCAACGACCTCAAAGCAAAACCACCAGACTGTTCTTGTGACAAATCCCCATTCAAATATAGTCCCTCTGGCCACGTCATTACCGGGGACCTCAACATAGTGGAAAATAACCAACTCCGCGATGTTTTGGCCAAAGGACCAAATATCGTGAGCCTAGAGCAATCAACTGGAACCATAATTTCAAAACAATTATGGATTCAGTTGAAGACAATGGGCCAAAAAAGAACAAGAAAAAGAAAGCGACGTTCTTAATGAGTGGGTAAAGTCTGTGAGATCGTTGGTTTTGAAAAGGATTAACTCTTTGAAAGGCTCGATGAGCACCAAAGCAACATCTTTTTTCAACAACCCTGTTGCGAAGACATTGTCCACCTTACATGACAAATATGTTGTCGTACCTGCTGATAAAGCGCCTAAAAACATCATTTTCTTATGCAAAAGACACTATATCGATTGTTTAACAGCTGAATTAGGGGTTGGTTGTACTAGCAAAAGCACCACATATACAGCAACAACACTGTCAAAGGAGGAAATATTCAACAATCATAATTCTGTCATTTCTTCCTTTGGCATTTCTGTTGACAAAAAGAACGATTACGTTCCATCCTTGTATTGTATTCTGACGTCGGGTCAGTGCTCAGCCCACAGAGCGACCAAGTGTGTACCCTAGGTGGCTGAATAGGGTAGCCCTCGTCCGCGGGGGTTGTCAGGTCTATGATACGGAAACCCTGACCGCCGACCATAGTGGGCCAACGTGTGTGGAGAGTGCCACGCTTCATGCACGTAAAAGACCCCTTTGTGGACCGCCCAGTAGTGCACCACATAGGCTAAATTTTCCGACCCTACCCACCTCTCCCCTTTTTCCTGTGGTTCTTCAAAATTTACCGGTCCTTTGTTTCCCACCCCATCCCCATATTGCATTTATCATCATCATTTCATGTTCATTTTATCATCCTTTTCATGTTCATCGCCTGTAAATAACCTATATAGCGTTGCACGGGCGTAAAACACCAACTCACTCACTCACTCATAAAACTCCATACAAGCAAATATTGCTGGGTCATCCAAATGTACAACTAAGCCACTTTCAGTTTATTTAACATCAATATTGACGACAATAAAATCAAGCCTTCAAAAGTATTTCGATTGTTGTTACTCTAGAAATGGCGTCAATCGAATGTGGATTCTCAAAAATTCTAAAGAACTGATGGAAAATCTCCATTCTAAGTCATTTTCATCATGTTATAGCATTAAAACGTTTAATTTTTCTACGTTATATACTTCAATTCCACATTCACAATTAAAATCTCGTTTGGCACAGCTGATTAAACGTAGCTTTATCAAAAAGAACGGAAAACGCAGGTACAAGTATTTGGTAGTCGGTTATAAAAAGACTTACTTTGTCATCCAAGAGTCTAGCAAGAAAAACAAATTTATAGAAGGTCAAATAATAGAAATGCTCAACTTTCTAATCGACAACATATTAGTACAGTTTGGTGGACGTGTTTTTTAGCAAACAATAGGTATCCCAATTGGGCACAAATTGTGCATCATTGATTGCCGATTTGTTTCTTTATTCTTATGAAGCAGACTTCTTACAATCACTTCTAGACAAAAAGGATCGCAAACTTGCTTTATCCTTCAATCTCACATTTCGTTATATTGGTGATGTCCTTTCACTAAACAATCCTCGATTTAGTGACTATTTACATCTCATATATCCGAAGGAACTTGAGATAAAGGACACTACAGATTCTAGGAGGTCCGCTTTGTATTTTGATCTATTTCTCGAAATTGACACACAAGGAAGGCTTTGTACAAAGCTCTATGACAAACTTCAACTTTCCAATAGTTAACTTTCCCTTTTTGTGTAGCAACATTCCGTCCGCTCCAGCATATGGAGTTTACGTATCACTATTGATTCGTTATTCCAGAGCATGTGGGGAGTCTTCCTTGATACAGCTACACGGCTGACAAGCAAATTGTTGACACAGGAGTACGTTGCTCCCAGGTTGTTGTCATCACTCAAGAAATTTTACGGACAACATCATGTGCTTGTATACAAATACGGGATTTCTATCTCTCAGATGAGCACAGATGTTGGTTTGAATGTCATCCTTTCCGGATTTGACAAACACTTAATCGATCTATGGCAACGTGACGGGTGTGCTATAGCAAGCAGGAATTGCTTACTCTTCTGGAGCACCTGCGTATACTCTCGTTTCGACTTGAGTTCGCGTTGCTGAATGCGGTTTTGTTGTTATGTGTGTGTGTGTTTTATGTTGTTATGTGGTTTGTTTTGATTTTTTGTCTGTCGGTTTTGTCTTTGTACGGTTTTATGATGCTGATTACCCCTTTGGTACACCTTTGCTTCTTTCATCACTCTTGTGCATGCATTCCTGTCTTTTTGCCGAATCTAGCGATAGGTTCAAACTGTAACAGTTGAATACTGTGAAAGGCTTGTTCGACAATTTCTTCATCTTGGTCTACATCCAGGCCCGTACACAGGTTTTCAGAAAGGGGGTGCGACTCAGAATGGCCGGGGTCTGGGGGCCGCCTAGGTCCCCAGCCAGGTCCCGGTCGAGCCCTGGTATGGGGCCCAGGGGTGCAATGGCCCCCGGAAGAAAATGCAAATATAAGATTTCATGAGAGAAAATAACAACCCTTGGGCTATGTCTTGAGAACTTTTAAATGCCATAAAAGCACACAAAAATTAGAATTATTCAACATAGATCTTCACTAATACACAAGATATAAGACAAACAAGGATGTGTCAGAAAGACACGGATACCCCGCTCTCAGCTTTGTCTCAGACGGACATACCTTGAGGAAAGTGCCCATTGGTGGTTGGTATGTTTAGTCCTTCATGTGATGAAGCAGTGTATAAAATTTCATGAAGATCCGACTTGTAGTTTAGAAATTTGAGAAAAATTTAAAGTGTGACGGACGAACGAACGGACCGAAAAACTATATACCCCGCCCCCCCAACAAAGTTGGCAGGGTACAAAAAGACTGTTCAAATGTTTATATCATTGTTAAAAGACACAACAAGAGTGCATGTGTAATACTCCAAATAAATTACTGGGCTGTTGTTTAAAAAAATGACCTCTCACAAAAGCTATAGAAAAACATGTGGAGATCACTCCTGAGTATCTAATTTTACTTTATTTGAAAAAATAGTTTTGTTTTTAATTTTCAGAGGTTTTTTTTGTTTCTTTTTTTTAATTTATTTTTATTTTTTGGGAAATAAAAATGCATTCTTTACTATATATTTTCAAATATGCATGTATTCAAATATCGACTTTCAAGTTGAATTGAATCTTTTCTGTTTATTTAATTATTACATGTATGATGCATGATTGTACTAGCATATATACATGTATATTTTACAATAAATTTGTAAAAATATTAATTTTGTAAAATTACTGAATTTTTTGGGAATTTTTCAATATACTGAAATTTTCAATTGGAATTTGACAAATTTACTTAATTAATTTGTGAAGTATTTCACATCGGTTAACCCTTTACTTCGCTCACAATACAGACTTTCTATAGAATGATAAAACTTCTTCACATTGATCTTTTAAAAAATTCCAATGCCTCAATGGAAATATTAGCATATTTATCTCTACCCCCATGACCAACAGCATAGTATATATGTTTTAGCAGTGGAAAACACGACATCTAGGAAAATAAGATATTTTATTTCTTCATCATGGGACTTTCATCGCTTAATAATCACATCACCGCATTGCAAGACTTCATACACATGATACATGTATGAAAATACTGGGGAAAATACCTTAATACAATTCCTGTTTTTCATTTTAATTCTAATTTATACTTTTATCACAAAATCCATTTAGATATAAACATGATCGTTTATTCAAAAACAAGAAAAATATTATAAAAAGTGTATTATAATGTTTTGAAGTAATTTAAAAGAATTTGAGCCATTTTATAACTTAATTGACAATGTCTTTCACAAAGTATTAGATGTGTTCACAATTTGACCTTTGGTCATGTACATGCATGACATGTATTGGATACCCTGGAATACATGTATTATGGTTTGTATGGCGTGTATGCTGCAGATCTCTGAACCATGATTTTAAGAATCCACAAACTAATACCTCTTTGTCAAACCAAAAAGCTTGTTCCCACGAAAATAAATGAATCCACGGTATATTATTATAACATAGTTAAGTGTATCTCTACTCTTTAAAGGGGAAACGAAAGGTACATCCTGTGGCCAGAATTCGGGAACTCGACCTTTTGTGTATGAAGATCTTTCTCCTATTCATTTTGAAATACATGTACACCATTATATAAACATTGTTTTATTTTATATGGAGTTTAAGTTTGAATAACAATGAATTGATGAATACTCAATATGAAACTTTGAAGCAATGACATTAATATTGTGAATTGATGCAACACAGATATGTGCCTCTAAAAATACCAAACATGTGGCCAAATCAAGTTTATAACAAAACATACAAATGATATTATAATTGTACCTTTGTTGTACATCATTCAGGAAAATATTTTCCTCAGATCATCAACTTTTACAGATGAGAAATCAATCCCAAGATCAATATTCCTCAGGTCTATGGTCATGATTTTGTCTTCTTTCTTTTTCTTCTCAACAGTCCATCGTTAATTAAACAAGAGTTAACACTTTTTTCATAAACCTATTTGATTTCTAGTTTCAAAGATCAAAAAGATGCTCATTATACATGTACTTTTACAAAAACAGTTATTGCCGAGGGTACTGTCCCGTTTACCTATACAAATGAGATATAAATACCTCAACATGTATCCATGCATATTCGATTTTTTTTTAATTTTAAATAACACAGCTTATACAAATGACAGTCTGTTTAAATGAAGTTATATTCCAATCAAGGTAAATGATTTTAAATACAGTGAACAGCCAAAAACATACATGTACCTACATTGTAAAAAGAACTTTCGGTTATTATGGCATTGTGTTTATAATTTTCTTAATGCACCTTCTCCCCATCCTCGGAAACCCAGGTGTTCTTTTCTGGCCTACTCGTTCATGAGTAAGTGAAAGAAGAAACCCTGGGTTTCCGATGATGCCTTCTCCTAAGCTCAGGCTCCATTATATGTGGGTCCATTTCCTGCAGATTCCTCTCTGAGAAGATATCTTCATGTTTTTCTGTGACCTTTTATCATAGGCTAAAAATATGTACATTATATAAATACAAATCACATTTTAAGGGATACTTTATAAGATGTGGATAAAAAAAAAACAGTAAAGCATTTAAAAGAAAGCTATTCATACGTTATCAACCATGATGTGGGTATATTTCATTTCATGATACGTGTCCATTTTACCCCGCACTGTCCACCAACAGTGCAAATCTTTTCTTTATCTAAAGAGTTGTTAATGATGTTGTTAAGTAACATCATGCCACAAAAAAGAAAATACCAGATGCCAGGTAAAAAACTTTTCAATAAATTACCTCTTTTGGGTCAACAAGGACAGGCAAGACTGTTGCTAAAAAGCTTGGTTGAGCTCTAATCTTTTTTTAATCATGTCTACCCATTAATTGTTTTTATCTCTTGCCCTGTACCTCTCAGGTGGTTCCATGAGAGTCAGAACATTTACCATAAATTTGCCTGAAATAACAAGTGCATATTAAAGGTTTATATCTACATAGATTGTGTGAAAGTTTCCAAAAAGTATTAACATTTGATATTTCTAACAGTTACTTCTTTTCCATACTCTTGGATATGTCCCATTACAAAACTGGCCAAACTCTTAGGCTGATGTACTTAAACATTTTCAATTACATGACGTTTTACCTTCCGCAACTTGAACTCTGGTCTTGTCAAGAGGTTGTCGAAAATCTCCTTCTTTTGATTTTGATATAGTCAATCACTGTCCCCTAGATCCTGCCAGTTCATCTTTGGTAAACAGCAAAAACATGAGTTTCCTCATCAAGAAAAATCCAGGATTGCCTTACAACTTTTGACAGGCCACCTCGTGCCAAAGTTTGGCGTTAAACTTTACATGTTTCTGTCAATATTAAGAAACACAAAATAAGAAACTTCAAAATAATAAATTTATAAGCTGGTGAAACATGAGTACAAAATAAATATTTAGCGTTTTTTTCATGTTTTTGACCTTTAGAATGAGAACCTTTGTAGATAGGGAAAAGCTGTTGCTTGCTTTAATGCTCAGCTCATTAAGCTCTACAAAAGTCTCAATGGGGTCGAAATTGTCAGATGACCCCTTACAGGGGTTATAGCCCCTTAAAGGCGAAAAATAGTGTTTTTGGCCTAAAGAATGAAAACTATTGCAGATGTAGAAAAGCTTTTGCTTGCTTAAATGTTCAGCTCATTTAGCTCTACAAAAGTCTTTATATGTATTTAATTTTCAATCCAGGGTCAATTGCAAAACAGCGAGCAGCGACAGTTGGTCACATTGAAGGCGACTGGTCGTTTTACGTTCCGGATACGGATATTCGTACGGACGGACATGAGTTAATCTTAATATCCCCCCGACATGTCGTCGCAGGCCTAGGGGCATAAATATTTACTTTGACTAACATAGTTTGTTCTTATTATAAGTTCTAGCTGTAATTTATGTATTTCTGTAAATAATGTATTTTTGTATAATTGGTTTTCATTGTATGTAATTGATTATATCCCACCACTAGTTTTATAGTTTACAGTAAATCTTTATAGTATTGCTCATAGTATCCTTTTCGTGGTTAATATACCTTGTCCTCTGTTTTCTTGTTCACTTCATTCTCTACTATAACTAGATGTTATATTGTAAATTTGTGGATGCAGGATTTCCTTGTTCCTAAAAAGTCATTATTCTGTATTTATACATGGTATTTACTTATAAAACTACACAACCAAATTTTATGAAACTTGGTATGCACATTGTATAAGCTACAATATATGACACTATGACAAACTGTACATCTTAAGTGACTTTCAGACCTATATGATTTTACTGCTGTCTACCACTTCCACCATCCCGTGCGGGGCCCGGGAGGCGAATAGGCCCGCAGCAGCGCTAAGCTTGTCGGTAAAAGTCGAATAAGGAGGGCTCAGAAACCTGACATCGGGGTCAGGCCGCTTTGCCCACAAAGCGACTGGGATGTGTGCCCCAGGTGGTTGAATGGGGCAGCCCTGACATCGAGATATGCGGGGTCGTCAGGCGATAATGCGGAAAACCTGACTGCAAACCATAGTGGTGCACCGTGTTGGGAAAAATGTCACGTTCCTCGCACGTTAAAGAACCCTGCTGCAGGTCTCGGTAAGAGTAGGACCCGTAGGATCCCAATGCAGGAGTCAAAATTTCCCGTCCCTACCCATCACTCCTTTTTCCAGTGGCAGTCAAAACTCTCCTACCCGGATTTGCCTTGTGTCCCCATTTTCTCCACTTCATCATCATTTCATGTTCATTGTATCACCACTTTCATGTTCATCTCCCTGATATAGCCGAAATCGCGCTGCTTGGGAGTAAAGCAATAACTAACTAACTAACTAACTAACCACTTCCACCTATTAATAGTCACACCGTTTGCAGGTGGTAACCCATATTACCCAACGTTAAAGTACATCTCACCTTTCTAACAACTGATAAACATTCCAACGTGTATAGCTAATGAATGGACTGGTCTTGGGCAAAATTCAGAGACAACATGAAAGGTCAAAGGCATTAACGTGTCGATTGAATTGCAAAAAACTTTAATTACAAAATAAGTCGCAAGTGGCGACCAAGGGTCTTTGGATTCTGACGTCGGGTCAGTGCGGCCAAGTGTGTTCCCTAGGTGGCTGAGTAGGGTGGCCCTCGTCCGCGGGCGTTGTCAGGTCTATATAATACGGAACCGCTGACCATAGTGAGCCAACGTGGGTCGAGAGTGCACGTAAAGACCCCTATGTGGACCGCCAAGTAGTGCACCACATTGGCTAAATTTGCCGTCCCCTACCCACCATTCCCTTTTTACTGTGAATTTACTCACTCACGAGTCTTAGATTTTGTAGAATGTGCCTCATCTTGGTCACTTGTTTTGATTTCTATCATTTTTTACTTCTGTATTCCATATCATATTTAATCCCGTGCGGGGCCCGGGTGGCGAATAGGCCCGCAGCAGAGCCTAGCTTGTCGTAAGAGGCGACTAAGGGTCTTGGGATTCTGACGTCGGGTCAGTGCTCAGCCCACAGAGCGACCAAGTGTGTACCCTAGGTGGCTGAATAGGGTAGCCCTCGTCCGCGGGGGTTGTCAGGTCTATAATACGGAAACCCTGACCGCCGACCATAGTGGGCCAACGTGTGTGGAGAGTGCCACGCTCCATGCACGTAAAAGACCCCTTTGTGGACCGCCAAGTAGTGCACCACATAGGCTAAATTTTCCGCCCCTACCCACCTCTCCCCTTTTTCCTGTGGTTCTTCAAAATTTGCCGGTCCATTGTTTCCCACCCCATCCCCATATTTCATTTATCATCATCATTTCATGTTCATTTTATCATCCTTTTCATGTTCATCGCCTGTAAATAACCTATATAGCGTTGCACGGGCGTAAAACACCAACTCACTCACTCACTCACTCACCATATCATATTTATAAGAAAATATACGAAGTTAATTAAAATAATTTAAATATTTATCCACAACAACAAAAATTTTCAGTAAAATTTTCTTTATTTAAAAAAAAAAGAAGGAATGTGTCCATTGGATACGGATGCCCCCGCTTGGACCCAAACAGGAAGTAGATGTCCCTGATAGTTGCTTAGGACGTACAGTTTGTCATACTGAACCATCCTACCAAGTTCAAATCATACCTATGTACACTTTCTGCGAAAAGTTTGACGGAAATTTTCAAGTTGATTTTTATATCGCCCTAGTCCCAAACAGGAAGTAGATGTCCGACAGGTCTCAAAATCACTTAGGGCGTACAGTTTGTTATACTGAACCATCCTACTAAGTTTCAAATAAGTCTCATGTACGGTTCCTTTGGTACACCTTTGCTTCTTCGTTAGTACAAAAACGTATAATTAGGGTTATTGTTAGTGTAAAACATATAACTAGGGTAAGAGTAAAACACACAATTAGGGATAGGGGTTAACATATTAAGATACACTAAGGATTAGGGTTAGTACAAAATCATACAATTAGGGTTAGGGTCGTTGAAAACACTAAACAAAGGGTAGGGGTTAACACAAAGAGATACAGTTCAGGCAAAGGATAGTGCAAAAACGTACAATTAGGGCTAGGGTTAGTGTAAAACACATAATTTCGGTCAGGTTTAATATAAAACATAATAAAGATTCGGGGTTAGCATATTAAGATACACTAAGGGTGAGGGTTAGTGCTTAATCATACAATTAGGGTGTTAGTGTAAAACATATAATTAGGGTTAGGGTTAGTATAAAACACACAATTAGGATTAGGGGTTAGCATATTAAGATACACTGAAGGTTAGGGTTAGTACAAAATCATACAGTTAGGGTTATAGTCGATGAAAACACCAAATAACGGGTAGGGGTTAGTACAAAGAGATACAGTTCAGGTACAGGTTAGTACAAAAACGTACAATTAGGGTTACGGTTAGTGTAAAACATATAATTAAGTTTAGGTTAAGTATAAAACACACAATTAGGGTTAGGGATAAAAATATTCAGATACACTTAGGGTTAGGGTTAATACAAAATCATACAATTAGGGATAGGGTCGATGAAAACACCAAATAAAGGGTAGGGGTTAGTACAAAGAAATACAGTGCAGGTAAAGGATAGTACAAAAACGTACAATTAGGGTTAGGGTTAGTGTAAAACATATAAGTAAGGTTAGGTTTAGTATAAAACACAAAATTACGGTTAGGGTTAAGCATATTAAGATACACTTAAGGTTAGGGCTAGTGCAAAATCATACAATTAGGGTTAGTGTTAGTGTAAAACATATAACTAGGGTTAGTATAAAACACACAGTTAGGGTCAGGGGTTAGCATATGAAAATACATTTAGGGTTAGGGTTAGTACAAAATCATACAATTAGGGTTAGGGTTCATGTTCATCGCCTGTAAATAACCTATATAGCGTTGCACGGGCGTAAAACACCAACTCACTCACTCACTCACTGTTAGCTAGGCGCGTACGCCGTAGATGTCCCAAATGTTGAGAGTTCGATCCTCGCTGAGGGCACTCAAAAAAATCAAAATCTGTTTGTCAGATGATTTTCAGGGTTAAAATTACAGTAACATTGTTCGACTTTATGATTATACATGTATCTCGAGCTTTTTCTGTGACGTTAACATTACGATTCCGTAACAATGTGCTTAAGAATTAGAAAAAAGGACATATTTATTGTCCATACATACAGAAAGAAGCAGAGGTACCAATGGGGTATCGCTAAGCTTGTCGGTAAAAGTCCACTAAAGAGCGCTCAGAAACCTGACATCGGGGTCAGGCCGCTTTGCCCACAAAGCGACTGGGATGTGTGCCCCAGGTGGTTGAATGGGGCATCCCTGTATTGAATTCACCCGTGCGGGTTCCGGGTGGCGAATAGGCCCGCAGCAGCGCTTAGCTTGTCGGTAAAAGTCCACTTAAGAGCGCCCAGAAACCTGACATCGGGTCAGGCCACTTTGCCCACAAAGCGACTGGGATGTGTGCCCCAGGTGGTTGAATGGGGCAGCCCTGACATCGAGAGATGCGGGGTCGTCAGGCGATAATGCGGAAAACCTGACCGCAAACCATAGTGGTGCACCGTGTTGGGTAAAATATACGATATTGAGATGTGGAATAAGTGTACGCGACACAACAAACATAAACAAACAGCAATTTAAAAAAATCACAACGGAAAACAGCAAGCAGTCTTCAACATGACCATAGGTCACTGCTTACCGTCTTGCATTGGCCCCAGACTTATTATACAATACAAAAGTATCAAAACCAATCCCTAAATCATCAACGAAAGACTCAATTCTTGACATAAAACAGTTAACATAGAATGACAAGGACAAACAAAGGCTTTGGCAAAGTTTCCTGGCTTAGGACAGGCACATATAAAATGTGGCGGGGTTAAACTAGTTTTTTGGATCCAACCTTCCCCCTATTGATAAGCTTGCACAAAGCTACATATAAAACACACTGTAAAACTCAATCGACAAAAGTTCAATTCAACAAGAGAGAACCTAAGACAAAATACTGTACGAAAACAACAAGACAAGGAGGAACTCTCTTGAGAACACTCGAAGTTACTGACAACTAGCTAAGAAACATTTATCGATTGATGTAAAAGAATCAAATACATCAGTTCTAAATCCGACACCCCACGTCAAAACAATGAATGATTAAGAGTTGTATCACCATACAGAACCGACATACTTGATCGCTGTGGTGCTTATAAATAATACAGTGGATACAAAGTGAAAATTTAACGTTTTAAAGTTACTATCAAGCTATCAATATTTCTGCCAAAACATACCAAATGCAAAGATTTTACTAAAACATTGAATTCGTATCCTTTTTTCAAAAGGTTTTTAAGCCAGTTTTTAATTTCCATAAGTTTGTTTTTGAATTTTTGTGCTTTATAAACTACATTGCTATAAAAGTCAGGATGAGATATTCCTTTAACAATCAGAAATCTACGTGTACAATCAAATTTTTCGATGAGATGTCCATATTTATGTGCAAATTTTGTAAAAGATTTGACTAATTTGTGGTAACGGTAACCTTGTTTTAGTAATTTTTCTGTAATAAAACGGTTTTTATCATTAAAATCAGACACATCACTGCAAATGCGAGCATACCTGACTAATTGTGAAATGTATACCCCGTAAGCTGGAGCTAATGGTACATCTCCTTCAAGAAACGGAAAATTAACTATTGGGAATGAAAAGTCATCCCGTTTATCATATACTTTAGTGTGCAATCTACCATTGATAATGCTTAAGTCCAAATCTAGAAATGGACATCTACTGTCGGTTGAGTTTGCTTTATTTAGGGTTAATTCTTTAGGATATATATCATTTATAAAATTTGAGAATGTGGGGTTGTTTAGAGCAAGTATGTCATCTAAGTACCTATATGTATTGTTAAAAGTTTCGATAAGGTGGTTTTTGTTTGGGTCTTTTTGTAGCTTGGCCATAAACTGTGATTCGTAACAATATAAAAACAGATCAGCTATGAGTGGAGCACAATTGGTTCCCATTGGAATACCAATGACTTGGCGATATATTTGTTTACCGAACCGGATGTAAATATTCTCTAAAAGAAAGTTTAATGCAGTAATAACTTCTATGTCGGTCCAATTAACATAACCTTTGTGGGTTTCGTTACTAAAAAACGATTTACTAAATACTTGTGACACTTTAGAACAGATGTAGTCACTTTTAGATTTGTCAAAGCACCATTTAATTAAATATTCAAATTTCTTTTTAATAAGATTGTGAGGTAGATTAGTATATAAAGTGGAAAAGTCATAGCTGTCTACGGATTGAAAAGTATTTTCAAATGCCCGAAGTTTGTCTAAAACATCAAGAGAATTTTTAACACTCCAAAAATGATTTATTCCACTATTTTCGAAAATTTTAACACAGTATCGGATGATAAATTCTTTCATTGTAGTTAAAGCAAGAGACAGGACTTTAGAAATATTGGTTAAGGAACATTTACTTGATGCAGAAATAAAACGGGATTTATATGGGTTTTTGTGTAATTTAGGTATCCAGTACATAGTAGGTAATTTGTTGTATGTAGGGGCTGCTCGAAGTGCTGTGGTTGCTATGGTATGATCGTCAATAATACTGGTTTCTGTATCTTGCACGGGGACGAAAGTACATGAGCCTTTAATTTCATGCATTAAAACATCCAGATAATATTTACGACATACCACAACAACATTGTTAGCCGCTTTATCCGCAGGAACAAAAACATATCGTGAACCTAATAATCGTAGTTTTGATTTAATTCTGTTTATATAAGTTTGGGGTCGATATTCTACAAAGGTGTTTTGAAAATGGCTTATTCGTAATTTTACAATGGATATGAATTTATTCTTAAACTTGTCTAAAGATTTGGAATCTGCTCCTTCTCGTCTAATCCAGGTCTTACAGTACGAATGAAGGGCAGTATTTACACAATCAAAACAAGAATTCCAATTAATTTTCGAAGGAGGTCTGAATTTTGGTCCCTTTTTCAAGAATTTAATAACCTCTGGGTCATCGACAATGTTTAGGTCGCCAGTAACAATATGGCCACAAGGAACATATCTAAAGTCCGAATTAGCACAGTCGCATGATACAGGAATATTCGAGTCTAGGTCTTCATCTGTAGTGATGGACGTATAGTTAAAAATAATGTTACGTGTTGGTTTTTTATATTTATAAGATATGATTGGAGGTTCAGTATTTGTAAAATATGGTGGTATTAACTCTTTAATAGTAGGATCCATAAAAATACTAGAAATGTTTATGAAGTCTAGTCCTCTGTTGATGTACGTTAATTTTATAAAATGTCGAATGTGGTCTACAGGACTATCAATTTGGGGGAAAAGTTTAAAGTAACAAAAAGCGTTAATAATGAGTGCGCCTTCATATAGGGGACTGGCATGAGATATGGTATTACAATCCAATCTAATTTTATTTAACTTAGAAACGGGTATAGAGCATAGTTTACAAAAAAGATTATGTCGTCCGTTATTCTTAAATATTTTAACAAGATCGGTGATGCTTAAATTAGAACGATGATGTTTTCTAACATTACGATTTATTCGTATACCATGCGACCGTTTGTTCCGTTTACGAGGACTTATTAAATTCATGACATTGATATTTGATGTTCTAGATATGTTCCCCTGTCCCATAATGTTATCGTTCAGACCCAGAGGATAAGCTGTTTGTAATTTTTTAATCCATTCCAGTTCTGCAAGTCGTCTCAACTTGCAAAACTCTCGTTTACTAGATTTGGAGTCTTTTTGAATAATTTCTAGGGGTTGAACCCTGACGTATTTAAGGTTATGATTGTGTTTATGAAAATGTTGATATAAGAGACATTTGTACTTTTTATAGCGGCGAAAGCGATATAGATGTTCCGATGTTCTTTTGGACAAATATCTACCGGTTTCCCCTACATACTGGATATTACAACCAGGTTTGTATCATGTTATTAAATAAATTAAGTTATTGGTGCGTCAGTTAACATCTTGATCCAGATTTATAGAGAATTTGCGGCCGTTAATAGTTGATTTCACAGTGGTGTCTCTGATTAGTATTTTACATGTCTGTCATTTAGAAGCACCACAGGGTGAAATTTTAGGATATCCACGATAAGAGTTATTAAAAGTTGTACCGGTTATTTTATTTGAGGGTTGATTTTTAGTAATTAACGTTTGAAAAGTGGGATTGGAATTATGTCGAGTGTTGTAAGTGTGGCCTGAATTAACATTTGGAGGAGGTATGGCACTGTGAGGTGTGGATATCCTAGTAAAGGGTTTGTTATTTAAATATCTTTTTCCGTTTCGTAAAATCATGATTATGTGTCGTTAGGAGAGAACCGAATGTCCAATGACAAAATAGGGACGGCATGAAAACAAATGTATCAACAGAAAAAAATAATGAAATAGTACCACGGACTAAATCTTCCTACTAAAACTACCAATGATTCCCGACAAGCTAATTTGAAACGCAACAACATAAACACAAAACACAGGGATAAGAAGTAAAAGTAGGAACACTTAGAAGACCATAGAATAGGGCAACAAAAATTAAGTTGAAGGTCAATGGAAGGGAGATTCAATATGAAAGCTATCTCGTGTACAAGTATACCATCATGAAAATATAAAAGAGCATACACCTCAAGCACGGGGATACGTTCAACTGCATCCTGCATAATGTCACGTTCCTCGCACGTTGAAGAACCCTGCTGCAGGTCTCAGTAAGAGTAGGACCCGTTGGATCCCCATGCAGGAGGCAAAATTTTCTGTCCCTACCCATCACTCGTTTTTCCAGTGGCAGTCAAAACTCCTACCCGATTGGCCTTGTGTCCCTTTTTCCTCCACTTCATCATCATTTCATTTTCATTTTATCACCAATTTCATGTTCATCTCCCGGATATAGCCAAAATCGTGCTGCTTGGGAGTAAAGCAATAACTAACTAACAAACAACTAAGCAATAACTAACTAACCGAATTGTTAGTTTGTTAGTTAGTTATTGCTTTACTCCCAAGCAGCACGATTTCGGCATATCCGGGAGATGAACATGAAAGTGGTGATACAATGAACATGAAATGATGATGAAGTGGAAGAAATGGGGACACAAGGCCAATCGGGTAGGAGAGTTTTGACTGCCACTGGAGAAAGAGTGATGGGTAGGGACGGGAAATTTAGCCTCCTGCATGGGGGTCCTACGGGTCCTACTCTTACCGAGACTTGCAGCAGGGTTCTTTAACGTGCGAGGAACGTGACATTTTTCCCAACACGGTGCACCACTATGATTTGCGGTCAGGTTTTCCGCATTATCGCCTGACGACCCCCGCATCTCTCGATGTCAGGGCTGCCCCATTCAACCACCTGGGGCACACATCCCAGTCGCTTTGTGGGCAAAGTGGCCTGACCCGATGTCAGGTTTCTGGGCGCTCTTAAGTGGACTTTTACCGACAAGCTTAGCGCTGCTGCGGGCCTATTCGCCATCCGGAACCCGCACGGGTGAATTCAATACAGGGATGGAATCATCATTATTGCCACCAACAGAAAGGCCAAAGGAGGAAATGACAGATTTGTGATTGTCAAAGATTTCCTCCTTAGACAGTGTTGTAGCCGTGTATGTGTTTAACTAATAACTTAAATGCTCAATGAAAAAGGTTAAATATAATCTTTATTCAATATAACGGTCTAATGAAAAGCAAAAAAAAACCTCTTGAGTAAACTGTCAGGAAGCAAACTGGCTATATGTAGCATTCAAAAGGTCTGAAGCCTGCAGTTCCTTACATTTACATTGCTTTGCTTTCGACTTTTGACTATTGGTCTATAAACATAAATAAGTAAATTAAATAGTGCTATTTGCGAAATCATGCATGTAATTTGTTATGCCAATGTACGAAAGTAGTTGGCATAATTTACAGTGTATGGGTCCATGTCCCAAATGTTGCAAGACTTCCGCTTTCAATATCAGATTTAGAAGCAGGAAACTGTATAAATTGTATGAGCAGCAAGGCAGTGGTGTTCAAATCGCTGGTTTTGAATTGAATTGAAGTTTTTACTGTATAATTGATGACTTGTAATATTTTTCAATTTCTACAATTAACAGATTATTGACCAATGGGTGAATGGCCAAGATGAATGTGAAAGGCAAAAACAACAAATTTGGCTTTGCTTCAACTACGCTTTCAAGACTATAAAAGCTAACAAATGAAACAGGGTCATGTTCTTTTGTATACATACATATACAACAACAGTATGAGGGAGCACAGAAAACCAGCACAAAGCAAATTAGATGGCATTCGGCAAAGATATGGTATTGCATTGCTCTTCATGCAAAGTCGCCAGCAGCTTACCAAATGATCCGAAACAGCAAAGTCCTATGCCTGCCAGATGAAAACACCTTACGGGATTATACAAAATTTACGAACATTGGAGCTGGTTGGAACATTGACGTTATTCTGTGAATTAAAACAGATTACGCTTTCGACGAAAATGAGCTGAGAAAGAATGTGTGCTTACTTTTTGACGAAGTAAAGACCAATAGAAAATTATGAGATGTGGAATAAGTGTACGCGACACAGCCAACAATTAAAGGCAATTTAGAAAAACCACAATGGACAACCGCCAGCAGCTTTCAACGAGACCATTTGGCACTGCTCGAGGTTCTGAAATTGGCCCATGGTCTAAATAAAATGCATATAATTCAAATCCAGCCCTGAAAAAGTCACAGATAGATCCCCTTCTTAAACAAGGAACAGAAAATTTTAAAAAGACAAGTACAAACGAGTGAGTGAGTTGGTGTTTTACGCCCGTGCAACGCTATAAAGGTTATTTACAGGCGATGAACATGAAAAGGATGATAAAATGAACATGAAATGGTGATGATAAATGAAATATGGGAATGGGGTGGGACACAAAGGACCGGAAAATTTTGAAGAACCACAGGAAAAGGGGAGAGGTGGGTAGGGGCGGAAAATTTAGCCTATGTGGTGCACTACTTGGCGGTCCACAAAGGGGTCTTTTACGTGCATGAAGCGTGGCACTCTTCACACACGTTGGCCCACTATGGTCAGCGGTCTGGGTTTCCGTATTATAGACCTGACAACCCCCGCGGACGAGGGCTACCCTATTCAGCCACCTAGGGTACACACTTGGTCGCTCTGTGGGCTGAGCACTGACCCGACGTCAGAATCCCAAGACCCTTAGTCGCCTCTTACGACAAGCTAGGCTCTGCTGCGGGCCTATTCGCCACCCGGGCCCCGCACGGGACCAAGTACAAACGAAAGCTTTGTCAAAGATTCCTGGCTTAGGACAGGCACATGTAATATGTGGCGGGGTTAAACTAGTTTTTTGGACCCAACCTTCCCCCTATTAATATTTTAGACAAAGCACAAAAACTAAACACACAATAAAAATCAAATCGATCAAAGTCCAATTCCACTAGAGAGAACCTAAGACAAAAAACAAGAACAAACAAAAGGACGGAAAAGGAACTCTATAGAACACTCGCTGTTACTGGCAGCTAGCTGAGAATCATCAATTGATTGATGTAAAAAAATCAAACGGATTTATTTTAAATCCGACACAACACTTCAAACAATAATGATTTAGTGAAGTGTCATCACACAGTGTCTGTTTTTGTCCCGTTCTTGTTTGTGTTTACTGGTTTAGTCTCTGCCCTTTCGGACTTTTGACATTCGGATACCCCATTGGTACCTCTGCTTCTTACAAAACCGACATGCTTGATCGCTATAACACTTAAAAATGACAATAGTAAACACGTCTATGGAACCTTTAAAGAACTCTTGTTCAATATAAATTTAATCTCACACAATGAAGTTGCAGAGGGTATAATGTTTATGAATGGTCTGTCCGTCAGTCAGTCGGCTATTTATCTGCGTTGACAGATGTAAATGCAAATGTACAGGGTTCAACATGTTGCGGTCGTATCATGCTGATCTCGGCATAGCTGTTTTTTAAATGGGATCTGCAATATCTTTTACTGTTTTTGAGAAATTAGGGGTCAAAGGGCCAAAATTGTAAATTATTACATGTATATAATAAGGCTTTTTGTATTAGATGTTGATGTAAATATATATGTGTCAAAAATGCTTTTTTAGTCCGCTTTGTAAGTCCACCATGGGCTTCATGTGACCTAATCAATGGACTATACATATTAGGCCTCCAACGTACAGGGTTAAACTTGTTGCGGTCGTATCATGCTGCGCTCGGCGAAGCTTTTGATTGTTTCTTGAGGCACAGATGAAATGATATAACTGATCTTTCATGAATATGAGAATGTGTTACCATTGCTAATTTATGTATTTTGTCTCTTTTTAACTAAAACTCAGTAAGTCAAATATAAATGTACAAGTTTACTGTAGTTTGGTCTTATAGTAAGTATTGTGCTTAACGATATCAAAGGTGCTATGAAGAGAGAATTGTGCTGCACGATATCAAAGGTGTTATGAGGAGACATGCTTACTTTTAGAACACTTTAAAAAAAGCAAGGGGTTGCACTTAGTCATGCTAAGGTGCTAAGGATACCCCCACTTGACCACTATGAAAACAGGAAGTAAATGCAGCCTCATTCATCATGCTAAAGCCTTTTAGGATTATACCAAATTTGAAATCAATTTCTCCAGTAGAAGTGGAGAAATCTGTTACAAAAATTGTCAATTTTTTACCCTTAAAATAGTCTATCGGCTCAGAAAACAGGAAGTTGATGTGAGTGAGTGAGTGAGTTGGTGTTTTACGCCCGTGCAACGCTATATAGGTTATTTACAGGCGATGAACATGAAAAGGGTGATAAAATGAACATGAAACGATGATGATAAATGAAATATGGGGGTGGGATGGGAAACAAAGGACCGGTAAATTTTGAAGAACCACAGGAAAAGGGGAGAAGTGGGTAGGGGCGGAAAATTTAGCCTATGTGGTGCACTACTGGGCGGTCCACAAAGGGGTCTTTTACGTGCATGAAGCGTGGCACTCTCCACACACGTTGGCCCACTATGGTCGGCGGTCAGGGTTTCCGTATTATAGACCTGACAACCCCCGCGGACGAGGGCCACCCTATTCAGCCACCTAGGGTACACACTTGGTCGCTCTGTGGGCTGAGCACTGACCCGACGTCAGAATCCCAAGACCCTTAGTCGCCTCTTACGACAAGCTAGGCTCTGCTGCGGGCCTATTCGCCACCCGGGCCCCGCACGGGACCAGGAAGTTGATGCACGACTGTCCTGGAAAGGGGAGGCACAGTACAACTCATTATGCTAAAGCTTATGTATCAAATATTTGTTCATAACAAATAATAACTACCTCAGTATAGCCATTTTAAAAGGGTGATGGTGGTGGCTGAATGTCAAGTGGCTGTTCTGGTTCATTACTCGGTAACATAGGCTAAATTTTCCGCCCCTACCGACCTCTCCCCTTTTCCTGTGGTTCTTCAAAATTTACCAGTCCTTTGGTTCCCATTCCATCCCCATATTTCATTTATCGTCATCGTTTCATGTTCATTTGATCACCCTTTTCATGTTCATCGCCTGTAAATAACCTATATAGCGTTGCACGGGCGTAAAACACCAACTCACTCACTCATTACTCGGTATATGTACCTCTGTCACTGTCTGTTGACATTTAAAAATAAAGTATGTTCATTTAAATCAATTAACAGTATTTAAGTCTACTAAATGGCAGCTGTAAAAATTTTGCTTCTCTTATCTATTATGTTCTAGAACAGATTTATCGTGCTTAAATATACTATATTGTTCAATGTTTATTTAAGAGTATTTTTTTTGGTTAAAATGGGTGAGCTGATTCTCCATTCATGCTGCTCCTTGTAGATGACATTTGAATTTGAAACCAAGGCAAATTGGAGCTTACAGAATACGTATTTTACAGTAACTTTGACTACACGGCAGTTAATAAGAAACCTTAAGTAATTTGAAATAAATACCTGCAAGTCAGGGTTGTAGGGTGTTGCTGGTGACTGACTTTCAAGTGGCTGTTCTGGTTCATTATTTGGTATCTCTGTCATATCTGGCTTTTGAGATTTCTGAAATAAAGTATGTTCATTCAAATCAACAAACATTATTAATGTTTTCCTAATTTTGGGGTAATGTGCATTAATCTTTCAAGTTAGGAATATTATGAGCGAGCTCACAAAATGATATTTCCAGCTTCATATAGGTTACAATTGCGCATTAGCAAATCTCGGTCACCGGTAAGTTTTTGAACCCAACATAAAGCGTAGGAGAAAATACAGAAATGATTTCCATTGGTTGATATATTTGTTGTTTCTAAATATAGCACCAAGCAAGCTTTTGGGTAATACTGGCAAAGAAATTCTGAAGTCACCTATGCGCTCATAATAATGTAAAAATGTGCAATAAAAATAACGTTAAAAAAGCACCCCCCTTTTTTCGACCAAAAATTACGCCCATAAACGCCGCACGAACCCCAATTTTTTATTGGCTAAAAATAAACATATGCATGTCAACACAAAGGTTCTGTGCCAAAGAAATTAAAATTCGGGTAAGATCTATTTTTTAAAAAATCGAAAACCAGGGTACCCCCCTATGGAAAATGCATTGTAAATCAATACGCAATTGTAACCTATTAAACTTTATATTGCAAAATACTTAAGTTCAATTATCTCCCCTGAATGATATCTTACCGCAATAAAAATCCTTCATGCACATCATAACATGTTTCATTAAATTCAATAAAGAGGTTGTCCCGTGCGGGGCCCGGGTGGCGAATAGGCCCGCAGCAGAGCCTAGCTTGTCGTAAGAGGCGACTAAGGGTCTTGGGATTCTGACGTCGGGTCAGTGCTCAGCCCACAGAGCGACCAAGTGTGTACCCTAGGTGGCTGAATAGGGTGGCCCTCGTCCGCGGGGGTTGTCAGGTCTATAATACGGAAACCCTGACCGCCGACCATAGTGGGCCAACGTGTGTGGATAGTGCCACGCTTCATGCACGTAAAAGACCCCTTTGTGGACCGCCAAGTAGTGCACCACATAGGCTAAATTTTCCGCCCCTACCCACTCCTCCCCTTTTCCTGTGGTTCTTCAAAAATTTACCGGTCCTTTGTGTCCCATCCCACCCCCATATTTCATTTATCATCATCATTTCATGTTCATTGTATCATCCTTTTCATGTTCATCGCCTGTAAATAACCTATATAGCGTTGCACGGGCGTAAAACACCAACTCACTCACTCACTCCATAAAGAGGTTTATGAAAAGTTGTTTTTATCATATACGTAAACAGACAGGTTGATTTCTGTATATCCCTAAACATTGTTAGGGGAGGGGTATAAAAAATGAATGCATGCTATGTTTTAAAATAATCATATGACGGTAGTCATGCTAGTATTATAATTATTATTGT
This sequence comes from Arcuatula senhousia, assembly GCA_963971305.1. Lineage (NCBI taxonomy): Eukaryota > Metazoa > Mollusca > Bivalvia > Mytilida > Mytilidae > Arcuatula > Arcuatula senhousia. The sequence goes on along the minus strand of OZ020308.1, from coordinate 52,643,522 downwards.
TTAACATTTTGTTGTGTTGTTGCATACGTTTTTAGTGTATAAATGTCTTTATTTTTGGACTATAACTTTTAAGGTGGGACGTTACCAAATGACGTTACGTCAAGAGTTATCGATCCTGCGCTAGTTATCTTTAAACAAAAAACAGTCATAATAAAATTTCAACCCCCAAAGTCTGCTTTTGAGTAAAACAAATGACTAACATTTAGTAATGTAATAAATAGCTAATTATGTTTTTTGTTTTGTTTTGTGTTTGTTTTGCTCTTTTTCAAAGACAAAAAAACCCATAGACATTGCACTTGGCATATACACAACAAACTACATGCAATATTTTAAAAAATCCATAAAAGAGTGCAAAATTAAGTAATAGAAAGATAAAGCGTAAACTATTAGTCAAAAACTTAAAACTGCATAGGATTATTTACAAGCGCAAACTGAACAACTCTTCTACGAAAAAAAAAACACACAAAAAACGGATGACGGAATTCGAATTCATGTTCAAAAGAAGAAACAATCTGATTATAAAAACGTTTTTGAAATAAAGACACACAAAAAATACGCACGAACAAAAAAAAAGTTCGGGAAATACCGCATGAAAGAACGTCATAATACCAGACGGAGAAACAGTCATTTTGAAATATCAATATGGCTGAAAAAGAGCGAGTGCGAAAGAAAGGCAGCGGAAGATTGAAAACAACAGACGAACCATGTCCGGATGACACACAAACAGAGAAAGAGGTCCAGACTGAAAGGAATGACGTGAAATGGACGGACGGTAGAAGAATTGTAGAACTGTCGGTGCTGGCCTCACAATTGTCTGAATGTCAAAACTGTAAAAAAAATCCATTGCACCTTATAGATTGTGAAGCTGAAATTCAACACGGACTTGGCAGCTTGTTGAAAATCAAATGTAGATCGTGTAGCCATATAAATCTAGTATACACAGGGAAACAGCATAGGGACCCCGAAAAAAAAAAGGAATGAGGATATTTGATATAAATACCAAAGTTGCTTTAGGTAAGACATATATAAAAAAAATATAAAAATAATTAACTCTATCCCAAATTAGAAGATTCACTAATCATAACCAATTCCGATATTTCCCTTTGCTGATTGCAACAAGTTTCATGTATATATGTATATTGTAAATCTTAGGCGATTCCTCTTTTCTTCCTAATCGTTTATGGCTACGGAGTTTGTCCTAGCCTTTTCAAATTGCTACTCCTTTCTTTTATTTTTTTTTAGATGAATCATGATTGCGTTAAACCTCGATATATATCAACTGGGTAGTGTTGATGAATGAAGCAACACCCTAAACCTTTGTCGCATTGCAGAAAGTCAACAGTGTTACATGCATCCAAATTCTTTTGATAAATATTACAATCTTAAAGTGCTTATAATGTATAGGTAATCACTGTCTTAAAGTAAAATAATTTCGTGTATGGGAATATGCATGCATGTTTTAGCAATTCAAATTACATTATTATATTATGATATTGCGCGATGACCTGACAAAGTACCCCGATTGCTAGATATATTTTCGTCTAAAATACGTAAACAAAGTTTCATGTTTTTTTAGCTTTGATACATTGTGGATTAGGACCTGAGCAAGTTGCAAGCTTTTTAACAGTTCTGAATATTCCACCAATTACAGTCAGGGCTCTGTGTAGTAAAAAGGGAAACAGGAAAGGCAGTTGAACAGAAGGCAGCAGATACGTGTGAGGCAGCTATTCAACAAGAGCTTATCATGTAAGAAAACTATTTCATTCCCGAATAAACTTTTATGATTTGATATGCCGGTATAAATTATGATAATATACTAAAAAGACCCAAAGTTAATTTTTCAAAATACATGTCTTTTAAAAATTCATGTAGAATTTTCTTCCAAGCCAAAAAAGAATACCGATAAGTTAAAACAAAAATTCACATTTATTTGTATATATAGGGCTAATGAAACATCAACTGAAGAAGATGAGCCAGATGAGCAGATACAGAAGATATCAGTGTCGTATGATGGTGCATGGCAAAAGAGAGGAAGTGGGCGATCGTACAATAGTCGCACAGGTACATAAATTTACAAATATCATTAGTTTCAATAAAAATACTGCCAGACGCACACACACACACAACCATCTGTTCCTTGCATTTTCTGTTCGTCTTCCTTAACAAAAAAATATAAGATTATTTTAAACTACGTAGACATAGTTCAGTAAACAACAAGGGGTACAATAAAGGCCTAGTAATGTTTTCATAAGATTGAAGCCCTATTTTTTATGTGTAATAAGGGTCTTTTCTACGTTTTTTTCAGGGCATGGAACATTTATTGGAGAAAAACGTGGTAAATTTACTGGTTATGGTGTGAAATCCACGGATTGTCGAAAATGTTTGTTTTCCAAAAATACGTCGGATCACGACTGTCGAAAAAATCCATGGAAGCCGCGATTGCAACTGATTTAACTTCCAATATAATGAATCTTGGGTACCGTATAGAGTATATAACCATGGACGAGGATAGCACAACAATCAACAGAATAAAGACCTGTGTTGATCCTGAAATTCAGAAAAAGAGTGATAAAAATCATATGAAGAAAACGTTGTCAAATTCTTTGTTTGAACTCAAAAAATGCTAAGCGTCTCGGCCATCAATTATTTTGTCAAATGTGCTTCCTTTGCAATGTCACAGAACAAAAAAAATTTAGCCGATTTAGAGAAGACTCTAACTGCTATCGTGCCTCATGCTTTTGGAAATCATGAGAACTGCAATGGATCTTGGTGTGGATACTTACGTGATCCTGATGGATATAAACATACTGATTTACCTGGAGGATTTGATTTATCCGACGACAGCCTGAGAAAAGATCTTGAAAAAACTTTTCAGAAGTTCGCTGAAAAATCTGATAAACTCGTGTGTTGTGGAAGTTCTCAGGGAAATGAATCGCTCAATCAAATCATATCAACCAAAGTGCCTAAATGGAAGCATTTCGGAAGGTCAGAATCGCTAAACTTCAGAGTGGCAGCAGGAGCATCTCAAAAGAATATTGGTCGACAATATATATCTGAGGTAACAATCTTTTAGTATGATAATAAATTCAAATCAATGTATTGCAATTGTATACAAAAAAAAACATACTACATTTTAAAACTGCAATATCAAAGTATCAAAATAACGTACGCCACATTTTTACTAAGTTCCAGCTGATATGACAAAATAGAACTTCTACTACTCGGACTACACTCATAATTGTACATCTTTCTCATATATGTAATGGCCTAGAATAACATTAAATTCTATATTTCACCGATATGCATGAAAGTTTACTTTGCTCGTCATGATATCTGCAAAGCAACAGTACCAAATTTCAAAACTGTACCGTCATAGTTGTTTTGAGTGTTAGTGTTCACAAGAAATCGTTGACGGATGGGCAATCGAACGGACAAAATAAAAACTAATGGGTGCGGACCCTAAAACTAATATAACTAGAGGCTCCCAGGAGCCTGAATCGCTCACCTGATCTCTTATGCCAGAGTTTGAATAAATTTCACAAACTTTCAAGTATACAAAGTTGCAAAACAATCCCTTCAGTGGTTTCAGAGATTTTTGGAAATCAGTTCAAATTAATAGAAGAAACAGTTAAAGGCAATAACTCCTATAAGGACCTTTTGATGCTGAACAAGTAAAGTTGCTACAGATTTCATTTAAGTAGATCTCAATGAACTAAACAATTCTGCAATGCTAACTTTTACTCTAGCTCTAACCGTTTTCTAGATATAGTCCAAAAACTGCAAAAATGGTCAATTTTGATGAATAAAGGGCAATAACTCCTATAAGGAGTCATTTCACAACTTCGACTCAATGGAGAGATTTGTAGAGCTTTTGATGCTGAACAAGGAAGGTTGCTATGGCGCGGTAATAGGGTCACAATTATTTATTTTAGCTTAAGCTAAATTCCTTTAAGCATAAGCTAAATTCCTTTAAGCATAAGCTAAATTCATTTTAGCTTATGCTAAATTCTATTTTAACTTATGCTGAATTCATTTCAGCTTATGCTAAAACCATTTTAGCATAAGCATTATTTATTTAGCATAAGCTAAATTCAATTTAGCTTAAGCTAAAATGAATTTAGCTTAAGCTAAAATGAATTTAGCTTAAGCTAAAATGAATTAAGGATATGCAATAATTTTTCATCCAACCAATGAAATCAATCCTTTTAACGTCGGTTTGGAACACTATTTTCGGTTGAATTGAGTTAGAGATTACAAAAGACGTTGAATGGATAGATGATGAAAAGTCTAAGGGAACAACCATTTAACTTGAAGGGGTGCCTTGGTTTTTTCCTAAAAAAATATTCTGAAAATTATTTTTGATGAAAAAAATATTCTGGCAGCAGGGGGTAAGAAAAACTAGTCGAAGCAGCCACGCTGCATATCCCCGCACAACTCTGGTATTTGATAGTATAAAGGCAAATAATTGAAAGAAATAAACTATGACTAAAATTAGCATAACTAGTACTATTCCTATGACTATAATGAGCATAACTAGTACTATTCCTATGACTATAATGAGCATGACTAGCACTATTCCATTGTAGTGGGAGTGATAGTAATGCAAAGAATTATGCATGACTAAAATGAGCATAACTAGTACTATTCCTATGACTATAATGAGCATAACTAGTACTATTCCTATGACTATAATGAGCATAACTAGCACTATTCCATGGTAGGTGGAGTGATAGTAATTCAAAGAATTATGCGTGACGAAGGAATAATGTGCCCTTAGGCTACCTATGCAGCCCAGTCCTTAAGGGCATTATAAAAATTATGTGCAACTACTGAGCCAAGTTTCAGTTCCATATTCCAAATAACCTGGGAGGAGTTGCGTGACGAAGGAATAATGTGCCCCAGGCTACATATGCAGCCCAGCCCCTAGGGGCAATATCAAAATTCCCAAACCTTCGGCAGAATTTACATTTATAGTGCAACTACTGAGAGTTTCAGTTCGGTATTCCAAATAACCAGGAAGGAATTGCGTGACGAAGGAATAATGTGCCCTTAGGCTACCTATGCAGCCCAGCCCCTAGGGGCAATATCAAAATTCCGAAACCTTCGGCCGAATCTACATCCATAGTGCAACCACTAAGCCAAGTTTCAGTTCGGTATTTCAAATATCCTGGGAGGAATTGCGTGACGAAGGAATGTGCCCTTAGGCTACCTATGCAGCCCAGCCCCTAGGGGCCTTATCAAAATTCTGAAACCTTCCGAAGAATCTACATCTATAGTGCAACTACTGAACCAAGTTTCAGTTTGGTATTCCAAATAACCTGGAAGAAATTGGGTGATGAAGGAATAATGTGCCTTAAGGCTACCTATGCAGCGTAGCCCCTATGGGCCATATCAAAATTCCGAAACCTTCGGCAGAATCTTCATCCATAGTGCAACTACTGAGCCAAGTTTCAGCTCGGTACGTATTCCAAATGACCTGGGAGGAGTTGCGTGACGAAGGAATAATGTGCCCTTTGGCTTCCTCTGCAGCCCAGCCCTTAGGGGGCCATATCAAAATTCTGAAACCTTCGGCAGAATCTACATCCATAGTGCAACTACTGAGCCAAGTTTCAGTTCGGTATTCCAAATAACCTGGGAGGAGTTGCGTGACGAAGGAATAATGTGCCCTTAGGCTACCTATGCAGCCCAGTCCCTATGGGCCTTATCAAAATTCCGAAACCTTCGGCACAGTCCCCACCCACAATGCAATCAATGACCCAAGTTTCATCTTTCTACTCCCAGTGGTTACAGAGATTATCCTGGACATTAACGCCATACGTACATACATACGTACATCGAACAGCAAAACATTATCCCCGCGCTTTCGCTAGCGCGGGATAAAAATATTCTGAAGGAGGATTTCTGCCATATTAAATAATAATAATAATGAAAAAAATATTCTGAAGGAGGATT